>OZ038487.1:107291412-107293912 GCA_964036315.1 Acanthosepion esculentum | reverse complement strand
CTTTAGAATTTGCCTTTGTAAATGAGCTCTGATATGTTATTTAATTTACTTTGTTCTAGGAAGATAATTATAAATATGTTTGCCTCGAGGCAAAAGTTTTAATTTCTAAAGTCGTAATTGTAATCAGATATTTTTTTTACTTACTTACCATGTTTTTGTATGCATTGTTTTGTGATTTTCAGATGCCATATATATACACTTATTGTGATATGCTGCTGGCATAGATGCTGTTTGCTCTTACTATCAACCTCCCCTTATTTGTCAGGAAAAATGGAGTGTAAGACGTTTTAAAAAAATAGAATGATGATCAATCGAATTCCAACCTTACTCGGCATTCGAAGACTCGGAATGAACGCTCCCTTTCAACACAACGAAAAATAATATCCAACTTAAACAGTCAAAACATGAGGAAAAAACTGTCTTTTCAATCAATCATTTCTATTAATCAAAATCTATTGCTAAAATATTTACCATACACTTTATATTACAGCTATATGTCTATTTTAACTTATAGCATCTGCCTATTTTTAAAATATTTGCAATAAAGTATTCGATAGTGAGACATTTGATCATGCAGCCTGAAGTTTGTTCATATATTTATTGGTGTTATTTTCGTCTTATATTTAAGATATTCGAAGACTGGTATTGGTTGGAATAAAGAAATAGCCATAAAGAGAAGGAATATATTTTAAGGTAATTGAATAATAGCAAAAGAGCGATGAAAACTAAAAATATTTTAACAAATATCACATACAAATACAAATACAAAAATAACTAATTTTTCAGAAGAGAAGAGGCTTTAGGAATCTCACAAAATGATAAAAATGAATTGCACAACAAATATATATATTTAAAGAAACAGCTGTTCCGAATGTAAACAGAGAAAAAATACGGAATATTAAGAACATCCGTTGAAGAAAGGAAAGCAACCAAAACACCACCGTTAAAGAAAGAAAATTTGGAAATATATACTTCGAACGAATAATCCATAAAACAAATAGAAATAAAGATATATAATGGCGGATTAACACGCGTAGTTTTACGACTTGATAATCCAAACCGTCACAGATATATCCGGGTGTACGGATGCAATGTATTCGGTATTAACCCGATCTAACCACAGAGCGAGAAGAGGCACAAGGGCGGTTTAACTTAGGACTTTTCGCGAGTCCGAAGACCCGGGCAAAAATTTCCCGTAGACCATATAATAACGAGGGCGTGTTTATCTACATCACCAGACGAGAATCTTTTGGGTTCCTCTCTGTTCTAAGGCAGAGAGTTCGACAAACACTAATAGCTTAGCGCGTGGGTATAACCTAAGACATGGATGTAATATATTCTGCTTAATTATTTTAAGTTGCCTGTTTATATCTACATATTTCATGATATCATCCAGTTGATACAGAAGCATGCACAAATACGGGTGTATGTGAGTGCAATCTATTTCATTATAAATTTGGTATGTTTATAATAATTGGCCAAGAGATTTCTTACCTATGTATACATCATGTTTAATTCTGGTGCTTATTTTATTCATCTGGAAAGTTTAATTAATTTCCAGATTTTAAAATACGAATTATCAGTTACATTTGAAACGTCACATTTCTAGTAATTTTTTAAGCGTTACATTTCTAGTAATTTCTAGTAATTTTCAGATATCTAAATTCGCTTAAAAAATTGTATAATTCATTACACAGACACACACAAACACCCTATGTATATATGTATCTGTGTATGTGTGTGACTCTCTCTCTTTCTCTCTCTCTCTCTATCTATCTACCTATCTATCAATCTATATATATATATATGTGTGTGTGTGTGTGTGAGTGCGTGTATATATATAAGTGTGTATAAATACATGTATATATATGTATAAGTATGTATATATACATATGCACACACACACACACACACACACACACACATATATATATATATATATATATATATATATATATATATATATATATATATATATTTGAAAGACAGAATAATAATACAAAGTTGACTAGTAGTAATAGAGTAAAAAAAATAACGTTTTAACTGGGAAAGCTTTTTCAACAAAATTATTTATTTCAACAAAAAATATTATTTATTTTTCAAATATTTTAAAAAACAGCAACAGCATCAACAATAATAATAATGATAATTATTATTATTATTATTATTATTATTATTATTATTATTATTATTATTATTATTATTGTAATAATAAAATATTCTCATGTAATTAATATTAAAGTTATTCGTTATTATTATTATTTTATAATGTTGTGGATTCCGGGATGAAATGCGATATCAATGAATAACTAACAGGAATGGATAAGGAAAATAAATGTATTAACATAATAATACAAAATGGTAATACGGGTTAGTAGATCCAGGAATGCGGGTTAGTAGCTGTAATATATATATACAGTCTTGGTATTGAAGAATCGCGGTATGAGTCCTTACTGAGTCTACGTGCTCGCTAACTTTGACGCTTGCCGCCGTCTCTGTG
>OZ038487.1:107283912-107286412 GCA_964036315.1 Acanthosepion esculentum | reverse complement strand
TGAAAGGAACACGATTTCAGGACGTCGAAGTTAAATCGACGTGAGAACGGCTCGCTATTCCCCCAAAACAGCTTCTTAGAATGCTTCTATAAATGATATAGATAAACATGTGTGGATTCAGGAGGAATATTTCCATGGATATTATATGCCAAACTGATGAGTAGTACTTTTATTTACATAACATCTGCCCCGATACTTTTTGATCATCTCTCGTTTATGTGTGTATCTCACTCTCTCTCTCTCTCTCTCTCTCTCTCTCTCTCTCTCTATATATATATATATATATATATATATATATATATGCGCGTGTGTGTGTGTGTGTGTGTGTGTGTGTGTGTGTGTGTGTGTGTATAAGCAAATATGTGGATGTAGATCCGACGGTATGATGAAAAAATATGGAAAAGACAAAGCAAAATCCGAATATGTAAGTTTACTGTTTTAATTTTGTTTTGCTGTCGACGTCAGACGTTTCGGTCTAGTAGACCATCTTCAGGACATGGTTATTGGAGACATATTTATATTTAAGTTAACATGAAGAGACGATAGACACAAAACTAGTGAGGCCTATATAGCAATATACTTCATGAATGAGGTAACTTAGGCAATCATATTCTGGAATGAAAAAAACAAACACCTAGATCTACTAAATCCCAGATTCGCTAAGGTTTCTATTATCGATAGTATAGACCTAATCCTGAATAGCAACACATTTGAATTTAACAACAAACACTATATCCAAATCCTAGAAATGTCGCCAACATATGTAATTTTAAACTTAGCGTACCCACAGAAAAGATAGAGCAAATATATGGAGAAAATATAACATGTCATTTCGCTAAATATTGGAAGCGATACTAACATGATTGCTTCATCTTCTGGAAATCCTCATGGGGCGATATTAACCAATTACATAATCTACTTCAAGACTTACACTCGAAAATCAAATTCACCGAAGAACATAATTTTAACGAACTGACATTCTTAGATATACTCATAAAAATTAGAAATTACAACGTTATCACAGATATCTACCACAAAACCACAGACACCCAACAATATCTTCATTTCAAGAGCCATCACGCAAAAAGCTGTCTGAAATCCATCCCCTGTTACCTAGGACGTAGAATGTGCACTGTAGTGGTCGACAATCACCCCCGACAAACGCGCCTAAAAGAATTACATAAAACCCTCAAACCTTACACCACTAATAAACAAATGTTTTGAACTAGCAGAAAAATACCTTTACGCCAACTACGAAACCCAGTGAAACGCAGCAGAGAACAAATTCTCGAATATGTATCAACACCCAGAATAATCCAGAATTATTTACAGAAAAAAGAAATTTGGACCTATGTAAAAAAGAATTTAAAATTAAAAATATACTAAAAACAACCAAAATAATAAAAAGCAAACGCCAATTAAAAAACCTAAAACACATATTAACCTCATCCAAATATAATTAACACCCAATCCAAGGCGTCACAAAATGCAACAAGAAAAGCGGTGGGTTTTGTGATATCATTGTAGAAGGGAAATTCTACACTTTTAATAACTCCACAGCAAAATTCATAATAAATAAAAAATTAAACTGCAACCCCAAAATGTGATTTATGCACTCAAGTTCACAAAATGCAGCAAATTCTCTGCAGGTATCCCCCAAGCACCAAATAACAGAGTTTCCCTTCACAAAAGCGACATTAAATTCCAAGACTACAGGAAAAACATTGTATCAAAACAAATCCACAAATGCAACAAAGGTAAATTTGAAATTATGCCAATATATCAAACAGACAATTACTCTTACCTACAAATACAAGAAAAAAAAACTTCATAAACAAATTTAAACAAGCACTAAACAAATCATAAATCCCCACATATAAAAACACCATATACACATAGGGGCAAAATACACTAATCGGACAACATACACAAACGCACACAGAAACATACACACACGCACACACCAAAAAATATATAAAATTACTTTAGAGATTCCTTTGTAATAACATAATATATAATATATATGTACGGAGAACCAATATATATACACATACTGGCAAAAACACACTAGACGTACCACACGCACATACTCTGTATCACACACACACACACACGAACCCTACACACCACCGAAAGTGTTTATGCATATATACTATTTCCTTGTAATAAAAGAATTTATATTTATGGAGAAGAAATATGTATATACATACTAGCAATAAAGCACGAACACAATAAATAAAAATGGAGGAAGGATAAAAAGATATAAAGGACATAAAAAGATAAAAACAATGACCTCATTCCTTACCCGTTTACTGATCAATCCTAATTATTTTAGGCAACTTGAAGAAATGTTTTTTCTGCCAGTCCAAGAAGAATTTTGATTGCTACCACACAAAAAACAATGGTTAAACCTAAGAAAACTTTAAAAAAATTATTTTCTTTAAATAATATCAGAAAATAAGCATTCTTTGCCTGATCACTGTCACAAGACCCGAAATAC
>OZ038487.1:107212411-107283712 GCA_964036315.1 Acanthosepion esculentum | reverse complement strand
CCGAAATACATAATGCAAAACATATGAAAAATAAACTATAAAATATAAAAAAACACATTATAACCAAAACTTTTGCGGCTTCTCTTTTATATATATATATATATATATATATATATATATATATATATATATAGTTTACGAAAATCTAGGTAATCCGTATGGGTAGACCCAATGAGGAAAAAATCCAGACAGCTCAATGTAAATCAGAGCTAATAATTTACATAAAAACAGATTACTTTAAGGTTCTATATAATAAGTTATTTCACCACAGCCCTTTTAAAGGACTGTGGATCATCAGATTTATTTCCAAATGTTGAAATGAAAATAAATTTACACATTTATGACGGGCACTAATAAGGAAATTAACGAAGTGGGAGCAGTGTAGGGGGTAGAGAGACAGCATTGAGTTAGATGTAACATTTCTATTGTTTCAAATTTAAATTTTCGCTAAAATCTAGACATTGACACTTTAAATCTGTTAACGGAAGTTATATCTTCATATAGGAGGGGGAGAGACCAAAAAGCATAAAAAGAAAAAAAGAAAAAGAGAGAAAAAAAGAGAAAGAAGTTGTAATAAAGTGTCATTGACTTCCATTGGAATAGGCGATTTTTTTTTTTACTTTGAGATTTCGTAAATTCTTTTGTTTAAACAGTCTAAGCAATTTAATTATACGTTAAAGTTTTTTTTTTTAAAAAAACTTATTACGGACATTTTGGGGATTTAATGTGAAATAGTCGATTAAAAAACATTTATAGAATTTACATTAAAACACTAGAAACTTTTTCTCAAATATAAGTTTACATCTAGTAGTAAAGGATTATTAAGGTGATATCTCTATCAGTTTGAATTTTATTTATGAGTTTGATTAGTGACTATTTTTACATTGGTAAATTATATTACTTAAAATTTAGTTTTAATTTAATATGGAGTGGCATTTTAACGCAATATTAGAGATCACGCTCCACCATATTTTGTAAACACATCTATGTGAATTTCATACACATATGTTCTTTCACATTTGCAGTCATTTATACAGGTACACGTGTACTGATATACATGGTTAATTTCATATATCTTCTCAGATGTTTCCGTATACTTACATATATATATATATATATATATATATATATATATATATATATATATATATATATATATATATATATATATATATATAGGGGTGCAACTAGAATTCCCTAAAAAAACTTATCTAAGAAAGAAATTAGGTGATGTCTTTAGTATTCAATCATCAAAAATCTAAATATTTTGTCATTAATAATGATTATTAAAGCGTAATTCATTTAAGAAAACAATATTGTAAGTATTGTAAGTGGGGTAAAAAATCAATAACCTACTTGTAAGTTTTTTTTTCTTTTAAACATTTTTACATACACCCATACACATATACACACATATATATACACACATAGGCACATATTTACTCACACACACACAGACACACACATCCCCCATATACACACACACACACCTATCTATCTATCTATATATATATATATATACATACATATCTGTATCCACACATGCCCACATTTATACACATATCTCTACACATACATACATATACACATGTACACACACATATATACACACATACATACACATATACACCTATATATATCCTATCTATATAACTACCCGTATCTATACATACATATCAATATTCATATCGGCCAAACACAAATATATTTTCACAATACACAACTATACAGATTTATTCCTATCTTTCTATATAAACAAATATACATATACATGTCAAAAAAACGTATCACTGTTTCAGTCCCAAAACATATTTCGGCATGCATACAGTTATGTGTTCATATTCACATGTGAATAATAACATTTCAAGAGCAAAAATAAAGATCAAGTAATATATTTGTTAGGTTTAGATTGTTCCTATGCCGACATTTAAAAATTAATTCATTATGACTGTTCAGTAATATATCCGGATCTTTATGCCTTATAATGAAGATCTTTTCTCTTAGACACAGATCGCATCTGTCTCTGAAATTTATTGGAGTTCTGGCTCTCGAGATGATCTTCCACGTTATTTGTGGGGTTATATATATATATATATATATATATATATATATATATATATATATATATATATATATATATATATATATATATATATATATATATATATGTATGTATTGTCGTCCACACACATACTGTTCCGACGTATCACTATACTAGACATCAGGTTGCCTCTAAGTAGGATCGAAACTCGGCTGAATTGGTGTCAATCAGAGAATCTACACCTGCGCCTTTGGCGCACGGCAGAGATGAAGTTGAATTTAAGCGTATTTATTTTTAGATAAACACGCCAGTGGCTGAGTGAACTCGAATCGTTTTATCAAAGAATATTGGACTAGTAGCAGTAATAGTCACTGTTTAAAAACGCTCACTTTCTCACCCAGTAGCTCAACCGAAATAATTTTTCAGGCGCATATATATTGTCATCCCCAGGCAGAATATTTCGCTTTATCAGAGCTCATAAGTGTGGCTAAACATATATATATATATATATATATATATATATATATATATATATATATATATATATATGAAGAAATATAGTCTTAAAGTGTGCTATATTTATGGGATAAAGTGCTCAATATCAGAGATAGAGCGTGTGTAAATATAAAAATGAACATAGAAGTCAACACTTAGAGGCGACAGTCTGTTTCATGCTAGATGCAATTGTCAGTATATATATATATATATATATATATATATATATATATATATATATATATATATATATATATATATATATACGACTCTCCCATCGATATCCGACGTATGAGAGTCAAGCAGATCAGTTCCTGGAAACTGACAGCCCGACACCAGCACATGAGATTTGATTATAGTGGTGAAGGTTTTCTGCAGAACCATCCACACTTTTTTAAGGGACAAATACAGGGACTTGGTTCACTGCGTGCCACATGTTCCCCAAACGACCCTCCGAAGTTTTTCAATTTAGAGTTTTACTTCAGCTAGACCAGTTGTTATCAAAGGACCAGTCGGCCCATAATATTTACCCATGATTGGAGGGAGAAGAGAATTAACACCTTTCCCAAAGGTATTAGCACTTATGCGAATGTAATGGATTCGACTGGAATTCGAACTCGTCTCTCCAATTCCTCAATCCAAGGCGCTATCTATTACTTATTTATACACACACACACACACACACACACACACACACACACACACACACATACATACACACACAGACATATCTCTCTCTCTTTCTCTCTCTCTCTCTTTCTCTCTCTCTCTATATATATATATACATATATATATATATATATATATATATATATATATATATATATATATATATATATATATATATATATATGCAGAAAGTAATGTTTAAATAACCTCATAACTATATTTAGTCAACGTATATACATCCAAACAATTTTTCGCAAAAATCAACCGAGACGTGGTCAGTCTTTTTAATTTTCTTAATTTTATTTTCCAATTAATGCCTGAGATGTCAGAGATGAGATCAGAATTTAAAATGAACTGTCTGAATTTCACGAATTTATTTCCGTTTTCGTTCATGTATTTTGGACCGTCTCCGTCGTTATATGAATATTGTCAGTATGGTAGACGAAATTATCTTCCATCACAGGAGACGGAATTTTAAATTGTGTATAAAATTATCGAGGAAAATAATAATAAAAAAAAACTTATGCATATTTGGTGCATAACATCCAAGTATATATGAATAAGTTTGAGTTCCAACGTGTACCCCATTTGACAGGATTGACGACATTGAGTTCTTGGTAATGACGGAGACGGACGAAAATACAGGAACAAAACAATAGAAAACATTAACTTTCGACAGTTTTATGAACAATTTCCATTTAGATCTGCATCTTAATTGGAAATTGGGGAGCTAGAAAAAAATATTACCAGATATTACCAGATATTTTTTCAGCAGCATTTAACAGAACACAAAAATTGCCACACACGCGCGTTTGCGCGCACACACACACAAGCATCTTTTCTTCTTGGTCTATACGACAGAATATGTCTGTGTGTGTGTTTCTCAGTGTGTTCGCGTCTCTCTGTGTGTGCACGTCTGTGTGTATGCTATTTATGTGCGTCCACATTTCTCGACCGATTTCTATGAAATTGTATACACATATTTCAATATTTGCTATATTCACTCAAGAATTATGTTTTTATCTCCACACCACCTGCGTTTGGCAGAAGAGTTGATAAAACAGAAAGGATGTACGACTTTTAGCCAAAACCAAAGCAAAGTTACACGCGAACAAAATGCAAAACTGTCATATAGGAATAAAGAGTCCTTGCTGATATTTGGGTTTGAACACGTATCGCCAGATAGCAAGCACAGTCGACCACATCTTGAAATAATTAGATCACGTGACGGGTAAAAGAAACATATATACGTATATATGCGAATGAGCGGCGTCTGACCGAATATGGTTCAAAGGCATTACTATTGTTGTATTTGTTTTTTTACAAAGTCTCTTTTTACAAAAGGGCATAAAAAATAAACATAACTCATATTATGCGGTTTATGTAGAGTGCCCGATAGTTTTCCTTCGACCTTCGCCTCACACAAAAAATTGCAAAATACTGTGAAAAAATAAATTAAATTTAAAATAAAAACTTCTTCATATTTTTCTGTTTTTCTTCAAATATGTCGCAAAATCTTCCATCATGCAAGAAATAAGATAGTCTGGTGTTAGTTCTATTCGCTTCCACGCGTATAACGAAAAACCACGAAAAATCGTTCAAAAAGCAAGTTTTTCGAACATAAATTCCATTTATTTCCTCAGATGCTTTCCAAATTTGCCAGGTATATTAAATATGACACGCACATTGTTTTTTTTTTAATGTTTGGCTTAGATTATTTCAATTAAGTGGATGGAAATCTGCAACAAACTAGGTCGAAAATCGGGTTTTGCAATTTAGCCGATAGTTTCTTCATATGGTTCCATCTTAAATTGGAATTCGAACAACATTTGATGCAAAGATTGTTCCATAAGGATTAAAGGTTAAAAGGGAAAAATTCCCGAAGAACCTCTTATTAATCCTAGATTTACACTAAACGCGAGAAGAAATAGGGGACGTTCACGGGTTGGCACTTGCAGTTGAATCAAGCTCTGAATCTTCTCTGTTTTTGTTTCATTATTACATTTGGGAATAATACCATAAAATTTGAAAGTTATTACGGCCATAGGAAATCTATTGAATATCTAAAACATTGAAACTATTTAACCCCAGGCAACAACCACACAAGAAGATTTTATCGGTGGAATTCCTTTACGAAGCAGAAACGAATGATGCATGCAAGGTGGGAACACAGGGAGACATTTCTAGACATGAGGTGCGGGTATGCATGTTTTTGCGGTTATACAATTGCAGCCATGAACACCCGGATAACGCCGGGTACTTCATCTATTATATATATATATATATATATATATATATATATATATATATATATATATATATATATATATATTAAATAAAAAACAGATTGCTTTAATGTTCCATATAATAAATTATTTCACCACAGCCCTTCCAAAGGACAGTGGATCATCAGATTTATTTCCAAATGTTGAAATGAAAAAATGAAAATAAATTTACACATTTATGACGGGCAATAATAAGGAAACTCACGAAGTGGGGGCAGTGTAGGGGGTAGAGAGACAGCATTGAGTTAGATGTAACATTTCTATTGTTTCAAATTTAAATTTTCGCTGAAATCTAGACATTGACACTTTAAATCTGTGAACGGAAGTTATATTTTGATTAGGAAGTGGGATGGACAAAGAAGTATATAAAGAAAAAAGGAGAGAAAAAAGAGAAAGAAGTTGTAAAAAAGTGTCATTAACTTCTATTGGAATAGGCGTAGTTTTTTTCTTTACTTTGAGATTTCGTAAATTTTTCAGTTTAAACAGTCTAAGCCATTTAATTATATGTTACAGTTTTTTTTAAAACCTTATTACGGACATTTTGGGGATTTAATGTGAAATAGTCGATTAAAAAATATAGAGTTTACATTAAAATACTAGAAACTTTTCTCAAATATAAGTTTACATCTAGTAGTAAGTGATTATTAAGGTGATATCTTTATCAGTTTGAATTTTATTTATGAGATTGATTAGTGACTATTTTTACATTGGTAAATTCTATTACTTAAAATTTAGTATTAATAATTTAATATGGAGTGGCATTTTAACGCAATATTAGAGATCATGCTCCATCATATATTGTAAACACATCTATGTGAATTTCATACACATACGATCTTTCACATCTGCAGTCACTTATACAGGTACAGGTGTACTGATATACATAGGTAATTTCATATATCTTCTTAGATGTTTCCGTATACTTACATATATGTATATATATAGGGGTGCAACTAGAATTTCCTAAAGAAACTTCTCTAAGAATAAAAAAATAAGGTGATGACTTTAGTATTTAATCATCAAAAATCTAAATATTTTATCATTAATAATGATTATTAAAATGTAATTCATTTAAGAAAACAATATTGTAAGTATTGTAAGTGGGGTAAAAAATCAATAAATACTTGTAAGACTTTTTTCTTTTAAACATTTTTACATACACCCAACACATATACACACATATATATACACACATAGGCACATATTTACACACACACACACACACACATCCCCTCATACACACATTCACACACCTATCTATCTATCTATCCATATATATATATACATACATACATACATATCTGTATCCACACATGCCCACATTTATACACATATCTCTACACATACATACATATACACATGTACACACACATATATAGATATATATACATACACATATACACCTATATATCCTATCTATATACCTACCCGTATCTATACATACATATCAATATTCATATTGGCCAAACACAAATATATTTTTTCCACAACCCACAACTATACAGATGTATTCCTATTTTTCTATATAAACAAATATACATATACATGTAAAAAAATTATTAGCTCTGATTTACATTGAGCTCTCTGGATTCTATCCTCATTGGGTCTTCCTATACGGATTACCTAGTTTTTCGTAAACTAAATATATATATATATATATATATATATATATATATATATATATATAAACCGTTTACTTTGTTTTTTATGTTTTTTGTCACGTGGTGATGGTTGTTTTTTGGTTTAAAGCTATATATTCTGTCCCATTTTTACCTCTTTGGTGGCCAAAGAGGTAAAAATGGGACAGAATATATAGCTTTAAACCAAAAAACAACCATCACCACGTGACAAAAAACATAAAAAACAAAGTAAACGGTTTATATATATATATATATATATATATATATATATATATATATATATATATATATACTGACACTGACAATCCCTTTAGGTGAAACCTAGGTAGGTTTATCTGGCTCTTTAGGTTTATATTAGGTTTGCTCTACTTCGTGTATTGAGCACTTTATGTACTTACTTTTACTCGTTTTGGAGGGTTTTTTTCTTTGGACTCTGAGCTTGAATTCTGGACGATTGTTTTCGCCTCAATTTCCTGTTCTTAGTTCTTTCTTTTATTCCTCATTTTTCTTTGGGTACTGGTTTGTTCCACTACAAGCCGAAATGCCTAAGGTTTTTCCAAGCGTGTACAACTATTCACACACACACACACACACACACACACACACACACACACACACACACACACACACATATATATATATATATATATATATATATATATATATATATATATATAATGCGACAACCTCATTCAGTTTTTATTCTTACGTCGTATGTGTCACTACAGTCCCGCCAGTAACCCACATACAAGTGCACAATTTGTGCAACACCAAGAATCTCTGGACATAGCAACAGAAATATTTGCTATCTCTTTTCGCTGTTGTCATTCGTATTTTTGCCGTTTAATACGACTGATTTGAATCTTTCTCATACCGCTCTGGTACAAAGGTCGCCAGTTAACTCTATCAGAGTTATGTCACACGAAGTTAGTATACGGCACATTAACTGCTGAATGATTACAATTTTCTTGTCTTTATATCTGAGCCAAGGCCCTTCAATATTCAGCCAGATTATGCGAGAGAATATGCCGAAAAGATTCTTCGTGTATTAACAGCTATGATAATTAGTCGTATTGTAAATTGCCTAATGTCAGTGATAATGAGTAGACAGGTTAAACTTTAGTAATACCCTGGCGTATACAATAAAACAAGTAAAACGCAAGGGTATACTTTGTGTGAAAGAATAAAAAAAGAGATTATTCAGAGAGAAAATTTAAAAAAAAACTGAAATTAAGTCGATAGAAGATAATAATTGACATTACATGCAGAAGTGTGAGAGTGGAAAGTGTTAGCATGGAACATACGTTTACACATAGCATCTTAAACTGCAAAATGATGAGATCTAACTGCCGATCAGGTACTGGGCCTAAGTCCGTAATATCTAAGTATCAAACGAGAAAACTCATCAGAAGCATCACCATGAAATTATTCATACAAAAAGCACTAGAAGCTATGTTACGACGGCGGAACGTGACTGAAGCTGAAATGCCAGTACCAGTAACGTTGGGGATTATTATTTGTATTTTCTCAAGAATATCTAAATCCCAAGCAGGAACTCCAAATGTAACAGTAATATACAATGCATTGACAAATGGTAGATATATAAATTCCTAAGATAGGTTCTACAACGGCATCATTAACCAGCGTTCATAACAGCAGACATAACAGTCGATTCTATATAATATTTTCACTTTATATCAGCATAAAGCTTTAGCCAACCAAGTCACTCTCCTGGAGGTTAGCATCAGCCATACTGATGGGAGGAAAGATCTATAATCTCAGACGATTATGAGACAGCAGTTATGTTTTGGATGCGTTAAATTTGACAAACTTTTCTTGCCCTAGTTAACAGGAGATTATAGGGTTGTTTTTTTTTTATCAATTGGCAGTTTGATCTCATTGAACCGATTAGATTACAATTAAAAGACAAGTAAATAGTTGTGTCATTAACGAGGTGGGAATGCTGACATTAATATTAGGAACAGCATATGTGCAACAATTTAGCCCTGAAGGGAAACCGCATTAATGCAAAATGTCTGGAAGTGTTCAAGACAACTTTCAATTCGCGATTACATAAGAAATGTTGAATCACATGAAAGTGTCGTCCAAAAATAATCTTACATTTTGGCTTATGATGAAGACCAGTGTGTCAAAATCTGTCAAAATTGTCAAACGACGTCGACATAACCAATGCTTGAAACACTCTCTCAGCAATAAGCGTTAACACGTCAGAAGTTGACATAGAAGAAAGAAGGCCATATTGCTTGTCAAAATAAGAGCCTCTTGTACATTGCCAAATATAGGTAAAAGGATAATAGTCCAAATCTTAGAAGGATCAGACGGTTCTCCAGGAACTGGAACCACAGAAGAGGATTTCCAACAAGAAATGCATGTTGAAGGATAAACTTGTGCTTTAAAGTTTAGTGAGAACAGGAGCGAGTTCAGGGACATATTTCACAAAGACAATTGCAGGGATAACATCAGGTCCACATTTAGGAATACATTTTACAATAACAGAAACCATGGACGAAATTAAATGCCTATGACATACCAGAAGATCAATTCTAATTGGGAAATCAGGCAAATATATTTGAGATAAAAAAAGTAGAATTGGAAGAGGATTTACAAGCAAAACATCCCGAGAGGAGGAACAGAAGAGTTAGTCTTTTTATAACAAACAATTACAGAGCCGCAAATAGTCGCAGCCACAAAGTTTTTACAGGGTATGCGGTGTCTAATTCTGTCAGAAAACAAAGACTAAACAAGGACACGCTTACAATTATTACAAGCAGACACGAGTAACCTACTGATATGATCTGGAGTGTCATATTGGTACAATCGGAAAAAGTTATTTCTGTGGCTTATAGCGACTGAAAAGACAGGTGAGAACCAAAGCGAATATTATTTTCACCTGGTATTTCGGGGAATTAATTCAATATTACTATTAAAAAATATTTGCTCTTGAAGGAATGGAAAAATAGCACGAACTAAAGAAAGTACATTTTAATAAATAGGAGACAAAATTGAGAATTTGCTCGAAGAAGCAAAGATGAAAAGCATAGAAAGAAATATATATATTTTACGTTATGTATGCTCGTTAATTTGATGCTATATCAAACCTTGTTTTTTAATTAGATATTGTGGTGGTGGGGGTAAGGCATAGCGGTGGGGATTGCAGAAACGATGAACCGAGTTCGAATTCCAGTCATGTACATTACATTCACTTACGTGGGAAACGTATGAATAAATCTCTTCTCCCTCCAGCTGTGTGTAAATATACTTGCTCGGCGACACGTCTTCAAGTTATCTGAAATACAAACACATTGTACGTGTTGCCTCTTCAGGCAAAGGCTAGAAGAAGGCATCTTCAAAAATAGGACATCCACGCATGTCGTCTTGAAGAAAGAACCTCTCCCTCCCCAGCTTCGAGGCGTGACAGAAAATAATGAACATAATACAATTGTTGGTCATTCTATGGTGTATCACCACTTTAGACGATGATAAGGTTTATAGGACAAAAAACACAATGGATAGGTAAACATTTATCCTATTTCCACTTCAGTTAAAAAGTAGAAATAGCACTAGTTTACACATCTTACTAAAGTTTGTAAACATTTAGCCGATGAGAGGTTTTTGCTATACTGAAGGAGACACGCCCAGCGTTTTCTAACTATCATAAAAATGAATGGAAATATGACGTAAAAATGATAACAAAGTATAGACAAAAATACGAATCCTTATATAACTGTCTTTAGAATACAAACATATTAACAGATAATACGCGTACCGTATGCATTAAATATACGTAACATTATGTATTAAAGCGTTAAGTAACCTTTCAACATCTCCATTACATCAACCAAAATAATTTCCGCAGATGATCTATTTCGGCAGTTGAACTTATTTCGTATAATTATCATTAATTTGTTTCATATAGAAATTGAATACATGAAAACCAGTTGGATTAGGAATTTTATTTTAATTTTCTTATCGACGTTTCCCTCAGTTAAGTGAGCATTATCAAAACATGACTAAAAACGTCGACGAAGAATGTAGTTAGGATGTGAAACATGCTGCATAATAAAAAAAGACCATGTCCACTTTGAAAATGTTGCAGTTAATAAAATGTAAAATTATATTTGTAAAAAAATCAACGCTATTCGTACAAAGAATATAAGTCAAAATAAAATGTAAATAATTTGATAAATAAAGATGAGTTAAATGAGGGGATGATGAGAAAAGCGTGTATAAGTAATGAAAGGAATGAACACTTATAATTAAAACATATATATATATAATTTATGATTGTATATTAAGTGTAAAAAAAGCATAAATTTGAATTAAAATTTTAAGCTGTGAACCATTATTTATGTTAATACAATGTTCTTTAAATATTACCCTAGATAAGGTGATATCTTATAAAACGTACTCTTTTATTAATCGAACTGAATTTTGATACCATCATACTTGTAGATTTATGAAGAAGTTATACACATATAAACATTTTAACGTGTTTTCTTTTATTTTTTTAAAATCAAACGGAGGGTTTCTAATTTGTATATATGGGAATAAAGAATTCAATATATCGTCGATTAATTTGGGTCACCAAAAAATGTTGAGTCTAAATTTTCGTTAATCTTTAATCTTATGTTTAACTTTAAATATATTCTTTTAAAAAGGTGCTAATTAGTCTATACCAGGTTTGATTTGGTTGTTTTGTTTTACGACATACCAACCTCAATGGTTTATTTAATGCCGACAAGATTTTTTTGCTGGTAATATTTTTATCCGAAAATATATTGATGGCAATATTTTTTTTCAAAAATTTATTGCTGGTAATATTTTTTTCAAAAATATATTGCTGGTAATATGTTTTCAAAAATATTTTGCCGGTAATATTTTTCTTTTAAAAAATGTACTGCTGGTAATATTATTCTCTTTCAAAAATGTACCGCTGGTAATATTATTCTCTTTCAAAAATGTACCGCTGGTAATATTATTCTCTTTCAAAAATGTACTGCTGGTAATATTATTCTCTTTCAAAAATGTACCGCTGGTAATAATTTTTTTCCAGAAATGTATTGCTGGTATTAAAACCTATGTTTATACTTTCATAATGTTTTGATTTCTTTTTTAACTATTTGCTCATAGAAGGGTCACTGACAGGTGCTACTACAACCTGGTCAGGGTGGACCTGGGAATACATGCAATCAAAAGGTCTTTCCATTCTCATCAAAACCTCCTGATCAGAGACCTTGCTGTGGGATGTAGCTTATCGTCTTTCCCAGGACGCGGATGTAGTATATCGGCATAACCATGACGACCTATACCAGGACGTGAGTGATTACGATTAATTTGTATATAATTAATATATGATTCGAAATTATTAATTGAAATTTTTAGAAAGTGTAATTATAGATCTGAAAGAGCGTTGTCTGAATAGCGAAAGGAGGTTTCAATAAATTAAAAAATAGTATGTGAGAAATTCAAATATTCATAGTTAACATCAGAAAGAGATTGTTGAAATTTTGGTGACACATTATGTGGAAGGACAGTTTGGAATTAAAGCTAGGCATATCCAGACCATCTTAAGAAGGGTGGAGGCAACAGATCTCCTGATGTACCATGGGGACCTCCCCTCAAGAAGGAGAACAAGAAGCTTACTTTTATGCCATTAGTGTGGCAGACGGAATTGTACGTTTTGAGAGTCGGTAAAGGCGAACCTGTTAGAATGTGCGAGACACATACTTCCATTAAGGAATGAATCATCCCAGACCGCAGCCGAACTGCGACCTCGGGCTTCTCCCGCACTTTCGACCAATTCATTTTCAAGAGATGATCGGGACCGAACCTGACACTAAGTATCCTGACAGATGGAAGGCCCTAGAAGAGAAACCCCCTTCCACTTACCCAACCGCAAGTCAACAGATTTATCGTGGTTGATCTTGGCAACTGTCACCGTATCATACCCTCTGATTTCTTTGCCAACTTTGTCAATCTCGGGTCTGCTCGACTCAAGAGCTGAAACATCTTCAGCACAGGCGTAATAAATGCCCGAGGGGGTAGCTCCAGTGTGGTGGTGGTGGGGGATTCCGCGTGCGCCCGAATTCGTCTTTAACTTGCGGAAGAAATGCACCAAAGCCAAAGCGAATAACCTTGAAGAATGGAGCGAGACAATGTGAAAGGGTTTGATCGAACCATATTGACTTCCACCAGCGCACCGAGAGATGCATGCAAAAGTCAGATCAGGTTTGAAAGTAAGACTCAAAACCTGAGGCCAAAATGACAACCTCCAGAAAACGATGGTCAACTCACTAAATTCTTTTAACTGATCTAAATTGATCACAGGGGCTTCATTTTCGACTTGCCCGATGATCAAGCGTATCAAATGAATGTTGGCTTGAATAGTCCTGCCCTTCACAACACAAGTCTGTTCGGAGACAATCAGACTAGAGAGGACAGCCTGCAAACGGTTAGCTAATATCGTGTATAAAATCATTAACTCGGTGTTTAGCATCGTTAAAGGCCGAAAATTACCTATCCCATCTTCACTGGTTTTGTCCTTGCGTAGCAAATTGATCACATACTTGGTGAAGCGTTGAGGTATAGAATCCAGCTTCACCCAGTTGTTGTAAGTCACTGCCAGCAAAGGAAGAAAAGCGCGCGGCTGCCTCAAGTACATTTCATACGGTAGACCATCTAATCCTGGAGATTTTTCTGGCCAACAAGCTTCAGTTCTTTCAAGTTTTCTAACTTTGTGATGAGAGCCTCGCACCCTGGCGCATCAGCCACCTTGATGCGGGTGAAGTCGGCCAAATAGTCGTTGAAATGAGCAGTGTTCAGACTGGTTTCCCTGTTGATAAGATCATGAAAGTAGTCATGAAATACCTTACATATATCCGCGTTTGTAGTCACAGTTCGATTATCCGTCAATGTGACACATGCGATATATCGATGGGACGCATTCCTAACTTTCTCTACACGCAGTTCAGTGACCATATTCGTTGCCTCGGAAGACATTCTGCAACTACCAGAGCTTGATCATTCTTGATAAAACAAGGAGACCAACTCTGATCCTAGCTAAGACTACGTCCCCACAATCACGGGATTTAATCACCCGATTAAAATTTTCTTCGTATGCCTTTTGCACCGCTAATCTATCTAGATTGAGTCAACGACTAAACTCAGTAGCGAACGGCCTTTTAGAGTTCGGTATAATTTCCCCACTACTGATTCCCAAACCACAGTCCCCGTCAATTATTGCTGTCGCATTAGTAGAATTTGGTCCTGGAATCACGTTCACCAAATAATGATGCGTTCAATTTCCAGTAACCAGCGATCTTAACCTTAGGTATTGCTAAGATTAAACGAACCAAGACGAGTCAATGAGCCTGCGGGACTGAAACTGTGAGGTGGTTAAACATTAATTCTAAGCAGAAAAATTATTAGACCCAAAATGAAATATAAACTGGATGATAAGAGAGATAGAATGGAAGATATTTTCCCTGGTAATGTGGAAAGGAAGGAAAAGGCTATAAGGTTAGCTTCACCCCCACAAAGTGGAACAATGCACGAAGAGTTTACTTTTTGTTATCTATCAAAAATAAAAAATAATGTTTGACTCTAAAGTCATAAATTATTAGGCTATAAAAATTATTAAATGTTGCCACAGAATTTGATCTAATGTTTAATGAATGTGATTACGTCAGTCTAGGTAGGGCATCACTCAAAATTCACCAAAAACTTTATACACAGGGATATGATACTGAGGCTGTGAGGTGGTTAAACATTAATTCTGAGCAGAAAAAGTGTTAATCTCAAAACGAAATATAAACTGGAAGATAGAAAAATAGAAAGAGATAAAGGAAAAGTTTTCCCATGTAATATGGAAGTGTGAAGAATTTGACATATGGATAATTTTATTTTATCTATCAAACATCTACCCTGCGGGTAAAGCAAACTGGGAAATGCCTTTATCTCTTTCTTAGGAAATTAGTAAAACAAATGTCATTGACGAAAGGATTACATTATACTTAGCGAAAACGAATTTAGAAATGAAAACAGAGAACGGACCCTTTTTTCTTAGGTTTGAAGTTATGAAGATTAGTTATGTCATGCTCAAGTGAGTGATATAGGTTATATTTTCGCTGGAAAAGGATAATACCGGGAAAATCGAAAGGAAATCGGGGAGTTTAAATTAATTTTACCTATTCATTTTAAAAATTAGATTTGTCACAGTTTTGGGCCGAAATGCATATAAACAGATGACTTTGGGGAGCTCGGAGACTTGGACCGAGAACTCGCATCAAGAGCCTCTGAATTCCACGTCAGCTGCTACCAGATTACTGGTTCCAAGTTTCTGACCCCATCAGTTTAGATAAGGACCAGTTTTACTAAAGGAATTCACACGGTAAGGGTTCATTCTTATTGTACCAAAATGTATATCAACCAATTGAAAATAAACCCACAAATCTCACGTTTTATTTTTCGTCATGAAATTATGTTTTCCTTCATATATCACCTGACACGGTTAGAAATAGCGTTGCAAGACTACGACATTCGATTTTTACTGCGCTGAGATCAAGAACACAGCGTGGCCAGAGTTGGTGCGGATCGAAGCGGTGAGCAACCAACAACCAGGTTAGAGCAGCGTCAGCATTGACCAGCGCAGAGTTAGCTCTGTGTTTAAAACGTCGTCCGAAGACCCTGAGGACCGGAACACTAAACGTGATTGCATCTCCGGTTGTAGGCGGCGGCCAAAGGCGTTAATTTAAAAAGTGAAAATGACCATGGGTGTAACCCTATTGGCAGTTGATGTTAAAATCCGAGTAAAATATCGAATGGTAATTTGGACAAACTAAGAACCCAACATCGACTCTCTTGACTAGGACGTGGTCCAGGTAGTTTAAATGTACAGCCGTAGACAGGCCATCCCTATTCGTCCAAAGCCACACTACCTCCCGACTGTCTTCATTTCTATACTTATCAGCAAGATCAAACTTGTAGCTAAAGTCCCGAAATGGTTTCACATCCGGGATGTTAGTGCCCGATCTTACCCCTATAGAATCTTCATCGGTGTCAATGACGGTATTCCAATCGCCCGCTATAACTGCTCGAGGCGACGTCGTCAAAGGCCGGTTACTCAAATCCGGTCGCTCAGCATAAACCCCAATTAGACGGAGAGCATTATTCTTTATCGTAACCTCCAGCACGCAAAACCGGATATGCGAAGACAAGAGCACATGCCGAATCCAAAGACTTGTTCACCTGCAAGGAAACTCCACTTGAGTGTCCATCAAAACATGCTGAATAGATGACAAAAACTCTTTCACGTCACGTGTTGAAAACTGGGCCTCCTGTACACAACATACATTCATCTCTAGACGCTGAAGATGGCGAGTGAGACTAGCTCTGCGAGACTCCGACATCAGGCCCGGACATTAACATTAGCCAACCAGAGCGCCATTATTAGATCTGTTAAGGTTGCTCTTCGGTATAGTTGAGGACATAGACGGCCTGTCTCATTGAGCCTTGTCCCATATCACTCGTGCCATAGTGAACAGCTCATCCGAATAATCACTATGAAACTTTTTATAGAAATGTCACAGGAAGGCAACTTTACGGTGGTGGAAAAAGGACTGAAACCGAGACTCCAGACCAGGTGCTTATGGAAATGTATGAATCCACCACATCTACTATAGCTATGAGTTATTTGATAAGACTTGTATTGCTAAACACTAAGTATCTCCTAAAAAATGAATTTCCTAGTATCTAAAAATTATTATCTGGATTTAAATAAACTGCCATGGTTTAATAACCCGTAGAGAACTAATCAGCCACTCAGTATTCATGGAGAGAAAAAATATTTGAAATGAGAATAGATTAAAAACTTACAAAACATTGACGGATATTAACCCTTTGAGCTCTGCGATCCTGAACAACTTTACCACGTCTCCCTGGGTCAAAATTCGCAAATAATTGTATGTAATGTTTCACAGTAGATATAAAAAATATCTACAAAAAATATTACTTACTGATTGCTTCCCTGACAATCCAGGTTGAGTTTCTGAATGCTTCATGGTAAAAACGATCTTTTTATCCAAAACATATGCACAAATCACAATCAAAAGGCGCGGATATATTGGTATAACATCCGATGGCCTCTGAATATTACGGCTTTTCTGATTGGCTCTTCAAAATCAGACAGCAAATAGCAAAACACGACGCAAGTGTTTACACACCGTTCAACCGATGGCTGGGTATTATGTCCTTTTCTCTACCACCGGTAAAGCGGTGGTCAGGACTCAAAGGTTTAAGATAGAAAAATATAAATGAAAAGTAGATTAATCAAAACAAGAAATATTTATAGGAAAAATGGGAAAGAAACAGAAATAATTGAATAAAAATCGACAAAATAAGAAAATGGAAATTTCACGAGGAAAACGAACTTAAACAACAAACATCGAAGTCACAGCAAGTTATTCGCAATGAAAGCAATGCATCAAAATTCATTGGTTACTCATTGATTTGCTCTGAAAGCTTTTCGAAATCACTAGTCTTCGCGTTAAACTAACAAGGCTACATTGTTTTTTATTTTTTTCTACCATAAATTTTGTTCAATTAAGCGACAGTGCATGTTCCATAAATGATAGGACAGGAAGCAGGACGCGCTTACAGGATAATCACAAATAAACCTTAGATAATTCGAGCACACAGGGTTACATTGTAGATGAAGAGGAAATTTACAAGGACATAAATATTTCTGTCAATGCTTAATGGAATGGCTTCAGTCAAAGTTACAAGTTGTTGTCTTTCAATTAAAAGCCACTCAAACTTATACGTGCACATCAAACAAGCACATGCATAGAAACAAAACTAAACAATATGAAAATGTGGATCAATAAACACAGAGCATGTCTCTTGTTTATTACTTGAATTTTTATTTGAAATTAAGGCTCTATAGTATACGACTAGCAGCATGGCCCGGCGTTGCCCGTGCTTGATTCAAAAATCGTACAACTCATACAGCAATCGCTATCACTTGACTTAAAATATTTTTGCCCTTCCTTGCCTTAAAAGGAGTGCCCTTTGCCGTGCTGATGTTGCTACATGCCTTATTCTTGCCTATCTCACACTGCGAATTTTTTCTTAGCTCTATACTAAACATTAAGTCTGTTACGAAAAAAGAACCAACCAAAATGAGCACAAAACGATAAGCTTTAAAAAAGGACTCGTAACTAGAAAAACCGAATGAAAAAAGAATGTTAACAACAAATACCTTTTCACACCCAACCCAGTTCTGCGGAATCAGAATCAACGTTGAGTTTAAGCAAGCGAATGAGCCAATTAGAGTAAAGTGCCATGCAGATTTAAATTTTTCCCACTTGTGACGAATGCAGCTATCGATTTTTTTTTGCATGCTAGCATGCTAGTTAACATTCGTGTCAGTCAGCTGTTGGCTCTCACGCTGGCGAATAGAATCTTCCTGCCTATTCGTGACAGCCAACTATAGGCTCTCAATCTATCGATGGGAGTTGGGAAATGCAAAGTGGGTCTTGGCCTTTTCACTAACTTGCATGTAAATTTTGGTGCAAATCCGTCGAAAATTACGGCCGTGCATTCGTTACAAACACACACACATTCTACCTTTTATAGATAAAGATGCACGTGATTGGACATTAAAATGATTTAAGAGCATTGTAAAGAGGAGGAGGTTAAAAATCTCAATGAAATAAATAATATTTCTTTATATCTAGACGTTGATAGAAGACGTACATACATACACACACACACACACACACATATATATATATGTATATATATATATGTATACATACATACGTTTATATATATATATATATATATATATATATATATATATATATATATATATATATATATAAGTTTCACGCTTTCGCAATCTTCATACGACGAGAGACTTTCTAGTCGTTGGAAGATTTTCAATCAAATATGTGGTGCAGCTTATACAGCTTGTAGTTATTAAAAACAAGGATCATAAAATTCATAGAGTTCGTAGGTTAATGCAACTTTATGTTTTGTTTGCGAAGAGATTTCGTCATTTTATATCATTAACTTTACTAGTCAACTTTTTGTATTAATGATTCATGTAATATAAATTGAACTGCACCACATACTTGATTTAAAAGAACTGATCTGACGTACAAATTTTCGCGATAACAGCTGCGACATTACTCTATTTATTGAACAATTTAGTTCATGCAACATTGTCTGATAAACTCCTACAACAAAATTCTCAAATTATCCTATTAGTAAAAAACGCACTCTTAAATTTTCAAAAAATTCAAACTTAGCGTTGCTACTGCACGCTCCAAAAGATTTGACCCATTAACAATAACACATTTCTAAAAAAGCATATTTCGATTCGCATTTAATGTTTCGTCTCTGATGTTATCTGGATTTACTAAAAACAAAATAATTTCTATGCTTGAGGATTACTGAATGTACAGTTGAAAGTACTATCAGATTAAAAAAAGACCATATACAACTGGAAGTTATTAAAAACAAGAATCATAACATTCATCGAGTGATTCGTAGGTTAATGTAACTTTAAAATTTTGTGTTTTTGCTATTTTATATCATTAACTTTACTAATTTATTTTTTGCATGAATGATTCATTGTAATATATATATATATATATATATATATATATATATATATATATATATATATATATATATATATATATATATGCGTGTGTGTTTGTGGTTGTGCGTGCGTGTTTGTGTGTTTTTGTGTGTGCGTGTGGCAGGCCGCTGTATATAAAAATAAATATATTCTTTTATAAACAAATAAATAAAAACAGAGCATCTACTCAAATATGACTATCCATTAAAAATAACGTTTAAACAATTAAATTAAACAAATACACACACACACACACACACATATATATATATATATATATATATATATATATATATATATATATATATATATATATAGAGAGAGAGAGAGAGAGAGAGAGAGAGATTATTTAAAATTCTCTATATTTATCTACATTTATCAATATTTATCAAGTGCTTCATCTCAGATGTTATCAGAATAGACATTGCAATTCATGTGACGACAAACCATCATGGTAAATAGGTGCATCAGTGGGTTGGCATTAGTAATGCCCTCCTAACCGCCAAGTACCAATCTCCCACTATTACTCGTATACAATTCCAGTAATATTTTGCTGAAAAAACAATGAGCTTCGAATCAAATCTATTTTTCTCGCACTGTAAGCTGGTTTATTTTTTGGTTCCCCAAACAATGATTATTATTCTCAAAAAATATTCAATGCAAAAAGATAAAATAATTATACATGCAATCCAAAATATTATTCGGCTTTAAATAAGTCACAAATGATTGATAAACTGTGTTTGATAAAAACAAGTCGATCAATCGATTAACAGAGAAAAGCTTAATGCCACAAGGCCATTCAGTGACAGTAATTGAAAAAGTCAAGAGCTGTATGAACAAATATGTTCCGCTTGAGTGATTCATCTCGTGTTATATCGTGTTAAATCATCTTATCATTAGTTTGTACAACTTCAGCATTAAAAATAAAAAAAAGTTCAGTACAAAAGAGGATTTTTTATATATAGAGAATCAACATTGACTTGTGCCTGTTAGTTTCACGATTTTTAGTCTATTCAATGTTGATATCTCTATTCAGATTAACGTACTGGTTCTTAGGGTCTGACGTCAATGCTAAGTATAAGTGAAATGGTACTAAACATCCATTTTTCCGCCCAAACTGTTTTTGTGTGAAATATTCCGAGGATGTGAGATGTAGGCGATGTTTAATTAATTCCAACACTTGGGATCACGATATATCAAACACCTTACATATGAACATGGGCGCCATTTTCCTGCAGAATATTTAATAAGAAATACTGGAATATGTATTCCCAATGCCGGTGATTGCCTCGAAAATTGTCTTTTGCAACCGAGAACGCCTGTTCTTCTTCTTTATCGTGGACGCCGGGTCCTGATAAAATATATATCTATTTGTCTATCTATCTATACACAAAGTTCTGAAGGTTGGTGTGAACCGTGAAAGAACATCCAAAATAAAAAAAAACAGCCGACGTGGAACAATCTGAGATAATTTGTTTCATTATGAACCAGTGCGAGAAAACTAGATTTGATTCGAAGCTCATTGTTTTTTCAGTAAAATATTACTGGTATTGTATACGAGTAATAGCGGGAGATGTGATATAAAATATCAGTGTACACGTGTACTGATTTGGAAATATTTAAGTATTTAATATTTTTTATCAGACGTGTCTGTACACAGTCAGCCGTTCTCATTGTCTTTGTTATTATCGTTTTATTTTTAAGTATTCCGCTGAGAGGTTAAATGCTGTAAGAAGCTGGACGCAGAATTACCGCCGTGGATGATAGAGTAATTAGTGCATTCTATACATTTTCACCATAATAAATTGCTTTCTCTTTTAATTACAGTAGCATTTTTTAAATCCAAATTATACTCAGGTTAATTACAGTGAGCAACTAAAATATTGATTTCGTCGTTATTAAAAATATATTTTTGTGTTCATATAATTTGTTTTCTAAATGTCTTATACTGTATTTCGTGTATCAGACATTACAGACTATATAATAAATTCCTGCTTAATATGTTAGGTTATTATTTTGCTTTTCAATAATTAAATATCTTATTGCTTTAGCAGTAGTTGTAATAAATAGGAATTTCTGCATAGTTCATTCTTTCATTATTTTAAAACTTGATGTGCTTTTCTGTTTTGATTTATATATTAAATAATTATGTGATTGTAGGAGCTTAATATTATTTTCAGTGTATTTCTCCTGATTCTGTAACTGTTGACTGCGACAAATTCTGGGTGCTCTTAAATAGAATGCGATAATTACTTCGGATTTTATTTCGTTGTTATGGTGAGAATATAAATTTATGAGATCGTTTTTTATTAGTAGATTTAAGGTAGAGACTATTACTATTAACATGATATCGTGGAATTGAATTTTAAATTTAAGTATTTCCTACGAGGGACGTTGGTATAATTTGATTACCCAGCTCAGTCTTAGCTATAGCTGCCTTATCGCTATCTACCGATTTGACAGCGCCTCTAGTCTTATCTGCTATAATCAAAGGCAAAAGACCTAATAGTGTCCTCAAGATGTCCCCACCACTTATTCACAATCACAGAACCTGTCAAATTGGTAGTAGCAGCTAGTCATGTATATCCTTCACGTTCAACAGAAAGTGTTATCCAGTAAGCAACCATTTGAGCCTTAGACTTATCACCGATGAAAAGATGTTTTCTCATGGAGTCTTCGTGCTTTGACATCGGAAATAATCATGTATATATTTGTCATATTTATTTCTCATGGGTTTTCGCTTCATAATATGTAAATGGCTGATTGTTCTAATGAGTGCTGTTAAAACTTGTGTCATGGCTTTCGCCAGTTAATGACGAGCGCTACCAATTCCTGATATAATGGGGCGCATTCGGAAGCCCCCTTGAGGGGTTTTGATTAGACGATAAAACATAAAGCAGGCATTCGAATACGACCTAACAAGAGTTAATCATCTTTTGCTCATTTTTAATTCTTTATTGCCATGCGCAAGCATGTTCGCTTTCGAAGTGAGCATCTCTTTTATTATAGGAGATATTTTTAAAAAAAGAACCAATAACTGCATTTCCTAAAAATTATAAGTACAGCATTTTTTGATGAAACTTGTGGTTGCAATCATTTCTGGCTATAACAAATGCATTAAATGATAATTTTTTATATTAATAATTAATTAAATAAACAAAGTAAAATGCCATGAATAAATAAATAATAATTACATAAAAATCAATTACAGCAACAGCATTAGGAGACTTTCGATTAACAGGTCGAATTATTATATGACTCAGCGTTCCCCATAGTTTGCGTTTTTCCTCATATGATAATAATAATTTGTCTCCGCGATATTTCTCTCCATAAATGCAGGTTACGAAATAAAATTTATACACTTGTTTCTAAAAGAAACGCGGGGGCTTAAAAGGTTTTCCACTTTTTTTTATACACACATGAACACACATACACGCACACACATACACACACACACATATACATATATATATATATATATATATATATATATATATATATATATATATATATATATATATATAAATATATATATATATATATAAATATATATTACATAGATTGTAACATCTTGGTGCCTACATAATATTTCGATGATCTTATGATAATATTAAATGCAGAGAATGTGGTGTATGCAAGTATAATGTTGTTTATGAAATATTAATGTTTTTTTAGATGGTATCTCCAAAATGAATAATCCCACAAACAACATTAAATTATTACATTGGCCATATATGTAATATAATATTAACATAACACAAAGTTTAATAGACTAAACCAAAATATTATATATATATATATATATATATATATATATATGAATGTATGTATATATATATGTGTGTATATATATATATATATATATATATATATATATATATATATATATATATATGTATTACATAACAGAAAAATAAAAAATTACCTCGTAGTATAGACTATATCGACCAACCAATACGCTTGCTTTCTTCAACTCAAATTTGACTCTATTGGAAATCGATATTTAAAATTTAATATTTAAAAAAAAAACAGTTCAAAGAATAGATACATAGCCAATCCATAACATAGTAGACTACACAAAGTTGCCCTTGTGGTCAAAAGGGGAGTGCGAATGTTGTCTGGCTTCAATGAAAATTAGTTACACAAATTCAGCCGAGATATAAACTTTAACAACCCCAGATGAATTTATAAGAAAGAAGTTTTATTAAGGGATGCCGAAAGAAAAGGTTTTATTTTTAATATGAAAATTATGAATTATCAATTATATAATAACAAAAAAAATTATTACAATTCAAAATTATCAAAATATGGTTGCAATTGAAATATATTAAGATAAACAATAAGTCGTTTTAGATAGTTTATATTAAGAAGAAATATTAAGGAAAATATTAAGAAAAAATATTAAAAAAATTATTTAAAAATATATCAAATTTTAAAATTTAAAGATAAATTAATATCTTAAGAATACCAACAATACCCAGAATAAAAACCAAACACCTTTTTTAAAAAATTTAAAACGATAACCCTCATATTGACTGGAAAATCATAGGTTTCGCTCATACTCCTAATAGTCTTAGGAATAGCTGTGACCTATGTATAAAATAGAAAATTAGAATAATAGAATTCAATAATCAAAGCAAACTATTAAATGAAAGGAATTAATTCGTTTCAAAATGCCTTCACTGGACTAGATTTAAACTTCTATATTTGTAATGTTACTTTAGTTCTTAATTACCTAACCCTTCTAATATTATATATATATTACTTTAATTATTTCTCTATTTTGCCTTCTCTATATAAATCCTATATCGGCTTCGTCAACTATTGTTTTTTTTTTTAAATTATCGTCTTTTTTACGCTAAGAACATATCTCCTTCATTGTACAATGTATGTGTCAAGTTTGGTCAAAACCGGTTGGATGGATCTCGAGTGAAAAAGTATCACACAGACAGACAAACAGACAGACACAGACAGTCTCTGTTTTATATAGAGAGAGATAAATATATGAATGTGTTTGTGTTAACACTTAAACGATAAGCAGAACAGGTCATGGCATTAGTTTTAATCTCCTTTTTTTGTTGCATTATGGCAGGACTAAGCAGTGGAAGATAAGTCCAGTCAGGGTGAAACCAAGCGTCTGTCAACGTGCCAGAATATCGGAGCTCGCTGTTTTTGTTTGTCAGATTTTCTACATACACATACTGCATTTGATAAATCTTAATTTCTGAACTAAAAAGCTAAGCAAGTGCTTATATAAAAGGTTAAGAGTTGGTTCATTCAGGGTTCAAAAGGTTACATAATATGACCCACTCTTAGCGAAGCGATATGTCACCTTTAACACCTACTGCTTTCTTAAGATTTCACGGTATTTAATATGTCCCCCTTAGGACGAGATGTGACACAAGGTCTATTTTTAGGTGGGGACCCGAGCGCATACGACCGGGAGAGAAACAAATATTCCCCTCAGACCCCGCAACCGTCGGTTGCACTTGCCTCGGTGCGGGCACCGATCCCTCCATATGGTGCAATCGGAGAGGGCGGCTTCGGGTAACTCTTTCTCAGTGCTGGACACCACTTCAGTATTATTTTCCTCAGATGCCCCTCTGTCGGTTGACAGATAATTTCCTGAGCTCACTCTGTCCAAAGACAGAGACGCAACTGAGAGATGATAAGTTGACGTGTAACAACTCTAAAAGGGTAAGGTACACAATCTTAAGATTTCACTGTGACCACAAGCGTGCGTTATCTACATTTATATTCTTCTTCTTCTTCTTCTTCTTCTTCTTCTTCTTCTTCTTCTTCTTCTTCTTCTTCTTCTTCTTCTTCTTCTTCTATGTGCCGTGTCTCTTCTGAACGTAGGCGATCATGGACCTCCACAATTGCTAGTTTTTTTGTAGCTCCTAGTAAGGTTTGTATTTTTTGTTACCTCTCCAAACTTCTGTTCTGAAAAAAAAAATACACAAACTCACTATTTACACGCTCAGAACTTTTTCAGGTTGTTCGAATGTCGAACTGAACCCTTTATTTCGCTCGCTCGTGTAGACTGTTCTAGTTCCACGTGCCATGTCTAATGGGTGTCAGTTATCAGTAAAGAAGAAGGCCGGAGCGTACAACGGCCGAAACGTTGTGATAAATATGGCAACAAATATTAGGACAATAGTCCGAATAATGTAAATAATGTACATAATACTTCATCTCACAAATATAGACAGTTACACCAACTCGTTAGCTATGCGCTGCTTTTATTTGTCCCTCTTGCCTTCAATATGTCCTGCGAGCGTCAGATTCCCCCAAACCCCCTTTCCTCATTATGGGCCACAACAAATTAAAATGTTTCTTTCTGGTGCTACGTATAAGTATATTTTTTTCATTTTCTTTAAAACGTGTTCCTTCTTCCGGTCATGGCATTCTCACCATCCTTCTGTAGATCCACATTTCTGCTTACTCAAGTTTCTTGTACATCTGTGATATTATTGTCCAACATTCACTAACGTATAGGAGAACAGATATTCAACACCAATTTAGTACTCTCTTCTTTATTTCCAGTAATTTCCTGTTTTTTAATACTTTGCTTACCTTTTGCAAGACATAATCCGCTACAGTAATGTGTATTTGGAATTCGGTGTCAGATTTTGCATAGTATTAAAGAAAGACATTGTCGACCCCCGCCATTTTGTCATAAGCCCACCCCAGTTGCGACTGCATATATAGAGACCAATCAAAGAGGAATATCACATGTCATTATTAGTACTTAAGTCATTCGACATGTCGGCCATTATTCAGGCAGTGTTCATTATTTTTGCCCACACTTTATATCTACATATCCTCTAAACCCTGTATGGAATACATTTCCCCATAGATGTTTACCCAAATCTTTTCAAATATGAATGTGTGCTAGTTTTTTTATACATTAGGTGTTAATATGATTTCAAGCCGATAAAACGCTATAAATCTGTTTTCATTAACTTATACAGTTGAATTTACGCTCTGCTCATCATTTTAGCAAATTAATTTTCGTGGTGTGAAATTAAGATCCTTTATCCTTTCTGCTTACGTTAATAAAATTATTGCCGCTAATCTGTATCCGATGCACTTGCATAATGTTTGAGAACTTTAGCACTAAAACCGATACTTTACAAGGGCGTTTTAAGCAATCGGAAAGACGGGCCAAAATTAAGTGGAGAATGTGGAAGGAGAGGTAAAGCGAATGTGAGAAGATTCATTTTTTTTTTATTTCTACGCTTCATCTTGCCGATTTATACAACTTTCAGATGACGGCCAACATTTCATTCACCCCACCCCGGTGACTGTGCCAAAAAATATGTACATTTTCTTTAAAGAAAAATAATGTTTCTCTCTTTTTCTTTGCATTTTTAAAGCCTAATTGCCATCAATCCACCCAAAATATGTTTTATCGTTCTGGCTATAGTGACGTATTACAAATGGGAAAATACAGTTTAAATATAAGTAGAAACAGTTGATATTCCTGGTAAACATTAAGAAGAATTGTTTGGAAGACTTAATACTCTAAAGACGTTTTGAGAAAATGAGGGGTAAAGAGGGAGTTGGTGAAAGTTACCTAATCGTTTTCCGTGCCTAGATGGCAGAGCCTGAATAAGTGGAGATTGTAAATTGTCTAAAGTTTCTTAAAGATAAGAGAAAGAAGTAGTGGGGAGTCATGATCGACTACATCTTGAAGAAATGCGACATTCATTATTTATTCGTTTGACATCACGCAATGCATTTCCATTCACTATATTTCAAGGGTTACAGAGAGTGGCTGAAGCAGAAAGGACGATAAAAATAGATCTCAAGCAAACAGAAGACGATGATTGACATTACATTAAAATTTTGAAGGTCGTAGTTGACAGGGAAGTAGGAAGCCGAAAGAAAGGTACACCAGCGAGAAGTGCGTAGAAATTACACTTACATGTGATAATTTCAACAGTGAAATTATGAGACCTAACTGCCAATCTAGGACTGTATTTACATTTATGAAAGCGAGGTACAAACTAAGAAAACTCATCCAAAAAAATACCGTGTAAATATTTGTAGAAAAAAGCGTAGGAAGCTACCGTACGGCGATTGGAAGATGTTTGAAGACATGATGTCAAAATACCAGATTCTTTGGATATTGTCAAGGATCTCAACATAGCAGAAACAATGGAACGGACGTGGCAGCAATATTTATTGGGAGGATGAATATTAGATTTCTAACGGTAGATTCCTGTTGAAATGACTTGTCTGGCAAAATGCAGTGAACCAATTTCACTAGGAGAAAACTTCATGCAAAATAATCATTCCACTTCATGCTAGTTGAAAACTTGAGAAGGCACGTTGAGTTTCTCTTCTGGCGTTAACATCAGCTATGCAATGGAAGGCATGTTTTTTATGAGGATTAATATAGAACAATTTCTTTTTCGAGGCTTTAAAAATGACAAGCCACTTCTTACCGCAGTTAATAGCAGACTGAAGTTTATTTTCGAGATCATATGCAAATTTTATATCATCGGGGATATATCAGGCTTATTATTAAGACATGGTAAAATAATTGTGTCATCAGCATAGGTACAGAGTCAGAAACAACAGCAGTATCATGTTAATTTATGAAAATATGAATCAAAATGTCCCAAAATACAGAAATGGTGGACGACGGCATTAAGGCAAAAATCCAACAACGTTTATCCATTCCTTGATAGAATTTTCAGCAAGAATCTTCAGCGAAAGATTGACTTTTGTCTGAAAGACAATGACAGGTGAGATACTTAACCAATTCAGAATAGTTCAGTACATCTAGTAGTTGCCAAAGTGAAATAGAAGACCAATAGTTCGACGGATCAGAAGGCTCAGCAATGTTCCTCAAAACAGGAAATAAAGGAGAGCATTTCCAACGATAGATAATGAAGCAGAAAGCATCAAGGAATGTGTTGTCGAGCTGGGGAGGAAGCGGGGCCAGATCAGTGGAACATTTCTGAAGTACAATTGTAGGGACACATGCTTTTAGGGGATCAACTTCGGAAATAATATCAGAACGTGAACGCAGTTATATATATATATGTGTATATACATATATATATATATATGTATATATATATATATATATATATATATATATATATATATATATATGAAAGTGAACATAGATGTCAACACTTAGAGGCAACAGTCTGTTTCATGCTAGATGCAATCGTCAGGCCACGAGTGCTGTTATTTTTCTTGGCTATTTATATATACGGGTCAGTGGGGCATTGTGGGTAGTCTATTTTGGCGGATATTTTACCGGAAGTCGTTTATTTGTTTGTTTATTTATTTATTTGTGTCAAATTATTTTGCTTGTTTTTATTTAATTTAATTTAAATTTTTTATCTTATATATTTATTTTATTAATTTATTTATTTATTTTGATCGGTGTTTTTATTAACGTAGTGAAAATTTGTCTAAGTGTTGACTTCTATGTTCACTTTTATATTTACACACGCTCTATCTCTGATATTGAGCACTTTATCCCATAAATATAGAACACTTTAAGACTATAATTCTTCATTCATATATATATATATATATATATATATATATATATATATATATATATATATATATATATGCGCTCAGTATCAGTGATAGAGCTAACATATTCAGTTGTATGGATATGAGTTTGTGACCTTGGATTTCACACTTCTGTTTTTCTGATAATCGCAAAAGTGTGAAATCCAGGGTCATAATCTCATGCCAATTCAATTAAGGAAATATATATATATATATATATATATATATATATATATATATATATATATATATATATATATATATATATATATATATATATTTAAATATATATATATGTAAATTATTTATATATAGTACATGTCTTTCTCTCTCTGTATATATATATATATATATATATATATATATATATATATATATATATATATATATATATATATATATATATATATATGTAGAGACTCCATTTTAAGAGGAAAGTCGGACAAAGGCAAAACTTATAATTCCAGTGTATAACTGAAAAAGAACTTGCCAGAAACTATTCTACTTTATCGAAAGTTAAATCAGAGGAAGGCTTGACGATTCACACTCATATAGAGTTGCCAGTAGTCAAGAGAAGCAAACTTGTCAGAGGATATACAAGTCCAAAGAGATGTACGTCGTGATCAGTGTTATCACGTTTGCAGTACAAAATCGATTCCTGTGGGCTGGAACGGATAACAAGCGGTGAATCAAGAGGAAGATCGTCGATTCTTCCACTCATGGAATTGCGCAAAAACCTCAAGGCCGATTTTTAATCCAAGACAAACCTTCAGATACAGTTTTCAATAAGAAAACAAAAGAGATTTTCAAATGTATATCGCGGAGATAATCTCAACGAATGCTAATCGGTACAGTGTTAACTTGAAAGATGTTTGTACGAGGGTCATTCAATAAATATGGTGAATTTTTCGGTATAAGGACTTCTAATACAGATAGCTTACACTTTTTTTTTTTGTTATACTTCTTTTTACATGGATTTAATTTATTTTGCAGATTGAAAAAACTTTGAAAGTTTTGGCGATTAACAAAGATGGCCGACCAAGAAGCATGCTCCAGGATTGAACAGCGGTTAGTTATGAAGTTTTTGGTTGCTGGAACCAGTTGAAATTCATAGGAGAATGTCAACTGTGTATGGTACCACTATTTTCAGACAAATACATGTCTACAAGTGGGCTAAATTGTTTAAAGAAAGACGGAGCAGTGTTGAGGATGAAGACAGGACTGGGAGGCCTACAGAAGTGAGGCCCCCTGAGGTGATCCAATCAGTCTATGACCTCATTCAGTCTGACAGTCTGACAGAAGGGTGACAGTGGATGACATTGCAAGGACTTTGAGGTTATCTGTTGGGACAAACGCAGGGGTCATCAGTCAGAAGGAGTCATCTTGCATCATGACAACGCAAGGCCTCACAGAAGCCCAAATGGTGCAGACCATCAACGAGCTGGGCTTGGAACTGCTTCCTCACGCCCCCTTACAGTCCAGACCTTGCCCCTTCAGACTTTCACCTGTTTGGTCCCTTGAAAGCGTTCACGAGAGGCACAAAGTTTAAAAGTGACGATGAAGTCAAAAATGTTGTGAGCGACTGGCTGAGACATCAGTCTAAAGATCTTTACGCTGAGGGAATACAGATGCTTGTGCACAGATGGGAAAAGTGTGTGACAGTGCTGGGAGACTACGTTGAAAAAAAAGTAAGCTTCTATCTGTATTAGATGTCCTTCAACCGAAAACTTCATCTTATTTATTGAATGACCCTCGTATATATGGGGTTCTTTCATAATAAAGGGATCAAAGGATATCTCATCAGACTGCCAATGAAACTGCAATGCAATAGTCAGGATAGGAGGTAAACTCGAATAATGACACATGTGGTCTAAAATTAATATAGAAACGATAAGGGAAGTTTAATTATTATAACAAGCACTGTAGAGTAGTAGATTGCGGCTCCGCTTGGTAGAATAGGAGAGTCGAGTTTGAATTACAGTTAAGTTCATTACAATCACTTATATATAAATAAACTTGGGAAAGATATGAATTCATCATTTCTTTCCACAGATATGGGAGAATAGTGAGGCATAGTGGGTGACAGACAGTCTAGGAAAAGAAAAACACGGACTATGCAGTTCAGGAAAGGTCGTTCACAGCGACACAATGATCACGACTATCGTTGACGCCTTTGATGATAGGAAGTACGCAAGACAACCGGTAAGTCAACCGGTCTCGAAGGAAAACTCTTAATTCCAAACTGTATCAAGGCCTGGCGAAGCTCGGACTATGCAGCTAAGGAAAGGATTGTTCGCATTGATCCCGAATAAGGAAGACTCCTTTGATAATAGGAAGTATGTAAGATAACCGTTAAGACAAAGAGTCTACGAGGAGGAAAACTCTTAATTCCAGACTGTATGCCTGGGCAGAGTACTGCGAGAAAGAAGGATATCTTTGGTAAAAAAAAGAAAAGAATACTGAACTGTTACGTGACATCTGTCCTTCTTTACGGCAGTGAATGTTCGACGATTTCCTCAAAGATGAAGAAGAGACACGAGGCGATGTGGTTCTACAGAAGAAGTTAAGGATATCATGGATCAAGCGTGTGAGCAACGATGAGATTTTAGAGAGTTTGCAAACAAGGAGGAGGCTTGTACTTAATATCAGGAGGAGGCAGCTGAGGTTTCTTGGACACATAATGAGGAAGGTGGCCCTGGAGAATCTGATACTCACGGGTCGAATAGAGGGAAAGAGAAACAGGGAATACAGCGCGTGACATACCTGTTGGACTTAATCAAGTGAATGGCAGAACGAGGTCTGGAGGAGGTAGCAGAGGGAAGGAACTTGTTGAGAGCTGCAAAGGATAGAGCGACGTGAAGAGCAATCATCGCCTACGTCCTGAAAGGACATGGCACATAAAAAAGAAGGATGTAGCCCTGGCGATGCACGGGGTATGCAACTAAGGAAAGGATTGTTCAGATTAACTCGATGATCTCAATTACGGTCGCCACCTTTTTATTATTTGACAAAGATCATGAGAAACAGAAGAATTGAGCCTGAATACCTTCAGCATCAATTGTATTATTATTGAGGAATATAAGTATCGAAGAGGATTCAAACACTTTTATAGCGTTTTTACTTAGCACGAGGCACGGTAATAGATAGCGGCTCGGTATGTGGAATCGGAGAGTCGAATTCGAATTCCAGTCGAATCCATTACATTCTTGGGAAATGTATGAATCCACTTCTTCCTCCCTCTCCTATGGGTAAATAGCAGGAGAGACCGGCAACTGGTCTACCGTAGAAAGAAATGGTAATCTACTGCGTCAGTCATGTATCGAAAGATACATGATCGCCTAAGCGTGTATCACGCATGGCAGATAACTGACTTAGAAGGATCTTCGAAAAGTAAGATTATTCGAATATATGGGAACTGCAATTTTACATAATACGTAAATAATTTAAATGCAAATTCAATCGTTATCTCTGTCTTATTTCCACTTCTTCTATTTTTCTTGTTCCTTAATAACGTTTTACCGTTTCTTATCATTTCACACTTGTGTCTTACAGACATTTTTGCTTTGCTTGTGGTGAAATGATTATAAAAGTAACAGGAAATTTAGAGATCCTATAATAATCGAGAAGTTGGTATGGCCTCTTATTGCCGCTATCAGTAGAATAGCCAATGCCGTTTTGTTCTAGAACGTTAGGATCTAATTCGATTTTATATAATCTAGTAACATTTATTCTATTTCAATAAAGAATTTTTTAAATCCTATACAAAATATGAAAATTCTTACTTTAAAAATGTATGCAGTACAATTAATGCACGTAAACAAAATCGCTTCTCCCGTGAAGACCAAGATGACCGATTTGACTTTCGAAATATATACGAATCCAAGTTTTGAATAAATTAAAACCTAAACAATGACACATGAACAGAATCAAAGAATTCCGGTCTTATTAAAAAAAGCTAACCGATAAACAGGTGAAAATTATTGATATATGAATTAATATATCACTTCCGAAATGCAATAAATCACTCCTCGTCATTATTATCAATAGCATTAATATTATTTTCAGTACAATAGCAATATGTTTCAATAAAATGACAATTTCAGTTATTAACACCAAGCAAAGAGGATTTAATTACATTTTATTTGAAGCATGTTTATTTCCCCGGCAATTGTAGTAGCAATATAAATACTGCCCAATAAAAAACAATAGTAAATATAAAATAGCATATAAATGTTGAAAATTTAAGCAAATGCCAATTTGTTTTATATTTCTGATACCAGCTCATTCTTTATGCAGACAAATGTGCTAACCAAGTTCTATTTGATCGCCATTGCATAAATACCTTTTGAAAATGCCGATTTCTTAAAATAAATGACCGATTAATTGAAAAATTTGCAGCTTCGATGGTGGTCTGAAAAATCATAGACTGGCTATGAAGGAATAATGCAAGAGCTGTGAAATCTTGCATGCCTGAGTTTCAACTATGATTATTAAGAACTTAAAGTAATATTAGACTGTGCAAAGAATTCTTCAAATGTGACAAGTTGCAAATTCTCTTGAAAATTAACTAAATCTAGCATCATATTGTTACCAAGTACCTAAAGTAAAAGGATTTAGTCCCCAAGGACATTCAGTCTGATTTTGTTGCTACTACATTAGCCTATGATGGTCAAACTTTTACAAACTGTGCAAAAGTGGATAGCCGAATTTAAGAGTAAAAGGAAGAATCTGAACTTCCTGCCACAACCTAGAAAACATTGATAATATTCCCCACTAAATTATGCATGTCATGTCGCTGACTATAAATGAAATATCCAATGCTATTAGCATATAAAGGGAGAGCCGAGAATATTCTGCATAATGAACTTGGTATGACGAAGAATTCTCTTCGGTGGGCCCCATGTTTTCTGACACCTGATCAAAAGCGCACTGGCCTAACTGATCACTGGAGAAACTGACATTGTTTGAGGAAGAACCAGCTGCTTTCTTTGAAGGTTTCCTAACCCAGCGTAAATGTGGGGCCATCACTCTGGGCCAAAGATATAGCGTCAAACCAAGCAGCGGAAATACCACGCCTCACCTGCTCCAAAGAAGGCCAAGGTTGTTTCATCTGCAAGGAAGGAGATGGTCTCAGTTTATTGGGATGCAAAAGGTATTGTCTTTATTAGCTATATACTAAAGGGTCACATCATCAATGGAGAGTGCTATATCAAATTGTTGAGGCAGTTATGAAAGACTATCAAGACGTCGAGGGAAATGGAAGAAAAATGTTTTATTTCATCAGGACAATGCTTCAGCACAGAAGACTTTAGTTTCAATAGCTTCTGTGTGTGACTATTATTTGAACTGCTTGATCGCCTATTCTTTTCCCCCAAAATGAAAAAGATGGAAATGGGAACCAGCATGGCAGTCATGATAGCGTCGTATATGCTGTTGATATCTTGTTTGACCAACAGGATGAACAATTTGGACAGTCAGATGTTAGTTTATCTGGAAAGAAACAATTAAGTTATTAATAAGATGAGATGAAATTATTTCCTGACAAATTTCACAGATTTCTAGCTCTGATCAGAGTGAAAAGTGAGGTGAACACATTGTGCTTCATGTCGCTGGCTGTTGACCGCAGTGTCCAATCTTGGATGCCTATTTATGCTCTCAAAATAATTCGATTGAGCTCTCGGAGAGGAAGGGGCGATTGTGTAAACAGTGGCTGCTGCAGCTAATACTGTGCTCTTCAACTTCTTTCGAGCACTCCTAGCCACTGACGTCTTTCCTATAGTAAAAAAAGAAAAACATTAAAATTTCGCTTTCTCACTACAGTGCGACGATAGCTTGGGGATAGAATCTCTGACGGATGCCAAATCGGTCGGGTTTCGATCCCGGGTTGAAACATTCGGATGTCTAGCCACACTGCTGACCTGCGAAAGAGCCTGTTTGTGAATTACGATATCCGACAACACGAGCAATGAAAACAATATCACCACACGTGACAGTAATGGACGTAATTTTTAATTAACAGTATGAAAATAGCGTTCTGTAAATTCATCCAGTTGCTAAGGACATTTTGTTTTGTTATTATTAGTTACTTTGTTTAATAAATTCATTTCGTTTTGCCTTGAAAAAGTCCACACCGGACGAAACGCGTCGGCATTTATGAGAGTTTTCCTATTGTCTTCTACATTTATAAATATGGTCTTATTCTATAGGTCAACTCTGAAAATGTTTTCATATATATATATATATATATATATATATATATATATATATATATATATGTGTGTGTGTGTGTGTCATTCACAGACAGTACTGTTTCGCTGTATCACAGCTCCTCAGTGTGATTAGACTTCCGAATGCCTCAAGCCAGGATTGAAACACAACTAATTTGGTGTCAGCCAGAGCTATCTTCACTCGGTAGAGTTACACAACAAAATCTATTGTTTTTACAAATGTAAACAAATGCCCATCAGCCAAAGTGCTCCATTCATTTTACTGAAGAGCTTTGCATTAGTGCAGGTGGCTGTTGTTTATAGAATTAGCTTATCACTCAACAGTGCTCAATTGAAATGTATTTTCAAGAGCTAAATTATTTATATATGTGTGTGTGTGTGTATGTTTGTGTGTGTGTGTGTGTGTGTGTGTGTGTGTGTGTGTGTGTGTGTGTGTGTCTGTGCGTATGTGCGTGTGTGTGCTATCCAGTAATAATTGTGCTTGTACCTCCTTTAGTAAGATTGGTCTTTATGGCATGTCACGCTTTGTACATAATGAAACATTCCGTTTAGATATCATGGAAAAGACATATCAAGAACGTTTTGTTTCAGTAAGAAAAAGAAAGTGTGAAATCAAGAAATATTAAATTATCGTGCCAATACCTCATAAATAATGAAATATCCCGTTTTCCATTGCATGGAAAGATCACAAAAATATCAGAAATGATTTCAGAAGAAAGAAAGAAAGAAAGAAAGAAAGAAAGAAAGAAAGAAAAAAGAAAGAAAGTAAGTAGGTAAGAAGTATTTAATCTCTGTCTCAGGGAAATGGGGAAAAAATTTTCAATTTTAAATATTTTAATTTGTACCCACTTAAAATAGCGAACAGCTTTCATATTTATCAGCGTAATCACAATATTTTGTTAATGTTGTTAAGCTCAAATATTTCACGATGAGATATGTGAATTTCTACGGATATTTTAACGTTGAATTCGTCATGACCTTATGCAGGATGGCCGTATAAAGACTGAATGATATAAAACAAGAATAACTTTTACAAAGACGTAAGAATCTTGGGGTGGTAAAATCTGGACCATTTGAATCTTGTATAGAAACATTTTTAAATGCAGTTTCAGAATCTTCTGAAGCGATGTTCTGGCGATGTCTAGTTGAGCAAAGCGCCGACTGGTAGAAGCTGATGGATTCTCAAGTAAACACTGCCGAACAGTTTTCATCACCCCGTCAGAGCGGTCAGAGGGCTTAGAATCTCTTCCCAGAAAATCGCCGACTGTTCCAGTTCTTTCAAACGGGGCGATTAGGTCCCGAAGCCAGTTATTCATAGGACATACTCTGACATTAAAATGTTGCCCGTGTTTTCTTTGAGTTTGAATAATTGATTTTCACTGGAATAGCAAAAATCAATGAGTGTTACTTCTTGCTTGACATCATATATAGCCATTTTAATATCCAATTGATGCTCTATAATCAGCAAAAAAATGTAAATGAAAATTATTGAAAACGAACAAGTTATGAGATTTTCAAACCCTTCAGTGGCCACCCTGTCTACACATTAACTGAATAATTAAAATTTCTCAGAAACTCCAAATAGGAAAATCGTTAAATTCTCACAGGTCCTTCTAGCCCAGAGAGTTGTATCTGCAGAAAAAGAAAATCAAAGAATCATATAATAAATGATTTTAAATTGGATTCAGACGTTGCTACTGATTGGATTCTTTTAACATCTTGAAATATCCCCATAGTTATGGGGTGAAAAGATGGATTCAAAATGTTCCTAAGGCTATTTGCGCGTAAGTGAATATAACGAACCCGACTGGAATTGGAACTCCTCTCTAGAATTCCCCTTTTGTTATACATTGCAATTATCGCAAATCCAAGCTTAGAGCAAAGGGCATTCCCAAGTTGTTTCCCATCTAGTTACTGACAAATTCCGACGTTGCTTAAGCTCAGAGATCGTACGGAACCCAGTGTTTTAACGTATTATGTCTCCAAGCTTGAAAACATCTGGAATATACCATCCAGCCACATACCTTATTATTTAGGTAAAATACACAAACACAAGCTTATGTATGAGGACACACAAGATTTATTCGTGAATAAAAAATATAATAACGATATCAGCTTATGCGTAGGCCTTTTACGGTTTTCATATAATAAAGAAATGACGAATGTTTATTCGGGTTTATTTTGCATATGGGCATGGGGATTTTCTTTTCTAAAGAAAAAGCAGTTTTGTACACACACACACACACACGCACACACACACTTATATATATATATATATATATATATATATATATATATATATATATTTCCATTTCCGAAATGCCATGAAAAAAAAAAGGTTTCAATATTTAACAGGTGCTGCACTTAAGAAGTGAAAACACTATTTGCAGGAATTTGTCTTTACTGCCTCTTTTGTAAGAACTATTTTAATGAGGCGCGGAATCGCATACAGATAAATATCAAAGAAGGAATTCGCTGGATTTGCATAGATTTATAAAAAGGAGATCGGACTGGCAATTAAAAACTGTTGACATATGTGCGTGTGTGCAAAATTTATGGAAAACTGTATGACAAAGTAGAAAAGGTGTTTTTTTTTTTAAGCGTATCACCCCAAGCAAGGCTGGAGGACACTATCACGCAAGGGGTTACAGAAGGGTTGCAGGAAGAGCAGATAGGAGTGGTAAAGGAGAGGATGTGGAGAAAGAGAAAGACAGTGGGTCGATCAAGGCAAGGGGGTTACAGAAGATTTGGAGCTAGAGCAGATAGGAATGAAAGGTGAAAGGATGTGGAGAAGGGAAGTGGGTAGATCAAGGCAACGTGTTTCGTTTTTTCGGATTTCATCGGACTAAATTTGTTATGTTAGTAGTACTTCCCATGCAACGGAACCAGTGGTGTTGGGCATCTTAGAATTTATCTATCTATCTATCTATCTATCTATCTATCTATCTATATATATATATATATATATATATATATATATATATATATATATATATATATATATATATATATTGATGTGGACCCAAAGTAGGAGCCCCGGAAGGAAAACACGGAACACGGGTTAGAGGTAAGAAAGATATATTAAACAGAAAAGTTACAAAGAATAATGTAAGAGTGAGCAGAACTTACTATCCAGTGGTGTCTGATATTGGTATCGTACGCGGCTGCGCATTACTGGTGCTACTCCCATTCACATAATAATATACTACTGGGAGAGTCCATGATGTAGGAAAGTATCGGTCTCACAACATATATATATATATATATATATATATATATATATATATATATATATATATATATATATATATATATATATATATCCCACACAGTGATATAAGAAAGTCGTAGTGAATTAATTTTGATCAGATTAGGATATTTTATGCTAAAAATGTCTTCAGTTTCGTCAAGATGGGCATCCAACTCATTTGACGTATTGTTTGGTAAAATTTCCCTCTTTGTATTCATACAATCATTTATTTATATTCCTTGAGGTTTCTCCTATGTATTTTTATGACAATTATTAAAGGCAATTGAGTATTCACTTCCTCCAAGCTTTTGATTACTTTTTTTTTTAATATTAACTAAATGTATTATAGTTTTGCATGGAGTAATAAGAAATTTTATCTCTAGTTTAGATAGATTGTTTTCAAATGTAGATGTCATTGAGTTAGTTGGTAGGATAATACTTTTTTGATTAATTGATTTTTCAGAAAGGGCGGATTTTTGCTTTGGAATATTTTATGGGCCTTTTGTTTCCTACTGAATATAAAATAATTAGAGTAATGGAGAATTTTGAAAGTGTTTTCAATGTATTTCTTCACTTCGTGCAAATAATTCGGGTTGCATATTCCTAGTGCTCTAAAAAATCTGATGATTATGCCGGATTTTCTTTTGTTATTAAGATGAGAAGAAAAAAAAATTGGTCGTTACAAACAACAATTTAGAATACCAATGGGATGCCCACTCAGTGAAGTGATATCTATTTTAGAATTTCTCGAGTCCGGTCCTTTCCGAAATATTTTATCCAAACAGTCAACACACTTCCGTTATATTGATAATGCAATACTAATATATACGCGTGCTACTGATTTGCCTGACGTTGTAGATCAACTAAACAAAGTTGAACACACAATAGAATTTAGATAGCAAATGGGGGAGCACAATTCTTTACACTTCTTAGATATCAGACTACACTGCGCTAACAACAGTTCAAAACTCGGAGTCCACTGGAAATCAAATAAAACGTTTTTGCGTTATGTCACCGAATTATTCTCATTCAATACGATCAAATCTAACTATCTATCTATCTATCTATCTATCTATCTATCTATCTATCTATCTATAATTTGTAAACAGTGACTGCTAATGCTGATGCAAAAGATCTTCTATGAATTGAGCACTCTGAATCACTGGCGTGTTTATACTAAAATAAATACGTAGAAATTCACCTTCCTGACAGCTTAGGTGTAAAATCTCCGACTGATGCCAAATGGGTTGGGTATCAATCCTGGCTTGATGTAATCGGATGTCTAGCTACACCTATGAGCTGTGATACAGCGAAACAGTGTATCCGTGGATCACACACACACACTCACACACACACACATATATTGCTGCCATATATGGTCTGGAGCCCCTTCTGTTTGCCTCAGGGTTCTTGATAAGATCCAGAGATGGATATGCAATGTAATTGGCCCTGATCTGTCATCTCATCTGCAGTCGCTCTCTCACAGACGCGACGTTGCCTCGCTCTGTCTTTTTTACAAATACTTTCACGGTAATTGCTCCGATGAGCTGCTTTCGCTGATTCCTAGGCCTCATGAATTTAAACGTCCTACGAGGCTGGCATCCCGTTCCCACCCCTTCACCGTTGAAACTGTTAGGTGTAGTCGTCTCTTCTACTCCAATAGCTTCATGTCTCGCACATCTCGTCTGTGGAACTCCCTTCATTATTCCTGTTTCCCTGACAAATACAATCTCCAACTATTTAAGTGTAACGTCAATCGACATATCCAGTTGCCTTGATCTATCCACTTCCCTTCTTCACATGCTTTCACCTTTCATTCCTATCTGCTCTCGCTCCAAATATTCTGTAACCCCCTTGCCGTGATCGATCCACTATCTTTCTCCACATCGTCTCCTTTACCACCTCTATCTGCTCTTCCTCCAAACCTTCTGTAACCCCTTGCGCGCTAGTGGCTTCCAGCCTTGCTTGGGGTGATAAGCTTAAAAGAAAAAATATATATAGAATCACACATTTGGAACTGGTGTTTTAGATTTGTGCTCGATGTATAAAAACAGAACTATAATTCATATTAATAAATATAGATTTTTTTTTTACTCAACGGTTGCACAACACTGAGGTGCACAAAGCAATAATCAGGTGATCATTGTATGAAAACTTTAAATCCCCAACATATTAATTATCTCTCTCTCTCTCTCTCTCTCTCTCTCTCTCTCTCTCTCTCTCTCTCTCTCTCTCTCTCTGGGTATATATACATATATATATATATATATATATATATATATATATATATATATATATATAGATATATATATAGATATATATATATATATATATATATATATATATATATATATATATATATATATATATAATATAACAAATAACTCGCCTACAAAAGTAGTTATTTTTTAATAAAAATTGCTGTTTTGTTTTCTTTTTTGATAAAAATATTATTTTATTTTCAGGTTATAAAAGTTCGTGTCGATATTCATGCGCCCCGGAATAATCATTTAAAAATTTATTGTCGAATAGTTTTCTTTACTTTTTCATAATAAATATTGTTTAAAAACGCCTGATAATTATGCAACAAACCAATACGTATTTCTAAAGAAGCAATGGAAATTATTTTCTAATTTGACACATTTTATTACTTCAATACATACATACATGCATACATACATACATACATATATATATATATATATATATATATATATATATATATATATATATATATATATATATATATATATATATATTGTGTATTCCGGGGATGGAATCCTGCACAAATAAATAAACAACGCCAGTAATTGAAATAGGAAAATAAGTGTACTGAACGTAAGAATACAAACTTGAAATGAAGATTAGTAGTCCAGGAATGCTGTTTAGTAGAAAGTATATGTACAAGTATCTGTAAGTGAAGTCGTAATTCTCTCTCTCTCTCTCACACATTCTCTCTATCTCTCTCTCTCTCTCTCTCTCTCTCTCTCTCTCTCTCTCTCTCTGGACTCTACGTATCTCAACCTTGTCTCAACGTATCTCCTCGTATCTCCAACTCTGTCAGTATAAGTATACTTTAGACGAGTCCATCTTGTGTAAAAGGGGAGAGCCCCACAACAATATATGTATGTACTGAAGTAATAAAATATATATTTATATATATGTTTCAGACATAAAATATTACAGGTAAATGAGAAGTGTGTGACATAAATGAAAGGAAATGTGTTAAAAATGTGTATTATGGTAACCGGAGGAAAATGCTGATTGAGTCTTAATTTCACATCTAAAACTTTCAGGGAGAATTTTTCAAAAATGCCAATTCTTGAGAAAAATTATATTTGGAATATAAAAGGAATGAGTGCGATTCTACTCTGTTGAGTTTGTCTGGTGTATTCTAACGTTCTGAACAGTTTTGAGAAAAGAATGGAACTCATGTGAACATTAGTCATGACAACAATGCGTATTAACGGTACACATTAAACGTTGCGTTTCTGCGGGAAAGTTTGTAAAGTAGAAAACAAATCATCTTGAACAAGGCTACATAAATGATTTTTAATTCCACCCAGGCTGAAAAGATTTGATTAATCCATAATTTCTTGTAGATATAAAAAAAATTAACATGTATTAATCACTGCTACACTTATATACTAGCTTTCATGTATGTTCTTATATTTTTATGTTTTTATTTAAATTATACCAGTGTGCATGCTAAATTAATACACATCTGTGTGCATATGTTACGTGCTTGTGTATTTATTGTTGGTATCAATGAATAAAGTTCTGCGAGGGTCCAACTCGTTCAGAACTTTCCAAACTATCATCTATAAACAACCATTTTCTTAGGTCAATAACTAAAAATGGCGCCAACTGAATGAATCCTTTAGATCTTAGAGAAGACTATCATTCAGCCAAACTCGTTCAGAATTATCTGAACTGCCAGAATCAATTTCTGAGATCAATGGTTGAAAATGGCTGTGAGCTAATGAAACATGAGGGTCTTGACAAAGAGCATCCTTCTTTGAATATTGTGGACAGACGCTGCAGAATCACAAAGAACTGTATCAAATAATAAAAACATCATCACTTGAGGACTTCTAATAGCGGCAACAACTAAAATGGATACTATATTTAAGTAAAAGAAAATTAAGTCGAAGAGAAAATAATGACATAATCAAGATGTTGGACTATAACACTACTTCAAATAAAAGGTTAGGAAGGAAAGCCCTATCACTAACGTAAACAACTACTGGGTTCAGAAACTTATTATCCTAAGAAATGTTTTCAAGGAAAGATTTTTTTATAAATAACAAACGAAAGCAGTACTAGCTGCTCGTTCAATGGTTGCCAAATGTTTCCTTGTAACATACTAATTACAATTACTATTACCACCAGACCCAATAAGCAGAGGTAGGAAATCACAAATAAAAATATGTACACAGGATTTAAAAACTTTTAACAGTGACACCAACACAAATGAAGAGCACATTTAACTAGAAGAGAAAAGTGTAATATAAACAATATGGTAACTTTTCCAATTACTAAAAGAAAAAAAAACGACTACGGAGAAAAATTCCCAACAATTGTAGAAAGATTGATAACAGATAGTAGACACAAGATGGCTGCTGTCCTAAAAAAATGTTATAAATTTCAAGTGACACTAAAATTAACAGCAAATGATGTGTCATCTTGTATGTAAACGGCCAATACCATCATTAGCATTATGTCTCTTTATCTTTGACAGTGCATAAAGAGGCATAAAATTTAGTCGGCTTGAGGAATATAATTTCCTGAAAAATGCTTTAAGAAACAGATTTTTCTAATTTCAGCCGGCAGAAATACTAACTGTTCGGTCAATAAATGTTTCCTGTATAGTAACGACAAATCTCACAATTAAAAATGGTATTTCATTAAGAGGAATCAAAGTCAGCAGTAAATAAATCAGCAATTATATGTGAGAAGTAATATCTCCCAAATGTCCGCCAAAGCTTAAGTGGCTTACCTCCCCTAAATGGCCAAAATTTTTGATGACGTCTCTGATTAGTTGCTCCTCGATCTCACCAATATGCCTTATTATCTCATCCTTCAGCTGTTGAATAGCTGTAGGCTTGTCGGCATAGGCCTTACTTTTGGGATTATCCCAAAGGAAGAATTGTGTCAAGTGGCACGATCGTGGTGGCCAATTGACTTCGCTGTTTCGAGAGATGTTGCGACCTTGGAATTTCTTATTGCATTTCTGTATGAACGTCCATTTTCGTAATTGTCTTAAATAACGTTAACACGTTGTTTGATTGTTAATCTTTTCATGGTTGAAATTTCCAGAGACTTACGACGTTAAATATGAAAGAAAAAGAAAAAGATCATTAGACGCTTAAACTTAATTCACTTTTAAAATAGGTCCAAGTTATTGAAATACCCTTTACTATTGATGACCATTATTTTATAATGGACCATATTTAGACGATACAAAGAAATCATATTGACTTTAAAATGTACCATATGGATCCCTTTAGCGGAAATATGCAGACATCTTAACAATAAACATAGTTTAAAATTAAAATGAATGTAGGTTAAGAAACAATATTAAATTGAACTGATGCAAGGTATGACGATAATGTACATTTGGCAGCAAGTCCTCTCATCGGGAGATTGGAGGTTTTTGGAAGCACCTCTTAACTGATATTGTTCCCAGTACCATTCTGATCCAGGGTGGTAGCACTTGTTAGGGTCCCAGCTAAGAGCAAATAGTGACTCCCCGCAAAAAAAAAACACTACGAATTTTTAATATATTTTTATAATAAAATAATAGCAATACATTTTTATGCAAAAACATTACCAACAATACCTCTTCATAGGAAAATTACCAACAATATATTTATATTTATGCTATGTCATATCTATGATCCTGTCAGTCAGTTATGTGCTGTACTTGAGACATGCTTAGGCGATCAAGTATCTTTCGATACATGACTGACGAGGCAGGTTTTTTTTCCCGGAGTAGATTGCAATTTCTTTCTGCGGTAGACCAGTTGCTATCCAAGGCTATAGAACCCGGTCTGTCCTTTGGTGGGTGAGGGGAAGAGGATTCATACATTTCTCAAGGGAATTAGCACATAACCGAATATAATGGATACGACTGGAATTCGAACCCGGCTCCTGTATTCCTCAATCCGAACTGCTACCCACTACTCCACCGCTGGGAAATTTCGTCAGAGATGAAAAAATAACTCGAAGCGAAAGAGATATTGTTCTACACACGGATGGGGAGGAATAATGGGAAAAAAAACCCGTGAACAAATCTAAAGACAATGGGGGTTTGAATATCACTGGTACATAAAACCAGAAAGAACGTTATGCTCTCTTGGGCCTATTAAGAAGATGGACAGCTTGGAAAATGTTATACTTTGAGGACGTATCGAAAGGAGGCAGAAGACTGAGAAAGAGCGAGTGACTCACCTAATGGGAAAGTGTGCGCTGAAATAATGGTTGATTCTAGAAAGGGAAACGTTACTTGGGGACGAGACATGGTAGCACACGCCATCCATATTAATCTATGCCAAGTGAAATTATTAATAATGAAAACGGTCTTTTTTCTCGACGCGAGATCTCATACGACACTTTCAATAGAACCATGCATTGAGTTGTTCCATCGATAGACAAAGGAATCTAAAAAGAGGAGCGATTTCAGATATACAGTGATGCAACCTAAAGGAACTTTTAGTGCCAAGTGAAATTATTAATACTGGAAACTAGATTATTTCTTAGACTCTTCGCTGCGTATGTGTCTTGGAATAATTCCATGTGATGAGACGCTTCCCCCCCCCACACAAAAGGACACATAATATATATATATATATATATATATATATATATATATATATATATATATATATATATATATATATATGTATATATATAATTAAGTAATTCATTGAGTCTGAAAGAAACCTCAACAGAATGCAGAAAGCAATGGACGGCCGTTTCGTCCTATATTTGGGACTGAAAATGAAATGAAAATTTACACTTTTGACAGGTAGTATTATGTTTATGTAATTTAACCGAGAGGGTAGTGAGTAGTGGTGTGAGAGACATGATCGAGTTTAGAGAGGGTTTATTTTCTCAGGATTTCATCCTCCTTAGGACTACTCATACGGATTACCAAGTTTTGCGTAACTTAAACACACACACACATATATATATATATATATATATATATATATATATATATATAGTGAGAGAGAGAGAGAGACAGACAGACAGACTGGCAGACAGACAGACAGAGATGGAAGAGGGATTGAAAGGTTTTAATTTTCGAAGACTTTCAGCACCGTTTTCTTCCGCACATATCCGCATAAGCTGTGCCTTTTCAGAGCGTGCTGAGCGAGTTCCAAATTTAAAAGCATCCCCATCCATCCATTCATATATATATATATATATATATATATATATATATATATATATATATATACCCGATGCGATGAGAACGAAAGTAATATATAAATTCCAACGTTCGCAGCGTTAATTAAAAAAAGAGCTCAATACAGGTAGTAGAGCGATAATTATTTATTTATTATAATTTTATCAAAATTTTAAAAATGCACTGAAACCAAGTTGCATCTTTGTTGTGAGTAAAATGGTTTGTCTATATGATAAAATTATAATAAATATATATATATATATATATATATATATATATATATATATATATATATATATATATATGTATATATATATATATATATGTATATATATGTATATATATATTTAAAACTATCACTATATCAGCCTTGCTTGGGGTGATACGCTTAAAAAATATATATATATATATTCAGTTAAACAAAACATCTTTGATAATGGCTAGGAAATATAATGAAATCACTCGATCTTCAGAACATATGGACAGTTTTTGCACACATGTCCAGAAAAGAAATCAATTGAATGCGCGGAAAAATTAATAAAACGTTTAATCTCAGTCCCTTGCCAGTCTTCTTCAATGGAACTTTTATAAAATAGGCATTGTGTGTGCGTGCACGCGCGTGCGTGTGTGTGTGTGTGTGTGCGCATGCGTGCTTGTGTGTGTGTGTGTGTGTGTGTGTGTGTGTGTGTGCGCGCATGCGTGCTTGTGTGTGTGTGTGTGTGTGTGTCTACACATAAAAGATAGATAGAGTGGAGGGGACAGGAGAAGATACATAGATATATAGATTTCATACTGTGATACTTTTTTTTCTCGTGATATGCTATATAAAAGTATTAAAGAACATCTGTTTCGTCATTTGAAAACACATGACTCCAGATTTTCGAATATCTTAAAAGTAATGTTTTTCATTCGCCATGTTTTCTATGCTAATTATGTCTCTTGTAAACGACTGCAATACTTTATTAAACACTTCAGATGATTTTCACATATATTTTTCTTTCATCGTTATATTTGTTATTGCTACCTCACAAGTTTCTTTTTTATTTTTGATTATTTATTTTTGTTTATTTGTAATTTTCTTTCTTTTTTGGTCTGCTGTATTTTTTCCCTTTCGTTTAATCAAAACAGACGATGGAAAAGTCGTTGTAAGTTTTCGTCTTTCCTTCTTTAACTTTTCATTTCCTTTCTATTCTGCGTGTGTCCATATCTAATGAATTCCCTCCAAAACTAATTAGCATGTGCGCGTATTTGCTTAATGAAGAAAAAAGTAAACTAAAAAAAATATTAAAGAAACGACATAAGTGCATATATAATCTAAAAAGATTTGCAAATAGAAATATACGAAGTTGTCTAATTATTTACTTTTCTGACGTCATTTTTTACGATTATCAGCAGAATTTTCAAACAGATAAGACATGTCTCAGGAAACAGAAACATATATACTTGAAGCTGCTGATCACTTCGTGAAAGCAATAGTATAACAAAAAATATATTTTATGTCAATTATATATGTGGTTAGATTTATTGATTTACGTACAGATGCAGATGTGTTAGTATCCAGCTACGTTTCACGGTATCAGACAATTTATTAATATTTATCCCGAATGCCGATCAATAAAAGCCGAAAGACATCCAAGTCCATTAACCTAAACTTGCACGGGAAAGTGAACAGATGCATATAACTGGGTAGCTGCATTTATAATTATACAGTACATTTTGTGCATTTTAGTTTATCATATATATATATATATATATATATATATATATATATATATATATATATATATATATATATATACATATATATATATATATAGACAGCAATCCTTCTTTCATGCACATTCCATAAAATACGACATACAAGGTACTTTTATTTAGTTTTTTATACGATTTCTCAAGCGATCCAATAATTTTTTTTTCCTTTCGGATGATAAATTATATAAAACTGTCCGAATGTTCGTTTTATCCGAGTGCTTTCGGCTATAAAATATTTTGACCTTTTTTTGAAAAATGAAAACATTTTGTAAAAACATACCTACAACAAACTATTTCTTATTTAACAGTGAAAATATTTAATCCTTGTAAATGGCTAAATGTATAGCCGAAAGCACTCGGATAAAAAGAACATTTGGACAGTTTTCATGTAATTTATGATCCGAAAAGGAAAAAAAAAAAGATTGAGATCGCATGAGAAATTGTATAAATACTAAATAAAAGTACCTTCTCTGTCGTATTCAAAGAAATGTTGAAATGTGCGCACTCACACACACACACACACACACACACACACACACACACACACACACGCGCGCATGCATATATATATATATATATATATATATATATATATATATAATTAGTATTACGAGGATCCACCCGATTTTATACAAACGGATTTATTATCTTTACTTAAATATATATATATATATATATATATATATATATGTGTGTGTGTGTGTGTGTGTGTGTGTGTTCGTGTGTGTGTGTGTGTGTAATAAATATATATTTTAATGAGTCACACATTTTCACCATTATTCCTAGAGGCCGTAGTCCAACATATCATACCATTTTAGAACCACGCCATCTCCCTGAGCAAATTAAAGACTTTCCTGGCCAGATCCTCCTGAAATTACGGTCATTGTTTTCGGCGTTTTTTTATGTGACATTTTTAACGAATTCTTTTGTACGATAACAATCTCTATAACTTGGGAATAATCGAAATTAATGGCAAAATCCAGCGAAAGTCTCCCAAGAATTTCTTTTTTTTTTAAAATATAGTAAGCACTTACGAACATCAAAGTGTCTTTAAACTAAGTGGCGACAGAAGAATTATGTTTGAACTATAAAAAGATAAGCTTAAATAATAATGCAATGCTTAAACGCCGCAATAAAATTTCAGTTCTTCTGCAGATTATTGTTGCTCATCGTATCTACCACTCCCTACCTATTGGAATGAAAATTCAAGAGCTCTACGCAATTGCGATCTTAAACGCAGCCCGATAGGTCGGCATGTAAAGTGTATATATATATATATATATATATATATATATATATATATATATATATATATATATATATATATATATATATATATATAAAGGTATGCTATATTTATGGATTAAAGTTGTCAATATCATGGATAGATGGTATATAAATATCTATAAAATGTATATTAATAATTAAACATATTTATTTTCACCGTTACCCAATATGTATATAATATATTTGTTCAATATATATATATATATATATATATATATATATATATATATATATATATATATATATATATATATATAATAAAAAGACACTAATATTCCATGGTCATAATTTAACCCATTGGAATCGTAAAAACGATCCAATTCATCAGACCTCATCGTTTTTACGATTCCAATGGAATAAATTATGACCATGGAATATTAGTGTTTAAGTCTTTTTATTATATCCTTAATCTGTCCTTGACATTGAGTTCTACCTGAAATCTATCCTCTTGGAATTATTTTTATACATATATGTATGTGTATATATAATTTCATATGTATGTGTATATTTACCACTAATATTGTCTATATATATATATATATATATATATATATATATATATATATATATATATATATATATATGTTTCATTAAAGACGACTGACAAGATACATGGATTAAGTGTTTTATTTAGTTTTTCCTCTGTTTAAACAGGTGTTTTCTTTTCTGAAGACAGTGTAGAAACTGTTCAAATGTTCTATAATTCCGAGCGTTTTCGGCTATAGCTTTAGCCATTATTTACGGATGATTTTATTTTTGCTTTTGAAATGGATCTATAGGCTTTGTGCATGTTTCTACATTTATAGGGAAGTTTTATTTTCCGAACACGGTTAGCACTTTGTGGCCGTGTTCGGAGTTGCTATTATTGAATGTTGACTTTTCCTTTTTTACTATTAAGCCTTTCATGAATTTTATATTTTTTTTACATGTGGATGAGGTTATTATGTCTGTATTTTCTCCTAATATGTTTCGGATGGAGACTGGTATGCCTGATGGTGTGTTTAAATAGGTTCTAATTGGGATATTTTCAGATAAGTGTAACGTCAAGCATCTAAATAGGCAGGTAGTCTTGTGACCTATGTAATTATTTATATCATTTACATATATATGGATATTCAGTTGGAGATCAACGAAATCATGGACTCTTTGTATTTAATTTTACTACCGTCCAGATTATGTTTCGAATTACCGGATTGAATCTGAAAACGGATATTCCAATGGATCTAGCACGCATCTAGCTTTCATAAGCCATCATCAAATTTTTTTTTGTATGTTAATAGTGTTGTGTCTCTGTGTCTCTTTGGTAATGTTAGATTGTGGCGTCTTCACGTGTCGCTGGTCATCCTGACGATTTTCACGTTTCGCATCTTTACGTTGCTTATTGTTGCGCCGTGGATACCTGGAGGTGGTGTAATAGTTAGCAAGTTTGACTCGATAGAACAATTACGGCTGAGTAGTGAGTTCGATCCTCACTGGGTGCTACATGCTTTCGGCCTTGTGCCACATCTAAGCTACGCTTGGAAAATCATTTCTTATTGTTGTACCTTTACCGAATCAATCAAGTCTTTTTTTTTCATAAATTTGTCCTCTTAAATCTTTCCTTGAATTTCTTTCATTACATTTTTACATTAATTTGTGTAAGTATACAAACAAGTGACAAAACTAATTTCAACTCGAAACTAATTGCAACTCGATTTCAAATCAAACTTATCAATTTCCGTGAATTCCTAAACAAAATGCAATACTTTGGTCTTAATTTTTTGATTTAGCATTAAAAATCCTTAGTAGATAAGATAATTGAGAAATCATCTTTTTTGCAACTTTTATTCTTTTTTTGTTGCAAATGAACTAAGTGTTACTATTTTATTTACTTTTATTCTATTAAATCTGATCCAATAAACATGCAATGTTCTTTGTAGCAAGAACAGTAGATTGTTTAGCTGTCTTTTCTATTTTTTGTAAAGATCTCTCGTTCAAAGAAGACGTTATTGATAAAAATTTAAGAAAATCAATAAACTAAATTGTAATTAAGTTTCAAAACTTCACAGATTTATTGAAATCTAAATCTGGGTACTGAGTTGAAATTAGTTCAGAGTTGAAATTAATTTCAAGTTGAAATTAATTCTGCACCCCATACAAACAAGTATGAATAAAAACAATATTTTTATGAAAGAGCTGTTCATTCAAATTATTTTCTTCTAGGAAACTGTATCTCAAATATGAGCCGAGTGAATTTTACATGTACTCACTGAAGAATGAATAATTTAAAATTTCGATGATGGACTATGAATAAGAGATGCCGTCCCTTGCAAGCTTTTTTTTTTTGTATATTGATGAAATAGATGCCACTTATCTTGTTGGAATAAATATATTCTTTATCATAAATACTGTAATTCAACATGTATAATAAACAATTTTTCTAAAAGAATAATAAGCCAAATTTGGGGTGCGTATTTTGCAAAGCTACAAAATATCTTCAAAAAAATGCCGTTACATAGGTCAATTTCAGTTGTGAAATGATTATTCACTACAAATATACAACAATTTGACACTAAACATTCGGCGATTGCGACCTCATAAGAATGTCAAATACAATCATATGTACCTAACAATACTTACAAATGTAAAATATAATAAGAATTATCATAAAACTAAAGTAGAATAATATTATTCTATGTTTAATACTATTTTTTCTGAAAAACTACATACAGGTCCGGTAGACAGCACATTTTATCGAACAAAAACAGGGTAATGAGACTGCGCAGTAGGCACAATTTAGGTATTTCCGTTTCCTTTTAAAATCGTGATGATCAGAAGTTTTCATAAATATCTTCAATTACAGCTTGTATAAGAGTAAGAAACACTGGTTTAATGAAATGGGAGCGTACAATTTATCGGGTTTGATTGCCAAACAAAGGGTGCGTAAGTAGAAGCATTTTCCATCATTTTCAGCACAACTTTAAGAGTACGTATTATGGATGAAGGCGTATTACACATGGGGAATTACGATACCTTTTTTTATTATAATTGAATAAATTTAATGAGTTTCTTAACCAATGATTAGATTCGAATAATAATATGTTTACATCAGTTTATGACGATTTAAATATTTCTGACCGAAAACCACTATTTAATTTTTTGGAGACTAATATTTTATAAATTTTAATCTTGAACACTTTGCTAAAATTATAATTTACTTTTCTCTCTTGTTATGTAATTAGAATATATTTTATATTAATTTACACATAAAAACGCTGAATTCTGGTTTCTCAAAATATATACATTCAGCACAGTAAAAAATTATCAGATTCTGTTTGCTTTTACCTAATATGTACTTAATATTTTAACATCTGTATCGACAGAGGTGTCTTCATTAAGATGTCAGAAGCGTTTGAAGCTCTAATGAGCAAAATCTGTACTTTTCATATTTAGAAATATACTGACATTTGTTTATTAAAATCCGTCGTTTGGTATGCACGCTCTAGTAAATGAAAATTATTGTATTTATTTTAGTTTCTGCAAACTGCATTTACAATTAACACGTGTTTTCCTCACACGACATGCTTGTGTCTTTAATAAATCTGTATGAAGACAATGAAATGATATTTTCCTGCCTACCTAATTTTGTTGCAACGCGCACACACACATATAGGCGTGAATAATCGTTATATATGTACACAGTCATGTGTATAACGAATATATTCCAATAAATACATTAGATTATATCAGATTAAAATATCAATATGGATGAAATATTGATCAAATACGGATCGTAAACTGACAGAATAATGAGATAAAGAAAAAAATAGGTATGTTTATCAATCTAACATGTTTAACATCTATTAAAGTTTCATCAGAGAATGAAATATGGAGAAAGATGAAACAATCTCTAATATTTTTTTGTTACTTTTGTGTTGTTTAATTTTCATTGGTTAATCATGTTTCACGTGCATTCGAGTTGTTAAACAAATGTTAGCATAATTGTAGCGTTCCGAATTCAAGGAGAAAGGACGCGTTCATCGGAAGTTTCAAGAATTCAGTGGATTCCAAACCTAACGGAAAAAAATGTAAATATATTTTTATGTATGTAATGTGTATAATAATTCTAGTGTCGTTATATGGTATTCAGAAGATAATGAATATTCGTAAATGTGTGTATTAAAATATATAACCTAACTGTAACCACTAATATAAAACCTTAAAAAAACCTCCTATGTAAAAATAATTTTGTTTTAAATGCTCGCGTCTTTTAGGAGTTAGGTTTGCATACACAACACTTTCACCACCCCTGACACATTTTACACACCCATGAAGACCGCTAGTTTCCAACCTTTTTTTCTGTCAGCTGTCGAAAAAAAACTATGAATCACTGTGTGTGTAATATTATCCTCATGAAGGAATTTAATGACACCTTACTACTTGATGTCAAACGCGATTTTCCGAATGGTGTATATATATATATATATATATATATATATATATATATATATAATTTAAACAAAAACAGACCACTTTAAAGTTCCATTTGTAATAATTTATTTCACCAGAGAATTTTATCTTTCTCTAGATCTTCAGACTTCACTTTCAAAAGGTGAATCGAAAAATGAATTTAAAATTTACACTTTTGACGGACAGTATTAAGCTTAAATAAGTTGACATAGAGGGTGGTGAGGAATGGTATGAGAGACATGTTCGAGTTTAGAGAGGGAAGGGAGAGTTTTAAAATTTATTTTTATATTTATTTTTATTATAATACTTAATATTGAGGAAGGAGGGGTAAAGATCAGACATTGACCTATTTAATCGGTCAACTCAACGGAAATGATATGGGGAAAAAGAAAAGGAGAAAAAAGGAAAAAGAAAAAAGGTTTAATTAAAGAGATAAGTGATGTATGTAGGGTTTTTGGAGGAAGAAGAGGGGTGGTATAGCTTTAGTAATTTAGATAAAAGCAGATTTTAACGTTTGATATTAATTTAAATGTTTAAAAACTCCACAAAGAAAATAGATTTAATGCTGGTTAGTAATTTAAATATTCAACGTCTCCACAAATAAATTAGGGATTTAATATAAGTCGAATACTATATAAATAAACAAGAATAACGAAAAATAAAAAAAAATTACTAATAGTAATATTTTAATATAGTGAATGACTGTTAAGTTAAAATCTTTATCGGTTAGGTTCTAATTCATGAATTTAATTTGTAGCTATTTTTAGATGGGTAATATTTCTTAATTAAAGTTTAGGTTTCAAATCAAGATTTGACAAAAATTCCCCGTAGACCCCGTAAAAAATGGGGTCTGGTAGCTGTCTACCACCCCAGACGAGACTCTGCCCTTCGTCTGGGTTCCTCTCTGCACGAAGGCTGGTAGTTCGACTAGCTTCGCTTGAGACGAATCTCTAACAAAGAGGCAAAAGGAAGGCCAGTCCGCTTAAATTAAGGCAGGTATAAGTCATAAATTCTCACTTAATGCGGAAGAAAGTCTTTGCCGAAATTTACGTAGGTGAAAGTTCCTAGTGAGGTTAACAATCTCTTGATATGAAAGCTGAATTCACTACTTAAATTATTGCGACCAAGTCCCGTTTTAGGCAGCTTTATATTAATATATGCCTTCATTCATTAAGATTCTCTTTTACACCTGTTTCCACTCACTCACTCACCCACTCACTCACCCACTCACCCACTCACTCACTCACTCACCCACTCACCCACTCACTCACCCACTCACTCACTCACTCACTCAGACACACATTAATTCCTGCACCCCATTTCCCTATGTTTCACTTAGTGCAGCGTTAAAATTAAAATTCACTTGTGTATGATTTATTTCGCAATATATTAAAATAACTGACAGATAGCAAGTGTGTCTGTAGTTCACTGACAGAATATACTTATTGGCTGACTTCTTAGACTTAAAGAATACTCTTTTCAGTTTTCAAATATTATTTCGTTCTCTGCCTATATTTCTTCATCCGTTCTTTCTTTCTACAAGTAACTTTTGATTTAATAATATTCTTTTGTTTCTTCTCTCTATTTTACTCTTTCTCGTTTTCACTTCATATGCGCGTGCGCATACAAATGCACACACACATACACATACACACACACACACACACACATATATATATATACATATATATATATATATATATATATATATATAATATATGAATATGCATATTTAATTTATTGCAACGTCAGTGCATTTTGACCGTATTATGATATTTTTTTTTAACTTTTACTTAATCTTCTGTGTTTGTAATTTTCTTGCCGTTTTAAAATTTTGAAGACATTCCCTATAATTTTAGGGGATAGTTTTCAATTATTTTGTTACTTTATTTGTCATGCCATTCGACAGTTATCCGTGAAATAACGTCATTTTCAGGAGAATACGTCAGACGTTAAACTTACACTATTTTTATATTTCTCTTTGACATACCAGCCTTATGAAGAATAAAAAGTAAATTTCCTATGTTTACGTATCTATCGATATATATATATATATGTGTGTGTGTGTGTGTGTGTGTGTGTGTGTGTGTGTTATGGGTCATTACCTATAACTACAGAATGAACTCTTCCTAACTCTATGTATACTACGCCTCTCAAGAGAGAGAGAAAGACTAATCGAGTCGAGCCGATAGTAGTTCACTCCAAACCAGACTGACAGTCATACTAACACCTTCCAAATCTTGTATTATTATTCCGTGTAATATATCTTAGTTATTTCTACTCTTGTGTTCGTGTTGTTCTTCCTTGGTCCTAACCTGGACCATAACAATATATATATTGAAACTGACCCACAAATGAGAGCTCAATATAATTTGTATTATAGAACATATAAGGGAATTACAATTAATGAGATCCAAACGATTTACCTCATACAGATGATTATTTTGTCTATGGGAATGTAGTTTTTCCCTAGATTTATCAATGTAAATACATTTACTAAAAGGAATAAAACGTTTCATCACGGGAAATTTGAAAAGCAAAGAAAGGAAAGAAGGGAAAAAAGAAAATGGAAATAATAGAAGGATAGGGAGTAAGAATTGGCCTATATTAAAGTAGGGACTTATATAGATAAAGAGGGTTATGGGACCTAAAGTGGTTTTGGTGGAGTCGGGTACAGATTAACGCGACTCTACAAAATGGACACTGATATAAATGTAACCTAACAACTCATGTACAAGGATGAATAATGAACAAAGAAAAGGCTATGAAACTTTTTTTTAGAGAGGAGCTTAAAATTATTATAGAAAGGGAATAAGAATTTAAATTTAATACTTTTATAAAAAAGTAGTTAATATTGATCCATTCAATCCTACATTTTTAGCTATATAGTAAAATTTACAGTAAAAACATTAAAGTAAATTATTAATATATTAATTTCATTTAAACATAACCAATCTCATTATATCAATATAATATTAATATATTTTCAAATACTAAGTTTATAATTTGAATTATATCAAACTTTTACTAATTATTTAAAAATTCTTCAAAGGATTAAATTTTAAATTCAAGATAAAAACTTTTAGTATTATTAAATCAATTAAATATAGTAGAAAATTCCACATATAGAAAACATGTTACAGGGAAATAAATACTTTGTTATAGAAGGAAATTCCACATTTCGAAAACAATGTCACATATAGGAAAATATTACATAAATGGAAGATGTCAATTAAAAAAAAATCATATATAAAAACATAAGTGAAAGAGAGGAGTGTGAGGTTCGCCTGATATCACCTGATATCACCTGATATCACCTGATATCACCTGATATCATGTTAGCGGAAAATTGTTCCTGTGGATTTTGAAATTTGAAATAATATTATGTCAGTTGGAATTTTTTCCTATGGGTACACTTTGTTACCAATTCATTGCTTTTGTTTAGTACAATATCTTGATTCGTAAATTTAATGATCGTAATTTTTTTCTACAAATAAATTATATCTAGTCTTAAAGCTATTTGTAGTTCGAGCAAAACCTATAAATTCACAGTCAGTTTGAGGGTTCAGGTCTTTCTCCATCAATTACCAAACTACTCTCTCCCAAAATTACGAATCATAAACATTGAACTAAAAGACATACATCGAAAACGATATATATATATATATATATATATATATATATATATATATATATATATCATCGACTCTCCCGTCGAATTCGACGTATGAGGGTCAAGCAGATCAGTTCCTAGAAACTGAGAGCCCGACGCCGGCACATGAGATTTGATTATAGTGGTGAAGGTTTCGTGCAGGACTATCCACACTTTCTGAAGGGACGAATACAGAGACTTGGTGCACTAAGTGCCACAAGGTCCCCAAACGACCATCCGCAGGTTTTCAATTCACAGTTGCCATCCAAGGCTATAGAACCCAGTCTGTTCTGCTATTTACCCGTAGCTGGAGGGAGAAGAACAGATTTCACACCTTTCCCAAGGGTATTAGCACTTATTAGCACGTAAGTGAACGTAATGGATTCGACTGGAATTCGAACTTGGCTCTCCGATTCCTCAATCCAAGCCGCTATCCATTACTTCACCGTGCGTATATATATTTGAATACATTTTTATGTATACACATTCTTTTTATAGATACAAATATTTAAGTAAAGGCTCCGTTTATAATAAATAATGTTAACAACATTTACCGGCCTGAATGTCCGAGAAATTTTCATTCGCGCCTTAAGCGATTGAGTCACAGAGGATCGTTCCATTAGCACGGTCGATTTTACTGCTTTTAAACTACAATCTTACATGAATCTCTCACATACATTCATATCTGCTCAAAGCGTATCTAAATGTAAACAAATGACGTCACACATAATGAAATGGACGACAATTATTTTAAGACATTTTGATGTTCATACATTCTTTTTATAGATATAAATATGTAATTAAATGCTCTGTTTATAATAAACAGTATTAATAATATTTACCGGCCTGAATGTCTGAGAAATTGTCTATGAAAATTTCTTCGTCCTCCGACAGGAATCGAACATGTATCCTATAAGGAACCATCATATAGCCTGACGTGCCTTTAACCGATTTGGCCACAGAGGAGCGTTCGGTTACCAAGGTCGAATTTACTGCCTTTAAACTTCAATCTTCCATGAATCTCTCACTTACATTCATATCTGCTCAAAGCGTATCCAAATGTAAACAAATGACGTTACACATTATGAAATCGACAAAGTCCGACAATTATTTTAATAATGGCGGGTGAGGAGGGCGGCCACAATTCCGGCGACTAGTGGTGAGGAACATTGTTGAGCAGCCACGCCTGGGTCGTCTTGGCCTTGTGTGCAGGAACGGAGTCCTGCTGGAAGACATAGGGACGTCCGGCGGCGATATCGTCCATCCAGGGTTTCACCACGCTCCTCAGCTACCTCCTGGGAGACCTCAGCGGTGACTCTAAGGATCTTTTGAAAGAGGAATGGACGTATGACCTTCCCCTCGCTGGAGATTACGCCAAGGATCATGGCGGTGGAGGGAAACTTCGTATGCTTCACGACGGGAACATCCTCGATGTCTTTGCAGATCCACCTGTCGTTCTCCCTCTTGCTCGTCTGGTCCTGGATGACATTATTTTCATCAGAGACTAACTTCAGCATCTGGGCGGACCGGGCTTGATCTCGTTCAGTAAAGCCGCCGCCTTGACCTTCCTCGACTCTTTGGGGGCATTCGTGATTAGACATGCGGTAGGAGGAGTAACCAATATCCTTCTTTATCGTTCGGCAGATCGTCGACTTGTGACAGCCGATTTCAGCGACAATCGGGGCGTAGCTCTGGCTTACATCATTGTTGACTCTCTCCTTGACGGCGGCGAAGAACTCGTCGGTCCTAACAGCCGAAGAACGAAGGCTGTGGGCCTTTCGTTTGGCATTAAATTCGTCCTTGTTCTCACACGTCTTACACTTCCTCCAAATGTCCATGACCATGGTACTCTTTAACCCAAACCAAGCCATCACTTCCGCAGACTTCTTCCCGACGCGAAAAGAATCTACTACTTCTGGAAAAAGCTAAGGACAAAAACGTTAGTTAGCTGTCAAACTGTCGGGTCTCTGCATATACAACTTTTGATTTTCTTAGCTATTTCGTTTTCTTTTTGTCAAGTGTCAGATTTTGCTGCAAAACCATATATATATATATTCTTTTTATAGATACAAATAATTAAGTATAAGGACTGTTTTTAATAAACATTTACCGGCCTGAATGTCCGAGAAATTTTCATAGAAAATATTTGTTCTCCGACAGGAATCGAACCTGCATCCTATACGGAACCGTCATATAGCCTGGCATGCCTTAACCGTTTCGGCTGCAGAGGAGCGTTCGGTTAGCAAGGTCGGTTTTACTGCCTTTAAAATTATAAAGAAGTATTCATCCAAATAATTAATCAGCAAAGTTAATATAATTAATGGTGAAATTATTTCGCTACCAGATCAATAATATATATATATATATATATATATATATATATATATATATATATATATATATATATATATATATATATATATATAATGGCTAACGTATAACAGATAAGCTCCATCTGCATTGACGTCAATTATCAATCATTTCTGTCAAAGAGAAACTCAATTTCGCACCATCTTACATATTGGAGTGTACAGCATGCCATTATAAATCGAATGATTTGGCTTCTTTGTTGGTTTTAATGATGTTGTCTGACGAGAGAAGGCAGAGTGATAGGAAATGATATATATATCAGTTTGTCAGACACCGCTAAAGATTGTTGGGAAATCGACAGTGTGATCTAAGTATATGTCATCTGAACTCGGGAAGTGTAATAAGTAGGCGGCGGTGAGGACGAGACGCGAAGAAGACTCAATGACATCAATTTACCGAGATATAATCGTTGCCAAGGAACAGTTCTTCAATGAACCATGTTTGACGCATGAAAGTATCTGGAGTCTAATCTGCTGTTGAGTCTTGTTATCGTTATTCTATATCCCTGAAAGTATAATATCGGTTTCGTAACAGGAAAACATTAATATTAATGATTACCAAGTAAATTATGACGTACGAAACGCTCTCTACATTCGCCTTAAAACTGTTAGTTTTTGCCTTTTCTTGTACACGTCATTCGTACTCATCAAGCATTTAACTTTTTCAGCATTTCTTCGCAAGAAAGCATTCTTCGGGAAATGCAGCATATCTGATAACGAAAGAAAAGTAATTAAATATTGTATTATTAGTCATCTTTTTACTAGTTAGGGGGTTCGTAATTCTATTCAATATGCAATCGCTGTCCACATCACAGCATCAATAAAATAAAATAAAATAGAGCATGTCAGCGAAAAGAAAATAATGACAAAATCACGATGGTTGTTTTTTTCTATATATTAAATATTAAATCTATATATTAAATATTGAGAATCTCTTCAGTAGATCTAGTGTAGAGATTAATACGATTTCGAAACCTCTAGTGATTAAAGAAACGCTAAACTTTTTCTGTCATCTGAGTTAGGTCAGTCATTCAGTTCCAGCGCCTGAGTATGGAATTTCATACAGCTGAGTACACAGAGTAAATGTTATGCTCCCGACACTGCCACTAGATTTTAAATGAGACACAATACCTTGTTAATTAATATTTTTTTTTTGTAGCATGGCTGGTTCCTTGAAAGTTGTGAAAACAATTCGCGGGTCTGGTATTGCTGAAATGTTCAATGTAATAAAGCGGACAATCTATACAAATGCGAATAAGAATAGGAGTTATCTCCCCTATCAAGGGAAAGCTGAATCTGATCTATGTACACCTGAATGAAATAAAGGCTTCGACGCGATATTTCAGTGACAGGTACTTGAAGAAGGCGGGGTGTATAACGTCTGAAACTTTCTGAATATGCGACTCATATAATAACAAAAAAATACTCATTTAAAATATTCCGAATATTTTACTTTTCGTTAGCCTTCCGGTAAACGAGCATAAATATACAATTAGATATAAAACCACCCCTCAACGATTTACCAGTCTAATCTGATGGCCTAGAACTTACGAACAGATACAAAATTTCATCAAATAAAAAAAAATCCATTGTGTCCATATGCTCTCGAAAACATTGTGAGTGTTTTCTCTTTATTAAAATTTAATAAAAATAATAAAAATGAATATAAATTTACCTTATTGCCGTGTCCATAAAGAAATGCGAGAAGAAAAAATAATTATACTATCACTACATACATAAAAAATAAATGAATATAAATTAATTTTAGTGCCAAAAATAATTATAATAAAACAATTATAAAAAAAATATAATTATCATTAATCCATTCTTTGTAAAGAAAAATGAGAATAATTCCCACTTTTCTCCTCTACAAAGACAAACACGTGACATTCTTATTATTGGATAAGCAGTCAACACGTGCGTCAACGGAAATTTTGGTTCCTTTTATAATAGGCTATAATAGTAATATTTTTCTTAACACTCAACAGAAATTCGAGGTAAGAAAACCCTTTATATTTCTTGTATTTTCCAAACTAATTATCTCGAAAATTATTAAATACATCTGTAAAAAAATACGAAAGACCGAATACATTTTCCTTATTCTTTATTTTATCATTCTGTCGGATTCGGACCCATATTTGATCTACATATGACCCCAACTCAAACTTTGACTCAGTAGTACTGTATCTCGTGTCTCCAACACCACATAACAATCAGATAATAAATAATACTAGTTTTGTTGTCTCACCCTGCGGTTGTTTTTCATTTATTATGAGTATTTCTGCAGAAGTAAATGTAAGGGGTTTTCTAATTATTTACTCAGAGTTATAACTTCCATACAATATATACATCATGTATAGTCCAACTCGAATAATTTTAAGATGAAACAACTGCCATAAAATACGTAGTTGCGTATAGTGCAACCAGACACGGAAAAGGCGTGATTTTAACCTCTTCAAATAACTCTGTTTACGGAGACCCCCTAATTTTTACGTAAGAAACTGGTCATATGCATCAGTACTATACTCAAGTATATACGGTAATTGAACTGCGTTTCAGGAAGCAAACCGAAGTAATATACAAATATAAGGTGATTATCGAATTTGTTTATTAGTTTTACTGTTCCGTACACTATTGTAAATGTCTGCAAATAGTTCAAAAGTTACATTAAAGCAATGTGAAGCATTAATATCATTTTTACTAGCATAAAACCAATTATATGCGCAACATACCTGAATTATCGGTGACATACAACCTCACTTAGTAAAGGAGATATTAAATGAGGAGAGGCTATATATGTGCGCGTACACACACACACACATATATACATATATATATATAAATATATATAGACACAGAGAGAGAGATAGAGAGAGATAGTGTTTATATATATATATATATATATATATATATATATATATATATATATATATATATATACGTAAAAAAATCGAACATTGAGTGCTGATGCTAATAAAATAGTTCTCGACTGAGCAGATTTCTATGAGCACCTGATCAGTTTTCAATCAGAACCTGAAACTTGTGCTAGCAGTTGGGGTGAATATATATATATATATATATATATATATATATATATATATATATATATATATATATATATATATATATATATATATATATATTCACCCCAACCACATTATATATATATATGTGTGTGTGTTTGTATATTTGTGTGTGTTTGTATGTATGTAATTGAGTGTGTTTGTGTGTGTATTCTCGTCCCGAAATTCTAAAGTTTTGCCATGTGGTTGGAATGACTAGTGTTAAATCTTCTCAAACTCTAGTCGTATATATATTATATATAATATGCTACATATATATGACTAGAGTATATATATATATATATATATATATATATATATATATATATATATATATATATATATATATATATATATATGCACGAATTCTCTTTACATATTTTACACAATTATATATATATGCTATTATGTATTTATAAATTTTTACCTTGCAAATTCTACTCACAAACATGCAGTTGCATAGATTTTGTAATACATCTGAGCTGATGATACACCAAATAGAGGTTACACGCCTTAAAGGTAAAATGTTTAAATATTATGCTGCATTTAAACATCTAGTAAAAACCCTTGATAGAAAACACCTGGTAGTTTCTGGTATCAAACGTATATCGATACATAAACACATTGTATCTGATCTTTACACAAACATTTATCTCCAAAGGAAATTCTTACCTTTCATGACAGAAAAGCCTTTGATAAAACGTGTCTCATTCTGTTACGAAAGTTCTTACCCGAAGATAATAATAGCCACTCCCAGCTGACATTTTTCCCATAATTTGTTCGGTTTTTCCAAGTTTGTTTACAATACTACGAATCTTTCTCATATGCAAATATAATGTTCATTCATTTTCCATTTAATCTTTCATTGCTACGTGGAATACTTATGACTGGAAGCTGGTGCCTATGTATGTCTGTGTGCTGAGGTGGTTACCTAATTCCTGCCGTGGAGTGTAATTTGTTTAACTGTGCTGAGCAGAGCTTAGTTAGTTCCTGGTAGAGAATGTATCGGCAGTGCAGTTGGAACAAGGTCACTACGCTTAAATCATTGGTCACGAAAACTTACGTCTTTTTGGTAGAACATCCATCGGTCCCACGGGGGAAACCTGAGTTATGATTTCAAGCATTCCCCAAAGATATACCATGCTAAGATCATGTCTATAATCCGATATTATATATATATATATATATATATATATATATATATATATATATATATATATATATATATATATATATATATATATATATATATATATACGAGGGTCATTCAATAAATAAGGTGAGTTTTTCAGTATAATACAAATAGAAGCTTACTCATTTTTTATTTTATTTTTTGTTTTACTCTTTTTCCCATGGATTTAATTTCTTTTGCAGATTACAAAAAAACTTTGAGAGTTTTGCCGATTAACAAAAATGGCCAACCAAGAAGCATGCTCCAGGATTGAACAGCGGTCAGTTATCAAGTTTTTGGTAGCTGAAGGGTGCAAACCAGTTGAAATTCATAGGAGAATGTCAACTGTATATGGTGCCACATGTTTCAGCCAAAAATTTCGGCTAAATTGTTTAAAGAAGGATGGAGCAGTGTTGACGATGAAGACAGGCCTGGGAGGCCTACAGAAGTGAAATCTCCTGAGGTGATCGAATCAGTCAATGACCTCATTCACTCTAACAGTAGGGTGACAGTGGATGACATTGCAAGGATTTTGAGCTTATCTGTTGGGACAAACGCAAGAGTCATCAGTCAGAAGGAATCATCTTGCATCATGACAATGTAAGGCTTCACACAGCAGCCCAAATGGGCACGAAAATGGCACCTAGCTATGCTAATATCTTTATGCACATTCTAGAAAGGAAAATACTAGACAATTCAGAATTTAAACCATTACACTACTTTAGATATATTGACGACATTTTCTTGCTATGGACTCATGGATCAGAAAAACTAAAAAGCTTTTTCACTCTCTGCAACAACTTCCACAACACAATTAAATTTACCATGGAACATTCAAACACATCCGTCTCTTTCTTAGACGTTGTGATAAAATTAAACAAACACACACTTTCCACCAGTTTATACAACAAACCCACAAACCATCACAAATTCCTTCACTTCAAAAGCTGTCATCCTCTTAAATTAAAAAAATCTATCGTATACAGCTCATTTCTAAGAATCAAACGCATATGCTCAGACCATCTAGATTTTCTACACAACATTAATAACTTAACAGAACAATTCCTAAAATGTAAATACCCAATAAATATAATAAAAGAAGCACTTAATAAAACTATCCACATAAACCGTAACACACTTCTCACATACAAAAAAAGTAAAAACAACAATCGGATTCCCATGGTTTTTAACCACAATCAATATTCCCACACACTTACTCACAAATTAAAAAATGACTACAAGATCCTCCAATTAAACAAAAATATCCAACACATTTTCGCCAAACCACCCATCAACGCAAAAAAACAAACACCTAACTTATCAGCTATCCTCACCTCCACCAAATATCTAAATAATACAAACCAAACAGGTAATTAAAAATGTAACAAAACTCGTTGTCTAATTTGCAAACACATAATAACAGACAGTGAATTTCTCGCACCCAACTCCAAAATCACAATACATCCACCCCGCCTCACTTGTGATAGCAATAATATAATTTACTACCTATTCTGCACAATATGTCCTAATAGTGGATATATTGGCGAATCTGGAACTAACTTTAGGCTTCGTTTCAACAACCATAAACAAGATATACGACAAAATAACTCATATTCACCAGTAGCAGAACACTTCAATAGACCACGACATTCGATAGATAATTGCAAATGTATATTGATAGACTCAAATTTTAGCACGACATACATACGAAGAAAAAAAGAGAAATACTGGATTTTAAAATTAAACACATATAAACTAGGGTTAAACAAAGACTTGGGTATTCTAAATCAGTATAAATATTTCAATAGTTAAAATATTTCTTAAAAAAATTTCTTTAGATATGGTAAAAAATCCTTTTTAAACAATAACCAAAACACCAGATGCCCGTTAAAGAATCAAACACAATCGCGTTCCACACCACGTGTCGTCCAAGTCTAAAAACAAACATACAAACACAGTAATTTAAGTACAACACACATACGAAGAAGAAAAAAAGAAAAATACTAAATTCTAAAATTAGACACATAAACTAGGGGTAAACAAACACATGAATATTTCAAATCTACATAAATATTTTAACAGTTAAAAATATTTTAAGAAATATTTCTTGAGTTATGGTCAAAAAACCTTTTAAACAACATTTAAGACACTATCATCAGTCTTCCGCCAAAAATTCAAACAAAGTTGCATTGCACATCACGTGACATGCGCACGCTTCACGACAAACGCTGTAAACAAACGCTGTAAACAAACACACAAACAAAGTTTCTCATTTGATTTCTGAGGAAAGACCTAGGTGGTCTGAAATATTAAATAAATAAATATATACAAAAACACAGAAATAAATACTTTCATAAAAAAAACACACAATTTTGTTTCATTCATTTTATCCAGATATTATATATATATATATATATATATATATATATATATATATATATAATTTAAAGAAAAAAATTAATTCAAAGAAAAACAGACCACTTTAAGTCTCCATTAGTTATAATTTATTTCACCAGAGAATTTTATTTTTCTCTGAATCTTCTGAGTTCACTTTCAAAGTTGGGAAGAAAAAATTAATTTAAAATTTACACTTTTGACGGGCAGTATTAAGCTTATATAAGTTGACAGAGGGAGGTGCGCTATAGTGTGCGACACATGGTCGAGTTTAGAGAGGGAGGGGAGAGTTTTAAAATGTATTTTTATTTTTATAGCAATACTTATTATTGAGGAGGAGTGGGGAAAGGATCAGACATTCACCTATTGAATCGGTCAACTCATATGTATATGGCTAACTGGAAAATTGGTTTGACATAATACCCTGGGAAAGTTCTCAGTATATTGTCGAAATAGTTGAAGCAGTTACAATAAAATTAATACAACCTATAGTTTGCAGATAAAAGGAGAGCTTTAGGTATTCCCTTAAAATTTTAAGAGAAAACTAATCATTTTTTTCTGTCAATTTCTCGTGCTGTTTCAGGTTGTGTATCAATTTTAATGCTTAATAAATTTTCTAGAAAACAATTTTTATCTTTTAATTGTGCGCTAGTTCTTCCCCAATTAATAGTCCACTGAATGTTTTCGTTCTTCTTCCTAAGGTTGATAAAAAGATATATTTCATCGTATGGGACAGCGTTGATGTTGCCACGAAACGAGAGAGGCAGGTAGATGCCATATATGGTCTGGAGCCCCTTCTGTTTGCCTCGGGTTTCTTGATAAGATCCAGAGACAGATATGCTACGTAATTGGACCTGATCTGGCATCTCCTCTGCAGTGGCTCTCTCAAAGACGCGCCGTCGCCTCTCTCTGTCTTTTTTTACAAATACTTTCACGGTAATTTCTCCGATGAGCTGCATTCGCTGGTTCCCAGGCTTCATGAATTCAAGCGTTCTACGAGGCTGGCATCCCGCTCCCACCCTTTCACTGTTGAAACTGTTAAATGTAGCTCTCTCTTCTACTCCAATACCTTCATATCTCGCACCTCTCGCGTGTGGAATTCCCTTCCTTATTCCTGTTTCCCTGACAACTATAATTTCCAACTATTCAATCGTCATCTCCAGTTGCCTTGCTCTATCCATTATCCTTCTCCACATCCTTTCCTCTATCACTCCTATCTGCTCTCGCTCCGAATCTTCTGTAACCCCTTGCCTTGATCTATCCACTATCCTTCTCCACATCCTCTCCTCTATCACTCCTATCTGCTCTCGCCCCAAATCTCTAACCGCTTGCGTGCTAGTGGCTTCCAGACTTGCTTGGGGTGAAATGCTTAAAAAAAAATATATACATTTTTTTTTTAACTTTCCGATAGTTCCTTATTTGGGAAGTTTTTTAGCCAGGTTGCTGTTCTTTCCAAATTATTCTGGGGTCTTTCCTCCACGTCTCTGCATTTTGACTCCCATAATTCTGATAAGATTTGGTGAATAACCTTGAGATATAGTTGCAAGACTTCTGTCAATATTCTGTTGTCAATTTCGGTGTACCTTTTCGTAAAGTGTATGATTTTGTCTTCCTGTATTTCAATTTGGGACTCAATTTATGGAAAACATAAAGGAAAAAAAATAATTCCTTTGAATAATATGTAGATATAAACATTCATCACCCGTTGACAATCGAAAGACCTGAATCCCGTATAGAAAAATGTATGAAAATTAACGTATAATATATATTTTAAAAATAAATAAATATATAAACCCATATCATAACCAAAAACATTTGCGGCTTCTCTTTTCCCTTTAATATATATATATATATATATATATATATATATATATATATATATATATATATATATATATATATATATATATTGTTTTGATCAATAAAAATATTAAAAAATTAAAATCTTCAGACACACTAGGTTGTATATTAATATACTTTCGTTTTTATTATTACTTCAGTTAGATTCCCCGACTAGTTTCGGCCAACATTGCCATCATCAGGAAAAAAAAATTCTGCTTGGCGGTAGCACTGAACTACAGATATATATGTCTTGTTGGAGAAAATGAATTTTTGTTTGTAATTTTCTTTTGTTTTTTTTTTATTTTTTTAACATGAATTTTGGGCAATCCTTGTGTTGGTCAAACAGCCTCTTTTAAGTTTTATTTAAGATAAGAAATGGATGTATTCATGCCGTTCTGAATTCTCTTGGTCATTTTGACAGTTTATTGGTTCCTGGAAAGGGGATGTGTCTCTGTTAAGTGTGTGTGTTCTTTGATTCATAGGGAGGGAGGGTGTATGATGTGTTTAAGTTTGTATATTCGTGAGGGTGTGTGTATAAGTTCGAAGTATCAACCCCTATAGTAGTTTTAGTAAATTATTGAACAATTCAACATATTCTCTTGGTTTATTTTCGTGCGTGTGTAAGAATCGGGTTACAGTCTTCCAAAAGAAAGGAACTAATGGAACATAAGATTATCATTTTCAGGTTGGTGATTTTGAAAAATGGTTGAATTATCCTGCAATACGATATATATTATTTTTCTTTCTATCTATAGAATATACATACATACACGCACGCGCGCACACACACACACACACACACACACACACACACACACACACACACACACACACACACACACTCTCACACACACACACACACACACATACATATATACATATATATTGTGCATGTATATTATGTGCTCGTGTGTGCGTCTTCACTTGCATACGTAGACGGATATCGTTTATTAGGAACCAATCCATCATGTATACAATATTGATCATTGTCGTATAACATTCAAAACAGAATCATCTTTACACAAATAAAACATATTTAAACAAGACAGGAAGTATCGCTTATACGGTTGCAGTTTAGCGCCTTCAACAATTATCAAAGCCATAAATATACAGATCAAGCACATTTTCTTTTTATTCTTTTACGTATTTTTAATCGCATTTAAAAGAAAAGAAGGCACCTAAATAAAAAAAAAATATAAATATTTCCTCATAATTATATCCTGGATTGGGTGTCGTAGTCATATAAACGCAGTAACAAATTAATAACAAAAAGGCGGGGTTTAGCGGCAGGGTTAGTGTTAAACTTTCGTTGCAATATCGAAAATATCGGATTATATTTATTAAATTTAATTATGATATTAATATATCAACGTTCTCAGTAAATGATTTTTCATAGATTTTATAGAATAAATGATCCTGGTATAAATATATAGAGAGCGAAACAGTCTGTCTCTGGATGACAAAAATATTAGCTCCTGAAAAAATAATTTCGGTTGAGCTCTTTGGTTTGAGTCGCGAGTTTGTAAACAGTGACTATTTAAGCTAATATTGCACGACTCTTCGGCAGAATTGAGTCACTGTCAGTCACTGTGTGTTTATCTAAATCTAAAAATAAACACGCTAAAATTCACCTTCATCCCTGCCGTGCGCCGACGTCTTAGTGGGAGAAGTTCCGACTGACGCAAATTCAGTCGGGTTCGATCCTAGCTAGAGACACCCGGACGTCTAGTCACACTGATGAGCTGTGAAACAGCGAAACAGTCTGTCTGTGGATGACAAATATATATATATATATATTTATATATATATATATATATATATATATATATATATATATATATATATATATATATATATATATAAACTCAAGATATACATAAGATCAAAAACGAAATGTTTATGCTATTACGTTATACTATCTTAAATATATTTTAAAAGTGTATGTAGAATTTTGATTTATTTTAACATTGGAAACATGAATTAGGATGACAAACATTTAAACAATCTTGAAAAGCTAATTGAAACCGTTTTAAAGTAAAAAAGTAAAACAACAAAAGATTTCTTCTAAGAAAAAATCACTGAAAAGCTGGTTGTAAGTAACAATGTGTTACTTTTAATTAATTCATTGTAGAAATACACATATTATAAATGTATATTATTATAAATACTAGGTGCTTTTTTTCTCAATTATTATTTTACTCTGTACAAGATGTTTTTGTACAGAATCTTTCAAACAATTCCATATTTTTGTTTATATATACACACACATAAATATATATATATATGTGGGTGTGTGAGATATATATATATATATAAGATATATATTAATCATTTTTATGTTAATTATTTGATTAAGATTTGAACCGTTGTAACTAAGTTACAACGATTCAAAATTTAATCGATAGAAATTATTAGGAGGATTTGATAATTATATTTAAGTAATTCATCGAGTCTGAAACCTCAACAGAATGCAGAAAGCACAGGACGGCCGTTTCGTCCTATATTTGGGACTCATCAGCAGTGCGCATCCACGACCGAGAATTGAAACCCTGACAGTCAGATTGTCAAGTAAACATCATACCAACTGTTCCAACGGGCCTCGGTGACAATGAGGTAGCAAATCAGACTCAATATAGCGCGGCTCGCTCACATATTCCGTTGTGGAACACGACTGAGATTCTCTCTAGACATAGAACTGCGCCCCATTGAGCCACGACTACTATCACCAAGCCGCTCACTCTGGAGCATTAGAAGCCGGTTCAAGCAATGATATGCACATGATAGAAATTATTAGGAGGATTTGATAATTATATTTAAGTAATTCATCGAGTCTGTATATATAACAACAGTAACCTACGCTAATGCAAAGCTCTTCCGTAAAATGAATTGGAGCATTCTGACTCATTGGGGCTTGCTTATATTCGTAAAAACAATTAGCAGTTTCTCTCTACTGAGTGATGATGGCTTAGTGGTAGAAGTTCTGACTGACGGCAGATGGGTACGGTTTCGGTCCTGGCTTGAGGCATTCGTATGTCTAGTCGCAGTGAATAGCATAGAAACAGTACTATCTAAGAACACACACATAT
>OZ038487.1:107197411-107204911 GCA_964036315.1 Acanthosepion esculentum | reverse complement strand
CACTGATCCAAACATACTGCAGTATTCGTCACACCACAGCAACACATTCCTACTTACCATTCTTATTGCAGCCACCCTAATACCATCAGGTCTCTATGAAATCCTATCTAACCAAATGTACAATGCCGGTCGGGAATAAAAATAACAACTCACAGAGAAGAGCTATATTTATTGTGATATATACACAGAAATGTAGCACAGGGCCAATATGGGGAATGCGAAAAAAGATAGCCTACTGTCTTAATGATAACTGTCTAATATCCTCGAACCACTGTTATGGTCCAAGGAAGAACAACACGAAGACAAAAGTAGTAATATCAAAGATATATTAAACAGCATAATAATAAGAAGTTGAAGGTGTTAGTATGACTGTCAGTCTGGTTTAGAGTGAACTACTATTGTCTCGAATCGCTCTGTCTCGACTCGTTACACTTCCGTTCTATCGTCTCTCTTGAGAGGCGCAGTCTTTATAGTGTCAGGAAGAGTTCATTGTCGTTACAGGTAAGATCCCATAACAATAACATAGCTACCATAAACACAGACCCAAACATTTAACAATATTCCTTGCACCAAAACAACACATTCTTACTTACCTTTCTTACTACATCCATCATAATTCGTCATTGTCTCCATGAAAGTCCTAACTAGTCTCATTATGTACAATTCATTGTCTGTGGGGGAGGGAAATAAAATAACAATTTATAAATTTAAACCCTAATGAATATTTACAAAAAATACATAAAATAACATTTACAGAAAAGAGTTCTTCAGAAGAATTACCATGAAAGTATTTATATAAATGGCAGAGATGCCAGGTTAAGACCAATGTTATCGTAGATCCATCTTTGTATTTTATCAAAGATCTTTAAATATATAGCAGCAGCACAAAACCATATGTTGCAGCAAATTTTTAATTATGGATGAATTGTGGACTTATAAATATATTCCGTCGAAAGAAATTGTTTAGCACAACATAGAAAACCAACTTTCTTAGCAACCTATTTAGCAATTGATTCGTTATAAACATTCCACTTCATGTCAGCGTAAAAGGTTAGCGTGAGAAGGGGCAACGAATGATTCTACTGGAGGGTAGCCTTAGCCATACCGATGGTCGGCAGAAAAGTTTCATGCATCCGATTAATAGAAAATACGCGTTAAAATTAATAAACCATTACTTACACCAGTAGCAGATTTCTGCAGAGTAATGATAACCTACCTGTTGAATGGTATGGTACACCTTATTCTGCTATGTTCCGTTTGTTTTAAGTGCGTCGGCGATCACAGGTCTCGATAACTTTCTGTCCTTTCGACGGAATATATTTATCTTTTAGATCAGCTGCCAATTGGACCTTGTCGAATCGATCAAACGTACTATTAAAACAGGAGTAGAGGGTGGTGCCATCATCATAGAAGTTGAGAACTGATGGCATCAGGAAAGTCCTTTGTGAAAATGAGGAACACTGTAGGTCTAAGGAATGAACATGAGAGCACTTGCACAAATGCAAAAAGTTCTCGAAGTGTAGCCGTTGAAGCAATTTCCATTTCGCGATTTGATAACACTGAATCACTTCTAAAATTCGTCAGGAACTACTATAATCGTTCAACTTATGAAGACGACCAGAAAGCTAAACCCTGTCAAATTCATTTGAGATATTCAAAGCAAAATCCCGAGCTTCATTTTTATCCAAAGCTTGATAGACTCTTTAAACAATAATCATTAAATGATCAGCAGTTGAACTCGAGAAGCGTAAGCTCTATTGCTTATCTTAACGAAAACCTGTGAGGTGAGATGCTTATCCAGTTTGAAGATTATAAGAATCTCTGGTACTTAAACAAACAAAAATAGAGTGATTATAGGTAGATAGAAAATACACCTGATTTCTTGACCGGAACTGCAGAAGAGGATTTCCAACAAGCAAGGAAACAAGGAGCACTTGTTGTATCGATTAGAGAGTATAGGATCCAATTAGGGAGTAATTTTCTTGCAGGATACCATGAAGCCTTTGTACTTTGAGAGGATCAAGCTTAGAGATGATAATAGAAAACATGGAAGCAGTTATATGCAAAAAGGAATATTTCGTTTGAAACGAAGAAAATTGAACTTACCTTTTATGTAATATCGGTCCTATATAGCAGTCATTTATAGATAATTGATTCACAGTTGAAGAAGATACTTAAAGCAGAAACGTGGTTCTCCAGAAGGATGCTGAGAATATCATGGACTGTGCGTGTGAGTACCGAGGAAGTTTTATGGAAGTTGTAAACAGAAAGGACACTTATAATTGAAAACAAAAATATGCAAGTGATATGTATTGAGCACACGATGAAGAAAGCGGGCTTGTAGAATTTGACACTCACAGGATATATTCAAGGCAAGCGAGATCAGGAAAAGCAGAAAATTACCTGGGTAACGGGAATGTGGAAATGCTTATCAAAGCAGGAATTGGGAAAGACAAGACTTTCTAAGAGTGACAAAAGGACATAATGTTATAGAGACCCGTGATCGCCGACGCACTGAAAAGAAACGGAATATAGAAGAATAAGATGTACCTTATCATTTAAGCAGGTAGGTGATCACTACTCTTCAGAAATAACTTTACATCTTATATTTGACTTGGAATGCATTATTGGGAAAGAAAGATGGGAGAGTTTTCCTTCAGTCTTCTCCACTGGAATTCAGTTTACACAGTTATTTAACCTTTAGCTGGTAGAAGAGTAGACTAGTTCATGACTTTCTTAAGGGCGTTAGTATGAATCAGAACGGAACATAGTATGCCAGGAAAGTGGCGGAAGACTAATAGACTGAAGGATCAGGCGCGTTTCTAAGGTTCTTAGCAGGAACTATAAAATAGCTTGAACGCAAGAAACAACAACAGTAGAGCTTAAAGAGAACCGGAACAAGTTCAAGAGTAAACTTTTTAGAAGCTTTACAATGTTACTATCGAGTCCGCATTCTTTGTGAGGTTCAAGTTCAGAGACGATAGCAGAAGTTATATGCATATTACACAGTAAAAACACAGTTGTAAGTAAACAATCAGGCAATCATACTCCAGGTGAGTCGACAGCAGAAATGGAAGATGGTTTACGACTCAGGTATTTTGCTCTATCAACAAAAGATGCTATCACTTCAATTTTATTAAAATTGTTTGAAAACCGTTGGGATTGTGGGTGTAACATTATTTAATACAGACTTACACAGCCGCTTGTAGTCAAGAGGGTCAAACTTGCGAGAGGTTATATGATACGGCATTCTAGCAGCAAACAAAGATTTAGACTCATTTAGGAAATCTTTGCAATTATTTCAAGTGGACATACAGAGGCGTCTGTTCTGATCAGCTCTTTGAAGTTGGTATAGCCAGAAAAAAAGTGATTCCTGTGGGTTATAGCTGCTAAATAGGCAAGTGTATACTAAGGAGAATATTTTAATTTTATCTGGTATTCACGAGAAGACAAATGACCATCAGCGCTACTTTTAGCTCAGAAGAACCCTTAGCAGAGCAATTTTTGAATCAAGGTTCGTAGCGCAGTAAAAGAATAATCCCAATCGGTATGCTGGTAACAGAAAAAAGCCTTGTGAATTGAGGGTTCATGTCTAATTGATGTGTCAAAAGAAATTTCAACAGAGATTACAGTGTAATGCGAAATGGGAAGAGAACGGAATTGTGATGCACGAAAACAGCCAATGAATGGTATAAGAAACAAATTGAACAGAAAATCGTGTTGATCAGAATTATAATGGAATGCTACAAAATCATATGCAAGCCGGTTGCGTTAGGTGAAAGATGGTATGTCAATTCCTTTAATTGGAGAGTATCAAACTGGCTTGAAACTCAGCAATAAAGACTTAAATTGGATCCGAAATCCGATCACTGATGTCGATAAAATAAACGCAATTATATAATCTCCCAGTCCACACCGAATTCACTGTTTCAAATGTTGATGAACTTAAAAAAAGAAGACCAAACAATAAAAGAGGTAATTAGATTCTACATTCTGGTCGCTGTCCATTCGAAAATACAAGAATTACGTTCAATTCAACATTCAGGAAAACTGCAATTATCAATGAGAGTCATAAAATATCTCTCCATTTTTTGCTGAAAAAAAAAGCAACAAACGTTTCGTACACAATATAATCAAGAAAAAATTACTTGACTCTGAGACTGTTCTTGCAAATGGCAGATTTTTAAGATGCATGATCGAGCGACATGCAGTCTTCCGCTGCGAACTGCAGCCTCCAGCACGAAGACAGTCTCTTATTTCCTACTTCGAGTCATGGTTTAGTAAAAGACTTTTATTATATTTTTGTTGTTAGATCATATAAATACTGTTGATATCAAATCTGCGTGGATATGAAAATATTTTAGGTAGAATTATTCACTGCCTCACCAAATGTCGTTTCATATAATAGTAGTGGATACCGTATCTGCATAGAGTGTGCGATGGATAAATTGTCATCTAAATTCTGTAAAACTGAAAATAACACTGATATCTTATTTTATCAGATATACGGGTGCGATGGGTAAAATGTCGCCATTTTATATATTAATTTTGCGCATGTGAAAAAACAGCACCATGACGCAATTCACTCCGCTAGAAATTTGGAAACGGCACGCTGTATTACTTGGGATTCGTGTCGGCAGCTCCAATACGGAAATTTCAGAGTGTTTCGCTCTCAATCTGAGGACAGTGCAGAGGATTCGGAAAGACTTGGATGAATCTAATGGTGACTCCGAATGTACGGTAACTCTGAAAACTCACTCTGTCCACTGTGAACATAAAAGTAACTTACAATTAAAAACATAATGCACTTTTCTGACTCCTAAACTTTTGTGATCAGAATTTCGACGTTTTGATATAACATGAGCGATCAATGCATAGAAAGGTAATCTAAAAGCAAACATATACGATTTATCTATAATTAATATGCGTGCAAACAATGTTTGATTATCACCAGTTTCTAATTAATTAATGAGTGAGACAAAGAAAAACATCCAGATACACTGGTCGGAAATAATGATTCCTTCAAGAAAACGGTTATGGGCATGAATATGTCTTTTCTCAGGAAAAATAAAACACTAACAAAAATTTTTTTATTAAGCTAATCTCTACTTACAAAAGCTTCGTTAAATATGAGAGACAAGGTTTATTGATTAAGTTTTTTATACAATTTCTCATATATTTCTCTCTTATATTTTTTCTTTTCCGTAGATAAATTATACAAAAGTGTCCAAATGTTATATTTTTCCAAGCGCTTTCGCCTATAACTTTAGCCATAATCGAGGGTGAATTACATTTACTGTTAACTGGAAATGGTTTTTTGCATGTATGTATATATTATTATAGAATATTTTACTTAAAAAAATAACACTCAATAATGTCAACTAGGAATATGGACACAATATATTAACTGTGTTTTGAAAATAAACCATTCCATAATGCTAAATATAAACACGCAACAGAGGGGTTTTTTTCCAGTTAATAGTAAATATAATTCATCCTTGATAACGAATATTGAATGAGTCGGGAAACAAATGCCGTCATACATTATGATATGGACAATGTCCGACAATCATTTTAAGACATTTTATGTTTATACGTTCTTTTTATAGATACAAGTATTTTAGTAAATACTGCCTTTATGTTTACATTTGGATACGCATCGAGCAGATATGAATGTATGAGAGAAAATCATGGAGAATTGTAGTTTAAAAACAGTAAAATCGACCTTGCTAAGCGAAACGCTCCTCTCTGGTTCAATCGGTAAAAGTACGTCAGTCTATATGACGGTTCCGTATAGGATACAGGTTCGATTCCTGTCGGAGAACGCATATTTTCTATAAAACTTCCTCTGATATTCAGGCCGATAAATGTTGTTAGTACTGTTTATTATAAAAGGAGCATTTACTTAAATAGTTGTATCTATAAAAAGGACATATAAACCTGAAAAATGTCTCTCCATCTATCCCAGTCGGTTAATGTGCCTGTATATCTATTTATCTCTCTCGAATCATGAACACACACACATATATATATATAGTTTTACAAAATCTGGGGCCGTTTCCTCACGCCATAACAAAGAGAAAAGTTCATATAAACATATGTTGTAAAATACTTCCTTTTTGAGTTATTAAGTTCAAAGTGAGTTCACGGTAGATTGCGCTGTGTTACCATGTATACTAGGTTACATTTGTCATTCGTGTATATTTTTGACAGGTCTCTCTTCAACGTGTGTAGTTGTGAGTTAACTGAGAAGTGTCACATTTAACAGTGGCAGTATATTCATATCGCGAGCTGGCAAATATTGTATATACGACTGCGCGAATAGTAAAAGACGTGGATGAGGGTGTATCAGATTGCGTTTCCAGACCGAAGGCCGCCGAATCATCCAACTCTTGCTGCAGTTTATCGTCTGGTTTCTGAGGCCGGATCCATGGCATCCCAAGAAATAGATCGAAAATGGCCAAGATCCGCCTGACCTTGAAGACACATTCTACATGGCCTGTTGGGCATATGTATATATGGATATTTTACCTTATTTTGTTTTTAGGAATCCGCTCCTAATGTTTGTAAACTTATTTTTGATACACCCTGTATATATGAAAACTATCGGCATGGCCCGGCATGGCCCGTGATGGATTCAAAAATCGTACGACTCATACAGCAATCGCTATCACTTGACTTAAAATAGTTTTACCCTTCCTTGCCTTTAAAGGAGTGCCCTTTGCCGTGCTGATGTTGCTACATGCCTTACTTCTTGCCTATCTCACACTGCGAATTTTTTCTAAGCTCTATACTAAACATTAAATCTGTTACGAAAAAAGAACTAAACAAAATGAGGACAAAACGATCAGCTTTAAAAAAGGATTTGTAATTGGAAAAACCGAATGAAAAAAAAATGTTAACAACAAATATTTTTTCCCACCCAACCCAGTTCTGCGGAATCAGAATCAAAGTTTAGTTTAATCAAGCAAATTAGCAAATTGGAGTAAAGTGCCATGCAGATTTAAATTTTTCCCACTTGTGACGAATGCAGCTATCGATTTTTGTTTTGGATGCTAGCATGCTAGTTAACATTCGTGTCAGTTAGCTCTTGGCTCTCACGCTGGCCAATAGAATATTCCTGCCTATTCGTGGCAGCCAGCTATAGGCTCTCACTCTGGCCAGTAGAAAATGGCCGCAAACTACATGAAAACTACCGTAGAAGCATCACAAATACATTATTTCCACTATCGATGGGAGTTGGGAAATGCAAAGTCGGTCTTGGCCTTCCCACTAACTTGGAGCATGTGCATGTAAATTTTGGTGCAAATCCAACGAAAATTGCGGCCGTGAATTCGTCACAGAGAGAGAGAGAGATAGAGAGAGAGAGAGAGAGAGAGAGAGAGAGAGAGAGAGAGACACACACACACACACACACACACATCCTGCCTCTTATAGATAGAGATAAATTTAAATTTTACATTTTAATTCTGTTGCTAACGTTGTGGTTAATAAGAATAG
>OZ038487.1:107122411-107192411 GCA_964036315.1 Acanthosepion esculentum | reverse complement strand
CTGTTTATTATAAACAGAGAATTTACATAAATATTTGTATCTATTAATTTTTTATTTTTATTTATATATATATATATATATATATATATATATATATATATATATATATATATATATATATATATATATATATATATATATATATATATATATATATATATATATATATATATATATATAATTGTCGCTTTCTAATGTCATTTTCATTGCCATTTTATCTAAAAATGCGCCGTTGCCTAAATGCTCAGTCCATGGTATTCTCAGCTCTTGTAGAACCCTATTTCTGTTACTTCATATTCCATCTTCATCTGTGAGGAGATTGTCCAGCATTCTATTCGATCTATGACGGCTGATATTACTTAAATTTTCATCATTTTTTTTCTGTTTCTATTTTTTCCTATTTCCTAAAACTTTGCTTAACTTTTGGAAGGGATCTTTGCAATTCTAAGGCACCTTCGGATTACCTCGTTTCACTTTCCGTCCTCTGTTAATCCAGATATTTAAATTGTTTTACTTGCTGGATTTTTGTATTTACAATTTCTAATTTGTATGTTTGGTTGTGCCTTTTGATGAAAACAGTTTATTCTGTTTTCTTGCAATTTATGTTTAGTCGTCCCTTCCCGCTATCCTACACTATATTCTGTAAGTTTTCTTGTAGTTTTCTTTCCGAATCTGCTATCAACACAATGGCATCGGCATAACTGTTAATACATAATCCTGTTACCATTTCTAATTCTCTCAGAGTCGCCTCACTGTATAGACGGAAACATTCCGATGTGAAGACTCATATTTCTCTTACACTCCTTTCTATATTTCTATATTTATTGAATTCACTTCGGTTACTACATGTTGCAACCTAGGGAAGGTTACTGAATAGAATAATCACACGAAGCTTGGAAATAAACGGTAATACTTAGGACAAGAACAACACATATAAGAATCGCCAGCGGCGCGTAGATGCAGTCAACTGCTAGAAGTAAGTCTAGTAAATTCCACAATGAATCTCCAACTGCGAGATATCTACCAACTGCCCAATGCCGAATTTAATGTGGGGTATCCAAGCCCGTATGCTCGGCCAAAAATTCTCCGTAAACCCCGTATAAAACGTGGCCGGGTAGCTGTTTCCGAGATGAGACCCTGCCCTTCGACATAGGCGCGTCTGGAGATCCTCGCTGCCCGGGGGCAGAGTTTGACCAGCACAGCTGGAGACGGATCTCCAACTGTAGCCCAACATACAGTATTTACTATTGTATTTATGTGAATGTGGACATACCCATTATCGTCCGTAGGTAGGCTACAACACTCCACCATTTTCTAATCTCCAAGAAATACGTTTCGTTCTTTGGAAGACTTTCTGTAATAGACGTCCATTTTCAATCGCAATTTATTTTCTATATCGTTAAGCTTTTTGCAACACATTTCTCTTCTGCTTGTTTTCACTTTTCTTCTGTATTATCATTCTCTCATTTAATATTTACATCTTTCTAATTGTTCACTTGTCTTGGCTTCATTCACTTTCTCGATGCTGTAATGTAGCTTCCCTATGCCTCTGTTTTTTTTTTTAAATAGATACTTTCATAGTTATTGTTTCAATGAGTCTTGTTCTTTCGTACCTGAACGTTACAGAAGTCGGCTGGCAGCAAGGTTTCCTCATTTTACACTTGAAACTGCTCGAGATAACCGCAAGTTCTTTGCTAAAATTTTCTTTACATTATTTACATTATTCGGACTATTGTCATCATCTTTGTCGCCATATTTATTTTTCAGCCGTTGTACGCTCCGGCCTTCTTCAGGTGGTTGGAATGTCGAACTGAACGCTTTATTTTGCTCACTGGGGTAGGGTGTTCTAGTTCCACGTGCCATGTTTAATGGATGTCAGTTATCAGTTATCTCCTGTTAATTTTCCCTCTGAAAGTTCTCCACTGACCTGACCGGGTATTGAACTCACACTCTTTTGGTCCTGTCACTGGATCTAACAAACGCCTTCATCCACTGCGCCATGTGTCCTCAAGGAGATAACTGATAACTTGTCTTGGCTGCATTCACTGTCTCGCCGCTGTAATGTAGCTTCCCTGCGCCTTTTCTGAAAGATACTTTCATGGTAATTGTCCACATGAACTCTTCGCTATGGTACCTAGACTTTATCAATTTTAACGTAGTGCTAAATTGGCGGTAAGATCTCATCAATTCATTATCACAGTTGACAAGACTCGATGTAGCCGCAAGTTCTATGTTAACCATTTCTTTTGTGGCACTTCTTGCTTGTGGAAACCTCTTCCAACTTCCTGCTTTCAAGACAACATTGATCCCCAAAAATTATATTGCAATGACATCTACATTATCTAAGGTCTTCTTGATTACACTTCTATTGATCTCGCTCATTAATAATTCATCATTTTCATTCCAGATACAAACACACAGATAAAGGATTCCTGTGTCTCTCCCTGCAAAGATTTGGATTTGGAAATAAATCGTTCCCAGCTGATACAGAAAATAAAACCAACTGCGCCAACCAGTCTGAATCCAGCGTTCTTTAAAAGGGCTATGGTGAAATAAATTATTACATGGAGCCTTAAATTGGTCTGTTTTTCTTTAAATTATTAGCTCTGAATTTAAATTGAGCTCTCAGGATATATATATATAACGGAAACTAGTATGCAGAACGACAGTGAAATATGACAATAACAAAGAAGCAATGCGGTGCTTATACGGAAAAATTATATATAGCTAGGGAAAATATGAAAAATTATCAAAGGCTTTGATGAAATAATTGATTAAATAACTGGCGACGAAAGACAGTTTCTTTATTTTAATATTTTAATGTGGTGTTTGCCTGATACAATCTTATAGATGCCCAAACTTCTGATATCCTTGTTCTATGTCATTAATATTTGTTTCATATTATTCTTTATTTTGATGTTTCGCTCTCATATTTATCCACATAATTGAAATAGTATCATTGAATCACATCCTATTATTTTGTATTCTTAGTTTACAAACAACATTTTAAACTTGATCATCTCTGCTATGACATTTGAGTTAATCTTAAAATATATATCCATGAATAAAACGTGTTAACTAAAGCTTTTCCGAGGTAACACAATTTTGATGTGGTGGAATAATAACGATTTTAGAAATACAATGTACTGCGATACCTTTAAGTGTTGGTATATTTCGTTTGTAATGAAATATAAGATATTTAACAGTTATTTTTCTGAATTTAGTCTTGCTTATTAAATTAAATTTCACCATATTTTAGCTCGTTAAAGAAAGTCCAACATTATTTAATTCACTCAACGAAACGTCAATTTAATTTTGTTTTCTTTCAACCTGATTTTACTTTATTAAAATATCGGAAAACTTCTATTAAATTAAACATCAATCTATATTTTAATCCACGTCATAATTTTAGAATATTATATCAAATCACAATATTCTCATTTCTTAAACCAAAACTTATAATTTATTTTAGTTCATTACATAAAACATCAACAAATATTTTAAACTAAATGATTAACATAATTTAATTCAATTAGATAAAATGACAACTTTACTTTAGTCCCTTAAACAAAAGATTGAAAATAGTTTAAAACTTAAGCTAAATAAACATTTATTTTAAATCATGGACTAAATTCTAAGCATAATTTTACTAATTCAGACAAAAGCTCAACATTATTCTAGTTCATTAAACTCAGGCGTAACCTTCGATTTTACCACTAAAATAGAGCACAACATTATTTCGGCGTTTTAAAATAAGTCTTAAGGTTCTTTAAATTTATTTAAGTACATCTCAAAATTAAGTTAGCTCATTAACTAAATCCTCAATATATTTAAATTCGTTAATATAAAGGGCATCATTTATTTTGTTACACTAAAGCCAAACATTATCTTATTATAATAAACTGATGAGGAATATTATTTGATTTTATTAAACTAAAGATCACTGTTATTTCATTAATAATTATTTTACTTCATTACTCGAAAGTTAAACTTTAATTCGTTAAAAAGGATAAACACCAATTCATTAAACTAAAGCGACGTTTTAATTTAGCTCATTAAACTATAGTTCTACATTATTTAATTTCATTAGACTAAATTACAACTTTCATTAAACTAAAACTGCTTGATTGAACGGACATTTTTCCCTCATTCTTCTTCGATTGATAATTTTCTACTATAGTCGATGCTTTTTAATCAAAGTATCAGTTCATATTTATATTTAACAGATACTTCGATTTTCTCTTTCTCTACATTCATTTTTTATTTCTGTTTTTGTTCTTTCTTACATGTTCTTTGGATCTTTATTACTGTCCAACATTTCATATGATTACTTAACATTATTTACATTATTCGGACTGTTATCATCATTTTCATTACTATATTCACAACGTTTCAGCCTCTATATTTCTGAGATGAGTTATTATCATTACTTACATTATTTATATTATTCGAACTGTTATCCTCATTTTCATTACTATATTCACAACGTTTCAGCCTCTATATTTCTCAGATGAGGTATTATGATTACTTACATTATTTATATTATTCGAATTGTTATCCTCATCTTCATTGCTATATTCACAACGTTTCAGCCTCTATATCTCTGAGATGAGGTATTAAGATTACTTACATTATTTATATTATTCGAACTGTTATCCTCATTTTCATTACTATATTCACAACATTTCAGCCTTCATATCTCTCACATGAGGTATTATGATTACTTACATTATTTATATTATTCGAACTGTTATCCTCATCTTCATTGCTATATTCACAACGACGTTATGACGAGACATAACAGAAACAACATTTATTCAGGACGTCTATAAAGACGGCTATTTTGTTTTTTCTCCGAATATCCACTGCCGACCTCTGATATCGATGACCGCAAGAACTAGTGAACTACGCTCTGCTACTTTCTCCGAATATTCACTGCCAACCTCTGATATGGAAAACCTTAAGAATTACTGAACAGCTGCTACTAGATATTGGTGTTGTTTCATTGAACAAATTACTTACTGCGCTGTATTCTACATGCAGACTACGGTGAAGATGTCTAACATAACTCTCTTCTGGCGTCATGCTTTTCCAGTTAGAGATTCACATATTAAATGCAATATCAATCGTTATGTTTGGTCTTTTTAATATCTGTTTCTTTTTTATTGTTTTTCTTCTTAATATTGTTTTTTCTTCTTTCTATATTCTTTCACACTCATTAACCCTCTGTGTGTTTGTTGATTTTCTTGGTGTCAAGTGATTCAAAATTCTAAGCTGTGTGTTAAATATAATTCATAAATACATACACAATATACAATCGGATGAGTTACTTTATTTAAAGACTGCCTGTAATTTATTGTACAATAAGAAATCTACATTAAATTTCAAAGACGAAAAAAATTATTTCAACCGTTATAGAAAGCACAACAATTGTCTTTCATTTGTTGACGCATTGTTTCAACATAATTTGAACTATTTTTTTTTGTTATTTTCGTATTCCATCGTTGAGAAGGAAAATTGTTTTGGTGTAAAACCATAGAAAGATAACACGGACCGGATATTGGTTAAATAGTATATTCCCGGAAACTTAGTACAAAGGTAAATGTGGACTGAGAGTACTTTCTCTCACTGGTGTCCCGACTCATTCACTCACCCACTCTGTGGCTACTACTCAGTGACCCTCACTTGGTGACTCCCATACTCAGAGTTGGTAGCCTTATTATATAGGTGTGGAAGAGTCCATTTGTAGGTAGGTCCCCACAATAAATATCCATCCAGGTTCTTCCCGAAAACCGTTTATTTCTGGTACAGATTCCCACGAGAATGCTTTCCCAATCACTAATAACTTAACTTAGTCATCTCGAGTGTCGATAGCTATTTATTCAATATATACCCATAAACTTCCCTTACATTCTGCTTTTGGTTCCAAATAAAAACCCATTCAGTAATCCTCTAGCTTGGCCCTTGTATTCGGTGAAGATTTTATTTAATTATGGAGAATATCTGGATTCACAATTAATGATTGTCAACAGTCACCAAATTTAGGAACGGACTCACCCACGGGGCTATTGTCCAGGGGTACATATCTGTGTGGAGATCGAAGGTCATTGACCTCGTGAACTAACGTGTTAGTGACAAATATAAATAAATAAACTTAACGACATAGTAAGTACAATCCTTGAAAAGAGCATTAATTTTGTAGTACTAAATAAGAACTTGACAAGAAATCAATATATATGTGAAGTGGGAGGAGAAAAATGTATCCAAGTAGACTAGACTAAGGGTTCAGTTCAAAATTACCGGTAGGTTACCTGCATCGATATTCACCTGAATCGATATTCCCCCGATGAAGACTGCAGGACACAACGAACGAAACGTTGCAATAACAACAGCAAAGATAAGGACAAAAGTCACTATGTAATTAATATAAACAATGATAAGCTCTCATCACAGAAATTGCCCTTAATCATAACAAGGCTTTAGGTATCGTAAGGTTGTTAAAAGCTACTAACATATATATATATATATATATATATATATATATATATATATATATATATATATATATATATATATATATATATATATATAGGAAAAGACAATATTTATAAGGCATTTTTAAAAAGCAAACGCTAAAATAAAAAACAACCGGTTTCGTCCCAGGACTTATCAAAAAATGCCATATAAATATTGTCTTTTCTTATCTATTATTAAATTCTGTACCACGAAAAACTTATATATATATATATATATATATATATATATATATATATATATATATATATATATATATATATATATATATATATATATATATATATATATGTACGTATGTATGTATTTATGTATTATGCACACATACAAACAACTGGATGCGTAAATTTAATAATTTTATGGGACAATTGTCCATCCCACAAAATGTTTAATATCTAAAAAACACTAAACTAATTGAGTTTCTTTGTTACATATTTTCAGATAAGGCGTTTAGCCATCTTGACACACTTTCAGATAGAAAGATTACAAATCGTTAAAATCATTTTGTGTCACACCCAATGCCTTCCTAATTGAGCAATGATGAGAGGAAAAATCTCATTCAAGACTTCAGTAATAGTACCAACATTCTGGTTTCCATTTTCAAACTCTATAGATGAACCATCAAGAGAACGATGAATAATTTTTAAAAGGCGGGAAGAGTAAACAGTAAAACAGGTCACAACACTGATCATCATTTTAATTTAGAGCTATGTACATTATTATTGATCAAAGTAAACTCCAATAATGTTATAAAAAAATCGGAGAATTATAGTATGATAACTTTAATCATTTCTTAGAAAAAACTGTTCAAAGCTTTATCTAATACTTCGATAATTTTGCTCTGAAACGATTTGTACAATTCTGCTGTTGCATGATACACACACACACACACATACACATGCATATATATGTGTCGATGTGTGTGCGAATGTATGTATGTATGTATGTATATATATAGATATATATATATATATATATATATATATAAATATATATATATATATATATATATACGCGGTAATTATTGGAAAGCCCTCAATATCAGCGATATGGCTAACATATTCAGTTGCGTTGAATTGATGTAAGTATGTGACTCTCTGTTTCCTCGGTTTCACGCCCTATGCGATTGTCTGACGACCGCAAACGGCCTGAAACCCAGTGTCACAGACTCACATCAATGCAACCATATATATATATATATATATATATATATATATATATATATATATATATTTGTGTGTGTATGTAAGAGAGAGAGAAATTAGTTTAATAAATATTTACTACGAAAAAATATATTTTTGAATTATTTCCAATACGTTAATAAAAAAAACAATCCAATTGTGCCGATAATACCAGTGACGATTCGTCGTGGTTCGGGTAGTTTTAAGCTGATAGTACTCTTCGCATGATATGTAGCCAATCAGGAAACCGTGGATCGATTAATAACTCCTGCACTCTCGTGCCTAAATTCATGAAGTTTTATGTAATAGAAATAATAGTTGGCGACACCGTACTTTACCGTCATGTAAATTAACCAACCTTTATCCATTGTTCTCTGACATCTTTCATGTCATTGGGAACACTGATGCGGCTACTCATTGCAAGATAATGTAAATTATCACAGTTTGACCTTGACATCATTTTGGGTACCTTTTTCATGCCCTGTAAGGTTGAAGCAATCTATGCCTGAAATTGTCTAATCCGTCCTGTGTTTACTGGGAATGCCTGATAATAGCTATACCGTCCACCGATTGTAGGGTAGTGATCGACTACGAGACTTTAATACTCATGACCAGAAGCTCAATGCTAGAATCATCTTCGTTACCGGGCAAGTGACACTGGATAAAATATTATCAACATTCAATGCAGAAGGTACCATTCGCATATCTAGTAGGTCAGTTCTTTTAACAATGATACAAAAGTATAAATGTTAACACCCTGACACAAGGAAGCGGTATGCCTGGAATCGTAACGACGTTAATTGCAATATGTAGGAATTCTTTGATAAATCACAGTCACGGCTCGATTTGAGCAGATAGTGGGGTTTGTATGCAGGGCAAACGCCATTGGGCCATTGACACCGATTATGAAAAATGGCACTGTGCAAACTTGCTGGTGAATACCAAATTATCTGGTTTTCTTTTCATGTCTCACCTAAATACATCATTGACGGCTGGCCGTTAGATTGCATCATTCACTGACCATTTGCAACCATTAATGGATTCGATTTACTCCAACAATGGCGTTCTATATTTCATACCTACTCATGATGTATCTATCGGCTAAGTACTGGAAACTTATTTTAAATGCTTGTCATTCCACTCGGAACGATGCATTTTAGGTTGTTTTTTTTTTTGGTTTGGATTTATTGCTTCTCGCTGCTGTAGTTGACATAAGAAATTCAGAGAAATATTTGCTTTTACTTTTGAAACTTCTTCCTGGGTTTGTATATTTATAAATGCATTGAATACAAAGGGTAATATTTGTTATATAAAGAATAAATGCAGTGATATCGTCGCCTTATAATCAAGACAATAAAGACAATTAATAAAGACAATTAAGATGCATGAGGTTACTGAGTGTTAGCCAATGAGAAAAAAAAACAATGAAAGTTAATAATAAAAGAACATAAATTAAGAAGAGAGAAGATGACAATTGACATTGCATTTAACTTTTCAGAAATCTAAGTTAGATAGTGTGGTGAACAGCCCCATAGAAGCAAGCGAGCCAGAGTGGCTTGCATCTGGTGCATAGGAACATAAGGGTTTTACCTTAACGTTGTGGCACGTGACATCGACATGTTTGCTCTGTGAAAATGGCATTACTCTCCCATCTTGCAATTCCAGCAGTATGTTCAGTAACAAGTGTTTTTGTACAGTTTGGCATGCTTCCACCAATAGCAAGTCTAGTTTAATTGATTTAAGTATAAGAGATATTTATGTCATTTCTTTCGATTTTAATCGATTTTATGTTTATTGCAAAAATTGAACGTTATAAATTAAATTCACTAAAAATGTAATTTAGAAATCTGGGTATTACATGTAAAAGAATATTTTTAAATACAGGTTTAACACATTTTAACCTTAGAACACTAACCATAGGTATATAGTACCGAGCGCAAATTTTCCTATTTTTAATTACAATTTTCAATATCTGTTTTTTTTTTTACCTAAATAATGTTTTTCATTTCCTATGAATGTTAACTCAAAGTACAAAGTTTGAAGTGCCAGCATGTAAAATATTTCAAATAAAGATTTATATTTAATTTTTTGTTTGATATTTTCAAAATCGGGTATGATATACCCATGGTTAGTAGTGGTGTAACTTTAATTGATGGTTCATGTTCTAGGGTTAATTAATTAAATATTTTTCGCTATGTTATTCTTCATTCTTCAAAGCAAATACAATACCTGTAAACTAATTTTTCGTGTAATCTGTATTAATGTTTTTAACAGGTAAAATATATATTGATTTTTTTTCAAAATGTGTATACTGTAATACGTTGGCACTGCAAAAAAAAATCAAGATTTTGCTAAGGCAGTATCCTCTAACCGAAACACGCAATTTTACTTGATTTAAAGAATTCATTCATTAGTTCGAGATTTTCTAGTTTTTATTTTTATATTTTTAATGTAAAGCTGAATGTTATATTTAAATAATTATATTTAAAGATAGAGATCTTTAAGTACAATATTCCTTATATACTCCAATATACTTCATTTTTTTCCAGATTCAACAATTACAGGACGAACCACGCAAATAGCTTATTTCTTCTCTAACAACAAGGGTGAATGGCAAAGGCCTCCACGATGAAGAAAAGTCTGTCATCATCAATGAAAGTGCTAAAGGTACTTCTCTTCATGTCATTGCGGAGAGGTTACGGTGTCATGTGAACCCTTCGCCAAGAAATATACCTTCCGATTGTGGGACCACCAGGATTGTAAGAGCTACGGATTTAAGGTATATTAGCAGCATGTTACCTGGGAAATGCGGATCGTCCGTGAAAGCCATTTTCAACGCCTATGGACTTCTGTTAAATAATATTTTCAGACTATTATTTTTAGTGGCAGTCTATTTTGGCTCAGATCTTCTGAGGCTGACCATTTACATAAAATATGTTTTTCCAAAGAGACAAATATAGAGATACATATCGTGTTATTTTTTATTACTTCAGACGTTATTTGTAGAGGAATCTCCTATTTAAAAAGAACTTCCTGTATTTTAAATCGTGTTTACGTCGTCTAGCGGCAGGCGCAATTGAGAATTCTTAATAAGAAATGTGCGCTTTCCGACATTTTTTATTAAGTTTCAGGTTAAGTTAAACATTTGGATACACCAGACGATACAACATATTCATGAAAAGCTGAATGTTATAAAATATATTTTTCCTTTTGGAGGTCAGATGGTAGTCAAAATGGGGATGTCGATTTTGATTGGCTGAGCCGAACGTGGGAATGAGTTATAGATTAAGGTTGTACGAGGAGTTGCTGTTTGAACATCATGCAAACCCCTCCCTCTAGTAGGGAAGGGTCTTTCGGGAGTTGGTTGGTACACGTCAAAGGAGATGGACGTGTGAGATTTTCGTGTTAAAGCGGCTCGCTAATAGAGGGTGTAAAACGCCCCACTTCAGAAGATGTCCCGGTCGACGTGGTTAATAGAATAACAGTTTACTTGAAAGATCTCTTTGTCGATGCTTTTCGTCTCGGAACCCAAAGGACATTTCGTGACACCGACCAAGAGAAGAAGAGTACTGAGCTAAAACGATTAGGGATCACCGGCCAGACGAGATGAGACCAACCAACCAATACTCGCTCCCTCCCAATGAATGGTATACAACACTTATTCATGTACCGAAAACCACCAGAAAACGCATCATTGGGACCATGGCTTCCGTGTGAGCTCCCCTGAAACTGCTTCTTTTAATGCCGCATCACAGGAATTTGAGGACCCAATTTGCTAGGAAGTACATGACGTTGGACATCAGATGTGTTCAGTTAACTGATGAGTCCAGGGCGACCCTTGACAGACCTGACGGTTGGGCAAATGATTGAATCAGTTTCCGATATGAGCGTCACGTTTACGACGTCAACAAAAGTGTGGAGTTGTCATGTTGTGGGCTGATATTACTGGGTACAGAATTGTTGGCACAGTCAGTTTGCCTGAAGTGGTTAAAGTGACCACAGCCGCCTACTGTTATCTCCTGAAGGAGGTGATGGATCTAGATGACATAATACTGTCACTTCTAAGGATTATAGTATTCGTGCATAACAACGATCCCTCTCACTCTGCCAGTGCCATCCAAACATTCCTAGGCTCTTACGGCATACAAGGCGAAAGGTTGGTGGTGTGTCCGCCAGCCTCTCTGAATCTCAACCCTATCGAATATATTTTGTCCATCATTAAACAAGATGTTTATGTCGATGGACATCCATTTACAACGAAAGTTATCTAATGGCCGGCCATGAAAACCTCAGTAGTGGCAGCCCAACATTTTAAAAGATTTTACAGATTGCAGAACTAATAGGGTATCTGAGGTTATGCAGCGAAAAAGGCGCTCATCTGTCCAGATAATTTATTATTTCTATAAATCCTATAGAATTATTATGGTTTTCTGTTAAATATATACTTAAGGAATGCTTAATATGTATAATCGTCATTCCTTTTCTCAATAATAATGCAAAATACTCGTTTAACAGTCATATGACAGGGCCAAATAGATCCGACCTTCATGTTAGAAAAACTGATCACAGAAGAAAAATGATCCCAGTAATTTAGAGAATGCATTTTCATCATTTTCAGTTAAACAAAAGTTTTCAGAAAATCTCACACAAAATTAAATTAAGGCAAACATGTGCCATCAATTTTTGAATCAAAACAAAGATACAAAGGAATTAAAAATACATTCATTTTTATCCATCCAAATTTATAAATCTTCCCTTCTTGGAAACTCTACGGTGCTTTTGAAAAGGTTGATCCCTTTTGATGCTCCAGCAGAAATCAGCCATCATGTTAACATCGCATCTGCAAAGTGCCTAGTTGGCTATGCCGAACTGGTGTTTGGCGGCTATTTTAAGCACTGACAAAGAAAATTTTAATCTTGCTTGTCTCAAATACACTCGCCTAACAACCGAATAAACGTCTTTTATCGATGTTTCTATGCATGTTATACAGGGACTACATTAAAATACTAGACTTCCGTAAATTCAAGATTTATGATAAAATCTTATGACGGTTTTGGTCTTAATGTGAAAACAACTAATAAAAACTAAAATAGATGTTCTGGAAAGACCACTAAAGAGCTTCTTCACTGAAAATTAGAAGAGAAAAACCAATCACAAAGTTTTAAGAAGCCGACAACATTGAGGGCAAAAGAACATTTTCCAGTGAGATATCTCTCAGAAAATAAAGCAGTTTCAGGTGAAATTATCTAAACTGAAATAGCTTAGAATTCATTTTGAAAGTTATTTGAATACTTTTCCTTGAATCTTACATATATATATATATATATATATATATATATATATATATATATATATATATATATGTGTGTGTGTGTGTGTGTGTGTGTGTGTGTGTGTGTATGTGTGTGTCACTTGATGAGTCACCAGAAGTGTTGAAACAAAATGGCTGTTTTTGTAGTGATATTACAACATATTTATGTTATAATTTTCGAATAAATAATTTTATATATATATATATATATATATATATATATATATATATATATATATATATATGTAACGTAAATCATTCAAACGAAAAACAAATACTGAAGCTAGATATATGGCGAGAATCACTCTCACAAACAATATTTAATAATAAATTACAACCAACTTCGAATCTGTTAATGAATGGTGTGATCCTTGTTCATAAATTCCGGGTTTATTTTTTTGTACGAGCCGGCTTTCAGTCGTTTCGAACGACCATCCTCAGGTAGACATATTAGTGTGTTTTTTTTTTTTTGTTAAACTCCGAATAGTAATGCGACATTGAAAGATATTGTGGTCCGAAAGAGTGCTTTTTTAGTAATGAGATATTGTTAAATGTAAGAATAATTTTGGAGCGCTGCAGACTCAACGCTGAGGTTGAATTTTTTTAAATTTGAAAAATGTGCGTTCTTGTACTGGAGAAAAGTGGCATGAACTAAATTGTTCAATAATAATAGTATTGTCACAATTATTATCAGGAATTTCGCACTTAGGATCAGGTTATTTTAATATCGGTTTTGTAAAACCGATATATATATATATATATATATATATATATATATATATATATATATATATATATATATATTGGAAATCTTTTTCACGCTGTCACATGATAAAAATCTACGCCATGCACGTGATATAACATCATCGCGTCTTTTGAATTTAAAAGGAATTTAACGTTTTTAGTTTGTAAAAAAGTAGCAACATGATTACGCTACAAGATAATTGGCAAATGTTTGTTTAAAAAAAAAAAAAAAAAAAAAAAAAAATTTTTGACTAAAATATTGACCCTGAAGATGAACAATGATGTTCGAAAGCGCTAGGTCATCGTATGGAAAATACATATTTCGGAACTATTTTCAAATAAAAAGTCTCATTAGAGAATATGAGAAAATTCAAAAGAAAATATGTAAGACTATGTTGTCTTTAACATTCAACACTACATGTTTGAAAGAAAAGTTGCTGCCAAATTACACATATATATATATATATATTATCCATACGGAGAAAACGTGATGTGATGGGGGAAAAACTGACTTGATTTTAAGAATCAGCGGTAAAAAAATAGCCCAGCAACATGTGTCACTTGCCCAACAGCATTAGGGTCGAAAAAATGTCGACCGGTGTAATTGTTCAAATTTATTTTATAGTAAACGTGTCATTTTCAAGACGGAAATTCATTAAACTGTTTTCTTAACAGCGCCATTTAATCTGCATTTCTATGATTTTTTCGAACCAAATGTTGTTGCCCAAGTGTGTGTTTTACCGTTGAATAAACCACTTTCATTGAATTTTCTATTAAAGATTTCTGTCAGGCTATGTTCAAATGTGTCATACTTCCTTTTAAAAACAGAAATACGCATATGCGGCATTAAGTATTATATTTCAAAGTGATAGACTGATTCTCCGTTAATAAGCCCTTTCTGGCTGATGGAATTTGATCGCCTTTAATATTAAGAGCATAATAAACAAGTGAAGGAAAATCCATCATGTAAAACAAATCTGCACCGATAGCTTCCTTCTGATTGAATTAATAACGATGATAAATCAACGTTCAAATCGGTCTCTAAGCCGACTGCTAATCTGAAGTCTCGCTCTGATAATGACAAGGACAGCAGCTCAGACTGACCCGGGTTGATGAGATATGATCCTGTTTTCCGGACAAAGTCATTACACCAAGATCCGTGAACTCCCATCAAATAGAGGCTCATAATTTACTGCAATCTGACCTCGTCTAGATACGAGGCCAAGAACTTGGCCACCTGATCAATGCAACTGACCAATTGTATGTCGAGACCTTAGCAAAATCCAATAGAGACAATCCATCAGAGCCGTATGTGGCGGACTAATTCATTCGCGTATGAGTCTGGTGACAAGCTAGAGGTTCAGCGTGTCAATTCGCCGGTCGAGGCGCTCATTAACGCAGCATATGAGTTCCGAAGCTTGCCTACGAAGACACACAGTAGCTTTAAATCAGACAGGATTAATGTTATCTAATGAGGACTTAGGTAGACTGTGAAACTAACGATTACAATGTATTATTCGTTGCATAAATACATTTAATTATTGAAAAATAAAACAGAATAGGGAATACCCCCTGCAGATTTTAAATTAGGATAACAGAAATTAATATACTCTACAAAACGGAAACAAAACAAAAAAAATAAACAATGAATGAAAAAGAAAACAAAAACGAAAAAAAAAAGCAAAGATATATATCGTATGCATATTAATGTCTAAAGAATTACTGACTATTTGATTTGTGTTTTTTTTCTTTTGATTTTTTATCGTATCATTACAAAGTAGTTACAATAGCCTGAGAAAATTGTAATATGAAACAAATGAGGGTCGACTGTGAAGTTCATAGTGTGGCCAGGAGAGAAATATAAGTAGACTCACCAATTGGTAGACTAAAAGAGAGGCAAGTATACCATCATATAAAAGCTGGCCGACCAGCTGTTGTGTGTGGATACACTTGCTAGTCTACCAACTATTGAATCGACATACGCTTATTTCTTGGTCAGCCTATAAACTTTTCATCCGACACTCGTATAGTAATTACATATTACCATTGATCTCCATCATATGTGATCGACAGAGCTCTGTGTACATCTATCTATCTATCTATCTATCTATCTATCTATCTATCTATCTATCTATCTATCTATCTATCCCATTCCCTGTTCATATCTATTTCATTCTCTGTTAATATCTATCTATCTATCTATCTATCTATCTATCTAAATACAGAGATAGATAGATAGATAGATAGACATATATATAGATAGATAAATACATACATTACTGTTCAATATCTATCTATCTAGCGAGCTATCTATCTAAATACAGATATATATATATATATATATATATATATATATATATATATAGAGAGAGAGAGAGAGAGAGAGAGAGAGAGAGATATTCTAGTCTATTCATTATCTATCTATCTATCTATCTATCTATCTATCTATCTATCTATCTATTGCAATCAGTTCCGGTTTGTCTCTCAATGTATCTATGTATCTATATAAGGCTGTCCCAATCTATCTATCTATCTATCTATCTATCTATCTATCTATCTATCTATCTATCTATCTGTTCCCATCTATCTATCTATCACAGTATTTTTCATATCTATCTCTATGTCTCTTCGTATCTATCTATTTATCTATCTATCTGTCTATCTATCTATCTATCTATCTATCTTGACTAAACTAGACTAGCAATGCATTATACACATAAATAGATCTCGGAGGTATGACATAGTCATATAAAATAAAGAAAATATTTATCCCTTGCCAGTTCATTGCATTCGTAGTCTTTTGTCTTCATTATCTCCGGCTCTGGCTGGATGTAGAAACCCAGTGGTGTTGATAAAGTCGTTCTTATACACCGAAAAGTCACATGACTACTGAAGCCCCCTCTCTAAGTATATAACGAAGACTTACCACATTCTACTAGGATGAATAGTAAGTCGGCTTTGTATACCAAGAGTCTTGTGATTCCCACGATGTTTCTCTCTTCGATCATCTACTGAAGAAATGACTGAATATAAAAATCTTTAGGAATTAAGACAAAAGTCATACTCGTGAAAAATTGAAATAACTTGCAAAGAATTTCTCTGTCTCTGTGTAAATTAAAATAAATGAGGACGAAGACAAACAATAATAATATGTGTGCAGAGATGGATGAATTTTAGGTACATGCGCATGAGTGCATATATACAGTTGCGGTCAAAATGTTCAGAACGGCATTGTTTTCGTCAGAAAAGTAGGTATAAGTTTTTATCAAAGTTGTTTTATATTCTATAATTTTCACAGACAATAAATACTATATTATTTGTTATTGTCCGAGGTTTTGGTGTAATTTGAGAGGATAATAGAAAAGTTATGGATGATTCAGTGATTTACTGCAAAACTCATGTTGGCAAAAATGATCAGAACGTTTGATTTTTATCCGTGTTTTAGTATATTTAACCGGCGAACACTAATTTTTTAAATTTGTATTCACGTGACGGTTCGTTTGCTAAACATCAGTAAGAATATCTGCAGTGTACTTTGTTAATATAATGCCACTTACTCCGTTACCAATTCGTCAGCAGATTATTAAGCTTCGAAAGAAGGATAATTTAAGTATTGGGTCTGTTGCAAAGATTGTTAACAAGTCGAAAAGTGTTGTTCACGGTATTCTTAAGGTCTACGATGATTGTGGTTCGTGTGAAGCAAGAAAGTCTACAGGTAGGACAAGTAAAACGACCAAGAAAGAAGATCGTGCTATGGTAAAGTTGGTTAAAAAGGACAGATTTAAAACTGCTTATGCTGTTTCTCGAGAAATGAGCATTGTACCGAAGAAAACTTTATCTCGAAAAACTGTCTCATCGTATAGTTGAACATGACCTACAAGCATGAGCACCTGCAGTGAAGCCACTGATCAGCTCCAAGAATAAAAAGTGTCGTCTTACTTTTGCAATCGCACATGTGTTGTGGTCTCAAGAAAAATGGCAAACGGTGCATTTCAGTGATGAATCTAAGTTTATGCTATTTGGCTCAAATGGGAAAAGGTACGTTCGTTGAAATTTAGGTGAAAAATTGTCGCCTAAATGCCTTAAGACTAGTGTTAAATTCGGTGGAGGAACTGTCATGGTTTGGGGGATGATATCTGGAGATGGTGTGGTCACTTTGGTGCGATTACATGGAAAGGTAAATGCAGAAGTTTATAAACAACTTGTAAAAAATCATGTCTTGCCTGGGATGAGAAATTCAACTAAGCGACCACCCATATTCATGCAGGACAATGCCCCATGTCACAAGCCTAATGTGGTCATGAACTTTCTCAAGGCTGAAAAGGTTATTGTTATGGAGTGACCTGCTCAAAGACCAGATCACAATCCTATTGAAAATGTCTGGAATATTCTAGGAGAACTTTCGGAAGCCAGAAATCTTAAAACAGCCGAACAATTATGGAATGCCCTTCAGGAAGAATGAAATGAGATCACCCAGCAAGAAATTGAAAATTGCTTTTGCAGTTGAAGATGTCAAAGTGTGATTGAAGCTAAAGTGCTTCACTCTAAATATCAAATAATTCCAGTATTCTCTGTCATTTTTGATTATTTTGTTATTTTTCAACAGTTCTGATCGTTTTGGCTGCCATGGTTTTTGCAGTAAATCACTAAATCATCCATAACTTTTGTATTATCCTCTCAAATTACACCGAAATCTCAGACGATAACAATTCATAGCGTATTCATTTTCTGTGAAAATTAGAGAATATAAAACAACTTTGATAAAGACTTATACCTACTTTTCTGACGAAAACAATGCCGTTCTGATCATTATGGCCGCAACTGTATATATATATATATATATATATATATATATATATATATATATATATATATATATATATATATGTGTGTGTGTGTGTGTGTATGGTAAGAAATAGTTTTACGGTATTCTATATTTATTGGTAATGTTCTCACTGTCAAGTGTTGAACGCAATCTTCAGGCAATCAAGACTGCGTTCAGTTATAAAACAGTCATCACTCGATGTTCACTTCAACGTGTGCGCACACACACACACACACACACACACACACACACACACACACACACATATACGTGTGTGTGTGTGTGTGTGTGTGTGTGTATATATAAAGTGGACATTGAAGACAACACCCAGAGACGACAGTCAGTTTCATTTTAAACGCAATCGTCAGGACATGTGCGTTGTGTTTTTCTCGGTGTTTTATATATACATGTCAGTGATGTATTGTGGGTTGTCTATTGTCCTATGGGTAGTCAACTGTATTATTCTAACGGTTATTTTGATGGGCATGATTTGTTAATTAATTTATTATTTATTATTTACCTATTTTATTTTCTTATTCGTTTAGATTAATTTATTTTGCTTGTTTTTATTTTATTTACTTTGGTTTATTTTTCTTCGTTTTCAGTTTTTGAATTTTTAAGTAACGTAATAAAAATTTGTTTTCATGTCTGCATTTTGGGATGATTTCTGATCGTTTCTTTAGTCATTTGTCTTGGTCTGGAAATGTAATTATAGCTATTTTTTCTCCAGGCGGACTTTACAGTTTTTGGATTGATTGTTGTAGGCTATTGTTCTTTTCTTTATTTTCCATATTTTTGGTGTGACTTGTTTTTGTTTAGTTTGTAATCCCACATATATGTTTAGAAAGCATTGTGCTGTTCACGTATTTACTATTTGTAAAGGATGTTTTGTGTGCGTAATTTTTTTTTGTATCCAGGGTTCTGATGATTTGAAAGTGTGTTATTATAACGCATTGTTCAGAAAGCAACTGCCACCTATAGGTCATTCGTTCTTTATTCTGCAATTACATGTTGGTTTAATTTTTTCAGCAGCTTTATTGATTGTTTTCTTGCTGTACTTTTTTATAATTTTTATCATGTTCTTGATCCAATAGTAGCAGATTTTTACTGTGTTTTTGTTGAATATCCTATAGAGATCTTGATGAGGGGGGAAGTGTTTGTGTATGAATTTGATAAATATGTTTCCTACGTTTGTTTTAACGCTTTTGTTGTACGGTGTCTTAAAACATATGATATTTCTTTTGCCTTTTTAATGCCGTGTGGTGTGTTTGTGGGTGCTACCTGGAATGCACTCTTATTTAGGGCTGTCTCTTGTGTTTCTTAGCTTCGTTGAATATGGTTTCCCCCGAAGTATTTTGGGAACGGTTGTGGTTAGTTGATTGTAGTATCTGCTTGATTAGTGATGGCGGCTGGTTGGAAGATATGTGTATAAACAGTGTTTTATCATTGATTTTTTCTGTATGGTTTATATGTGATTTTTCTTAGGTTGCAGGTGACATCTAGAAAATCTACTTCGAATCACATATTTTTGAAACATTTAACGATTGTTTTTCTAGTTCTGTTACAGTTTCTTACCATCGTCTCTGCAGAGACCTCTATCATTTCTATCGATTATTTTACATAGTTCGTGTAGTAAATATATATCTGAGAGATCGCAGGTATCTACACCGTCAAAGCTTCCCATTATAATGTTAAAGGTTTCTTCTTTCTTTATCTATGCGTCTTCATTGTCTAATATAAGCGGATTTCGGGGGTGTTTAATAATTTTTATTTCGTTTTTGTTTATTTTTATTAATTTTAGCCTGCATGTGAATGGTGATGGGATGGGTTTGTTTTTTAGGGATTATTCGAGGCTAAAATTTCCTATGTCCATGATGGGTTATAAATGTATTCTAAAGTGCTCTATTGTTTATCAATAGTTAAATATGAAAAGAATATAGTTTTAAGGCATGGTATATTTATGGGTTAAAGTGTCCAGTATTAGGGATATAGCGTATGTGAATATAAAAGTGGACACTGAAGTCAACACCCGTCGACGGCAGACGTTTTGATGCTAAACACAATCGTCAGGCCAAGTGTGTTGTGATTAATCTATCTTTAATTGTAATCTCCAAACGAATATCGGAGAAATGTTCCTAAATTTAAGCAGTTTAATCAATCACCAGTACTAAAAAAATATTTTTAACAAAAGTAATGTTAAGATAAGTTATAGCTGTGTTAGTAACATCGATGCATCTATATACCAACATAACAATATTATCTTAAAGAGATATATGCCCAAGGAAAAAAACAAATATAAAGTTTTTAAAAATGAGTGCAATTGCCGAAATAATATGATCTATCCTTAAGCAGCCAATGAGGACTGATAATATTGTATGCCATATTTGCATGAATTCCGCTATCGAGGCACAATTTATTTTGATTCCACTGGAAATCGTTAGAAATTTCATTTCTATCATGACCAAATGAATTTAGTAAATATATAAACAGCACTGCTCTCTGAAAACATTTCTGGAAATTAAAGAATGCTGATAATACCTCCATTACTACGTGAGATATTGTAGCTAAAGCCAAAACTTACAAGGAGAAAGGCGATAGGTGCAATTTTTACCTTGTTGAAAAATTAGTTATTTTAAAACAAATAAATAACCCTAGCTTATTAAACAAGAGACATGAATTGATGGCTATCTCTCTTTTTATATGCCGAGTCCCTTCAGGACGTAGGCGGTCATGTTACTCCATTTCTCCTTATCACTTGTAGCTCTCAATAAGTTACATCCTTCTGACACCTCCCCAGACCACGTCCTGTCCTTCACTTGCTTAAGCCTGCCAGGTGTGTCATGTGTTGCTTTCCCTTGTCTCTCTTTCCTTCTGTTCAACCTGTGAGTATCAGATTCTACAGGCTTTCCTTTCGAATTACTTGTCCTAGAAATGTCAGATGCTTCTTCCTGATGGATAAATTTAAGCATAAAAATAAACATCTGCTGGAATATGTTGATCCAGATTATTTTTTAATGTAAATTAAGGTTTGTTTCGTTTGTTTTTAAAAAAGATCCAGTAATCTACCTTTATACTTAATCTAAAAAATAATATTCAAAACCATATAGTAATTCTATTTTACACAAACACACACACACACACACACACACACACACACACACATACATACATACATATATATATATATATTATTTTATTCGCGGATGCTGCCGCGTGCGAAACGACAGCATCCGTCGAAGAGGACGAGCGCACGGCAACGACTCGCGCCACCGACGCCGCGGACCCCGACGACCGCCACGGGTGGACCGTTCTTGGACACCGCCGCGTGCGAAACGACTGCAGCCGAACATATTTCAGACAACCTCTGAGGAAGGACCGAGGTGGTCTAAAATATTAAATATATATAAAAACATATAAATAAATACTTTCGCAAAAAAACACCCATTTTTTTTTCAGTTATTTTATCCATATTATATATATATATATATATATATTTATGTATATATATATATATACATTACAAATGGAAAAAGTTTTCTGTTAATTATTCAAAAAGAAAGTACGCACAATAACTCAAAAATAATTTCTTTTATTGCATGCATGAAAATATTATCTAAATTAAATTTCTACCCCTGACCAATAATTCTACTCACTTTTCATTAGCAGATAAAACGAATAAATGAATCAAGTTTGTGGTTAAATGTGGAAAATAAACTGTGTGGATCAGGTGAAAACAGAGTTTGGAATTTGTTGATGTAATATTACAACGTATCGATGGAGTGGCAAAAGAATCGCGCTCTTTTTTTCAGGAGCAGTAAGTGTAGCAGATAATTTTTTTGTAAAGGATCAAAAGGGGTTGTGCGTTCTATTTTGGGACATAAGAGCGGGAGTCGATCCAGAATTTGAGGATTGCTTGAAGCCCTGCACTTGTGTGTACGCTAGTGTGGTTTCTCTAAATTGAACTGGTGTGATGAACGTATAAAAAATTGACTCCGCGTAGAAACTATGATGGCGTGTACTTACATATATACTTACATGTGACATATTATAAAATAACTTTCATGCATGCCAAGCACCATCTTTATTCATATTCTTTAAGTAGAGAATATTTCCAACATTTGATCTGTGTTATGTGTCAAATTCTGCCATTCTTTACCATTATAACAGCCAGATAACGCTAACAATGGACTATTGCTGCCATATTTGGGTGACAGCAGTCCAGACCTCACATTCCAGGCTTGAAAGAGTTTAAAAGCATCTCCGAGTCCATTTCGGAGAATAATTATTTTCCACAATCCAATCTCTCGCTCTGTCTGTCTGTCTGTCTCTCTCTCTCTCTCTCTCTCTCTCTCATATATATATATATATATATATATATATATATATATATATATATATATATATATATGTATGTATGTATGTAGGACATCTATTTATCTATCCCTTTGTCCAACTATATGATGGCAATCAACCAAATATTTCTTTAATCAAATCTGACTTTAACCGATAGAATAACGATCTCATAGAAATTAAACTATTTATTTTTCTATCTATATCTGCTAAAAATAGTTTGAAGGTATGCTATATTTAATAAGAAAAGTGTTCAATATTAGTGGTAGAGCTTATTGAAATATGAATATAAATGTACAGACAAGTCAACAACAAGTGACGACAGTCTGTTACATTCTTGGCCGCAATCTTTAGGCCATATATATATATATATATATATATATATATATATATATATATATAGATATATATATATATATATGTATATATATATATATGTGTGTGTGTGAGTGTGTGTAGCCAGCGTTTATCTATATATATATATATATATATATATATATATATATATATATATATATATATATATATATATATGTGTGTGTGTGTATGTGTGTGTGTGTGTGTGTGTGTGTGTGTGTGTGTAGCCAGCGTGTATGTTGGTGGGAGTAAAAACACATATTGCCATAGAGCAAGCACAGTCGACTTCATCTTGAAATAATTAGATCACGTGACGGACAAAGGCAAATATATATAAGTATATATGGGAATTAGCGGCGTCTGACCGAGTATTGTTCGAAGGCGTTACTATTATTGTATCTGTGATTTGCAAAGACTCTACGAACCGGCATTACAAAAATACACATACACACAGTTGCATGCACTCCAGTTCACACAAACAACACCCATATAAACCCACAAAGTAATACCCATACAACTGTATATGGTATATGTTATCTCTATTACTGATGATTTTGAGTACTTTCCACTAAGTACTGCGCATATATATATATATATATATATATATATATATATATATATATATATATATATATATATATATATATATATATATATATATATATATATATATATATATATATATATATATGGAGGCACGGTCTGAATAATGGCTTGGATTGAGGAATCGGAGAGCCGAGTTCAAATTCCAGTCGAATCCATTACATTCACTTACGTGCTAACACCCTTGGGAAAGGTGTGAATCCTCTTCTTCTCCCTCCAACTATGGGTAAATAGCAGGACAGACTGGGTTCTATAGTCTTGGACGGCAACTGGTCTAGGAGAAGGACAACTCTGAATTCAAAAACTGCGGAGGGTCGTTTGGGGACCTTGTGGCATTCGTTGCACCAGGTCCCTGTATTCGTCCCTCCAAAAAGTGTGGTTGGCCCTGCACAAAACCTTCACCACTATAATCAAATCTTGTGTGGCTGTCCGGCTTTCAGTTTTTGGGAATTGATCTGTCTGGCCCTCATACGTCGCGTTCGACGGGAGAAGCATAAGATAAGATATATATATATATATATATATATATATATATATATATATATATATATATATATATATATATATATATATATATATACTCGACTCTCCCGTCGAATTCGACGTATGAGGGTCAAGCAGATCAGTTCCGAGGAAACTGACAGTCCGACACCAGCACACTATATTTGATTATAGTGGTGAAGGTTTTGTGCAGTAACATCCACACTTTTTGAAGAGCCGCTATACAGAGACTTGGTGCACTACGTGCCACAGGGTCCCTAAACGACCCTCCGCAGGTAGGAGGCACGGTGAAGTAGTGGATAGCGGCTTGGGTTGAGGGATCGGAGAGCCGAGTTCGAATTACAGTTAAATCCATTACGTTTCCTTACGTGCTAATAGCCTCGGGAAAGGTGTGAATGCTCTTCTTCTCCCTCCAACTAAGGGTAAATAGGACAGCCTGGGTTCTATAGTACTGGTCTAGGAGAAGGACAACTCTGAATATATATATATATATATATATATATATATATATATATATATATATATATATATATATATGAGATTTATTCTTACCTACAAGAAAAAATTCATAAAAAATTTAAACCATAGTTAAAGTGACCAAATACAGTGATCAAACTACTCATAGTGACCAAATACAGTGATCAAACCACTCATAGTGACCAAATACAGTGATCAAACCACTCATAGTGACCAAATACAGTGATCAAACCACTCACATACATGCATGCACGGTCACATGCGTTGTGGGGCATGAATGAGTATATCTATATATATTCCATCTAACTTGGAAAGTATGTGTATGTACGTATGTGTGTATGTGTGTTTGTGTGTGTATGTACTGACTCCTTGTAATGAGATGGTATATGTGTGTGTGTTCGTGCATGTGTGTGTGTATGTATTTGGGTGTACAGATGTGTTCACTGATTCCTCATAGTGAGACAGTGTGTATGTATGGGATATACACATATATACACACATGCTGGCAAAATCACACGAAAATGTAAATAGATCTAAGAACACACCGGATTTATTAAAAGATAAGCAAGCCGATAACTACTCCATCATTTCTCGAATCAATCTTAATTGTTTTATAACCCTTCACACATAACTGTTCACTGCCAGTTCAAGAAAGACGTTTGGATCACAAACACAAAAAAAGAGAATGTCTCATATCGAGAATATTTAACATCGAAAAAACATTAAAAAAATTATTATTTTTAATAATATGTGGAAATCTCCACCCTTTGCCTGATGACGGTCGCGAGACGGAAACACGTGTAGCAAAGGTATGGAAAATAAAGCATAATATTTTTTTAAAAATCCACATTACAACTAAAAACGTTTGCGGTTTCTCTCTACTTTTTAAAATATATACATACAAATTTAAACATACAACGTGCGATACCCTGTCTTCATCAGCCGCCGACCAGGTGTGATATCACGGTTTCGGTGGCTATGGCGGGACCGCCACCCTTAGCGCCACCAGCAGCGTTTGCCACCAGGCAGGGTATGAATGTATATATATATATATATTAATTGATTTACAATATGGTTTTTTCGCTACACAGTGATAACCATGTTTCAAAAATGGAAGCTAAAGCCCTTGAATTCAATTTTGTTATTAAATTATAGATATTAGTTCCATTTCCTCGTCAAGCGAATTTTGGAGTAACTTATTTTTTTAAATTTACGGTTTCAAAGGCATGGCAAAGATTCATAATACATACGTTGAGTAAAAATAAAAATATCTATAAGAACACCGGATTTTATATCTTACTGTTCTTTCTTTTTATTTATATTATATTTTATTTATATATACATATATGTTGTCCGAGTCTAAAAACAAACACACAAACACAGTAATTTAAGTACAGCACACATACGAAGAAGAAAAGAAAAAAGAAAAATACTGAATTCTAAAATTAGACACATATAAACTAGGGGTAAACAAACACGTGGATATTTTAAATCTACATAAATATTTCAACAGTTAAAAATATTTTAAGAAATATTTCTTGAGTTATGGTCAAAAAACCTTTTAAACAACATTTAAGACACTATCATCAGTCTTCCGCCAAAAATTCAAACAAAGTCGCATTGCACATCACGTGACATGCACGCTTCACGACAAACGCTGTAAACAAACGCTGTAAACAATCACACAAACACAGTATCTCATTTGATTTCTGAGGAAAGACCTAGGTGGTCTGAAATATTAAATAAATAAATATATACAAAAACAGAAATAAATACTTTCATAAAAAAAACACCCAATTTTGTTTCATTTATTTTATCCAGATATTATATACATATCAAGAAAGTATACGTGCCCTCTCATTATGCTATATATATATATATATATATATATATATATATATATATATATATATATATATATATATATATATATGGAGAGAGAGAGAGAACATGGGTAGTTTATATATAAACATTATCTACCTTAAAAATTACACAATATACTGAAAATTATGCTAAAGTTACACGTGCTGTTTTTCATTCAATATCCTTTTAGTCAATGTGCAGTTTGATTTCATATTAACTCTAGATTTTGATTTATTTATTTCATCGATTATATTCAACTGAAAGGAATGTAACCAACATCTTCATTGAGTATCCGTTGCTGTGTTATCGATCTCGGTCCCTTCCTTCGTATTATCCACAGACTGTGATAATTTCTGTCGCTGGGTCAGTGAATATCTACAATAATATCTTAATGTTATACTGCCGTCTGAATATTTTTGAATCGCAGAAGCCGAATTTAAAATATTTCGCTGCAATGCAGCATTTATTTTAATTCTTCTCAAATTTGGCACTTAATATTGACAAAAGAAGAGAGATAATCAGACCCAGAGGAATAATATGCACATATATACGCAATAAAATGTTCAGTTGTATATGCAAGTATTACTGCCGTCTCATTTTCGGTCACACCTAATAACCGATCAGTTTCTGTTTATATCTTGTTTCTTGACTGAAAATGACGTCAATAAAATTGCAGCTCTCGTCTAACTTTGAGATCGATAAGTTTTACCAATTATGTTGATTGTTTCAGCGATTTGCAGTTTTAAATGATATATTCAACTAAAATTTCAACATGTGTTTATATATCTGACATAAGGTATTATGACTATTTACATTATTCGGACTGTGTTCCTCACTTTCACTGCCATATTCACATCGTTTCGGCCGCTGTACGCTCCCGCCTTCTTCAGGTGATTGGAATATCGAACCGAACCCGCAAGAACACATGGCCCAATGGATAAAGACGTTGCTTTGATCCAGTGACTTGACCCAAAGAGTTGCGAGTTCAATACCAGCCCATAATAGTTGTAAACCTAAACGTGGAGAGTTGAGTTAAAAAGAAATAATGGAGACATCGGAAAGAGGCATAGCACGTGGAACTAGAAGAATCTACACCAGTGGACAAAATAATGTGTTCGGTTCGAAATTCCAATCACCTGAAGAAGGCTGGAGCGTACAACGACTGAAACGTTGTGAATATGACAATGAAGATGGGGATAACAGTCCGAATAATACAAATAATATAAATAAAATATGAAGCTCAAACTTAAATTTTCGGAAATTGTAAAATGCCTCCCTTATTTCTCCCATAAAATCGCAAATTCCTGCCCAATATAAAGGAAAGAACTAAAGGAAATTGCCTCTTTACTATTGAAGCTGTGGCCAGAGAACGAAGCCTTGATATGAAGGATGTAATTAAAAATAATAGTTGTACTCTCCGGCCGTCTTCAGGTAATAAACTTTGGAATTTCGAACCCCATTTTTATTCGTCAACCTTGGCAGATACTTCTAATACGACGTGTCATGCCTTTTTCTTGGGGGCGGGGTATCTCACGTTCAGTTAATTCACTTACGTAAATCAACTTTCCATGTTTTGTAACATCTGCAGGGAAAGGCATGGCACGTGGAATTAGAATAATCCCCCATAGACAAAATAAAGGGTTCAGTTCGAAATTCCAACGTATATAACCTGAAGAAGAACGGATCGTGTAACGGCCGAAACGTCGTGAAGATAGGGACAACAATCCGATGTAAATAGTGTAAATGGCAAAGTGTCAATTAGTTGAATAAAAAAACAAGCACGGCATACAAATACTTATAAAATCTTTCTTTCTTTCTTTCTATTTTTGTACAGTAAGGTTCATACTGTAGAAGACCACTGAAGGTAGAGCGTTACTTTAAGGGGTAGTTTATATGGATACGAAGGGAAGAAAACGGTTAATTATAGACTTGAACAAGTTAAGGTGGTAGTGATCGGCGGATTATTCCATTCGATGTCTCTTCCACAAAACAGTGATTCGAGTGAATATGTTTGAATGAAACTTACTTCTCGCCGATGGAATATGAAAGGAATGTGTGTGGTTTGCTACTAGTGAATGCTAGACCTAACGCAACCAAAGAAAGTGGTTCGTCTGAGCACTTTCCTTCAAAGTAGTGATAAAAACAGTGAGAGGCTCGCTACATCCCGCATGTGATAGAGAGGTTTGTGGGTAGAAAATAATTCTTCTCAAAAAAGGACTCGAAAACTTTTGAATTGATCAATACAGGAAAGTGTGAACTGGGCAGGTGCCGTCTAAATATGATAACAGCATTTTCGGCCTGACTAAAATTAAAAGATAGCATGAGGAACCAGGTACTTATTGGAGCCGAACAGGGAACCGATCGTTTTACCTGCATCTTTAGCGGTGGGTCGCATGTGAGAGTTCCACTTGAGCTTGGATGTGAGTTTGAGGCCAAATATTCACGCAAGTCAAGGTGCTTCCACGTGGGGTCATCCGTTCATCATGGTTGGCGGTAGTTCGTGTGGGATCAGCGGGAATGGGATGTAAATAGTTTCGTTTTTGAGGTACTGAATGTAACCATCCAATGAACACCAACAGGAATATTGGGTTTGCCAAAGATTCTATTAGTCCATTATGTAAATACTCTTTTTAATAAGCGAACGAAATTTTTGACCAATCAATACAGTGAGAAAGTAGTGAATATATATATATATATATATATATATATATATATATATATATATATATATATATATATACAATACGCACACACGCACGAACATACGCGCATGCACACACACGCATATATATATATATATATATATATATATATATATATATATATATATATATATATAGATAGATAGATAGATAGAGAGATAGATAAATATCACGGGCTGGGCCAAGCCTTGTGAGGGAAATTGTGTAAACGGAGCTGTCTGGGGAGCCATCAATGATTTTGCAAGCATGAAATCATAAGTCATCGTGACCGAGGGTTTGAATGTGCTGGCTTTGTTCAGACTGGTTATCACGCTAGATAACGCGCTCTTTTCCAGAAACTGTAACTAAGGTCTACTCAGAATAGTTGCAGTATAAATGACATCTGGGCTCTGTGGGTGTTGAACAAACATAAATGTTCCTGGACAACCGTCTGCAACAGGGATCTACTATCCACCCAAATAGATGCGCATCATTGGATATTATATAGATAGATAATGTACAGGCCGAGACAGATAGATAGATAGATGGATAGATAGATGGATAGATTAGGCTGAGTCATAAGTAATTCCCGTTTTTGTGAACCAATTGTAATGATGAATAGATTATACGAACTACTAATCATATGTGGCAGTTAAATGATGTACACTAATAGATAGATAGATAGATAGATAGATAGATAGATAGATAGATAGATAGATAGATTAGGTTGAGTCATAAGTAATTTCCGTTTTTGTGAACCAATTGTAATGATGAATAGATTATACGAACTACTAATCATATGTGGCAGTTAAATGATGTACACTAATAGATAGATAGATAGATAGATAGATAGATAGATAGATAGATAGATAGATAGATAGATAGATAGATAGATATGAAGGGGATTGGATAGATAGATAGATAGATAGATAGATAGATAGATATGAAGGGGATTGGATAGATAGATAGATAGATAGATAGATAGATAGATAGATAGATAGAGAAATACATAGATAGATATGAAGGGGATTAGATAGATAGATAGATAGATAGATAGATAGATAGATAGATAGATAGATATGAAGGGGATTAGATAGATAGATAGATATGAAGGGGATTGGATAGATAGATAGAGAGATAGAGAGATACATAGATAGATATGAAGGGGATTAGATAGATAGATAGATAGATAGATAGATAGATAGATAGATAGATAGATATGAAGGGGATTGGATGGATAGATAGATAGATAGCTAGATAGATAGATAGATAGATTGGAAGGGGATTGGATAGATAGATAGATAGATAGATAGATAGATAGATAGATAGATAGATAGATAGATATGAAGGGGATTGGAGCGATAGATAGATAGATAGATAGATAGATAGATAGATAGATAGATAGATAGATAGATAGATAGATAGATGTCAGGAAGTGAAAACAACCATTAAAAACAACTGTCGTCAAGATAAACATAGAAAAAAAAGAATACAGAAATATCATGAGAAAACTTTACGGCAAGCTGAAGTGAATAATTAATTATTCATCTCTTCTCCCCCACCACGAACATCTAATGCACGCAGCCGTCCAGAAATGTACCTGAGGCAAGAGAAACATGAATCATTTATAGATGCTAAATTTTTTCATCGGTCCGTTTAGGATTGAGAAGCGATAATTACCCCCCTGAATAGAGCTGACATGCAAAATACGAATAAGCCTTTAGTGGCAGCCAAAGGAGACCTGTCAAGCAAACAGTTTAACGCGGTTTTCCCAGTTGAAACAGGAAATTTTATGATGGATCTACGTGAAGGAGAAAACTGTTATCTCATACTAAACAAAAGAAACTGTTTCTCCAATTTTATAATTCGTTAGTTTGCTTCAGATTACGAACGAGTCGTGAAAATGTCACAACTCTACAAAAAACAGAAGATAGAATTTATTAAGTTTGCTCCTTATTTACGTTATTCGGACGGTTGTCATCAGCTTCATTGCCCTATTCGCAACGTTTCGGCGTTGTACTCTCCGAGCTTCATCAGGTGATTGGAATTTTGAACCGAATTCTATATTTCGCCATCCTTCGTCAGAAGATAAAGGTGTTGGCTAGATCCAGTGAGTAGGCTCAAAGAGTTGTGAGTTCAATACCAGGCTACAGCAGTGGTGAACAAAAAAAAAACACTTCGAAAGTTGATTTAAAGGGAACCAAGAAACTGAGACATGGGTACGTGGAACTAGGACAATCTACTCCGGTGGACGGAATAAAGGGTTTGGTTCGAAATTCCAATCACCTGAAGAAGGCTGGATCGTATAACGGCCGAAACGTTGGGAGGATGGCAATGAAGATGAGGATAAGAGTCCGAATAGTTTAAATAATCATAATGCCTCATCTCAGAGATATGGACAGATTTTCAAATGGGCGTTCAAACGTTTCTTCTAGACAGTATAAGCCAGTGGTTCACAAACGGTGCGGCGGGCCTTATAGCTGAGGCGGAAGAGGATAGCGACTGTGGCGGAATATTTGAATGGCATTCAAAGATTTAGAAACAGTTTTAAAAATTCATATGCAAAATTAAATAGGATTTCAAAATTTAAATTATTATTATAGATTACTTGTAATTTGCTGCATGAATCTCAGCATGAATATGACTATCGACTTAAAAGATATTTTAAACAAATCAATAAAAATATGTCGGATATAATCCATTTCCTAACATTTATATATATATATATATATATATATATATATATATATATATATATATATATATATAGAATTAAGAGTAAGATATATAATCCGTTGTTCTTATTGATATTTTTTATTTTTATTTTTACAAAACAGTGCTCAATGTAAATTTACAGAGCATAAATATTATAAATTAACTGATTTAAAATATGTTTTTTTTCGCTACACAGTAATAACCATGTTTCAAAAATGGAAGCTAAAAACTTCAATTTTAATTTTGTAATTAAATTAAAACTTTAGTTCCATTTCATCTTCAAGCGAATATTGGAGTAACTTATTTTTTAAATTTACTGAGTTTTAAACGCATCCAAAAATTCATAATTCACTGTTCCCAAGGATACAAAGAAATCGAATCATTCAGACAAGGGGTGGTAGCGTGTTCATTTTTATTAACTTTTGTTGTATCAGTTATTAGTTAATAAAAATGAACACGCTATGAAATATGAAATATAATATATTCATTCCTCAGTTTTTATAAATATAGTGCTCACTGTTGTGAGACTGCTCTATAAGTATATATGAGTGAATATACATAATATCCAATGTCAATAGCACGGCTCAGAGTTTTATGCAATTCTTGAAATCTTCAGGTACACCGAATAGCGGAGAGTAGTGTGACAAAGTTCATAAAATTTATGATACCGTTTATGTTTACATTATTGCAGCTGAACATGCTCACAGGGTGACCCTGAAATTTTTAAATTTTAAATATTTTTTTAGATACCGTAATTCGCCCTGTATAATACGCATTGTTTTTCTAAAAGAAATAATAACATTAGGGGTACGTCTTATGCACAGCTACAAAAAATCTTCGAAAAATAGCCGTTTCATATGTCGATTTCAGTTGTGAAATGACTACTTACCACAAACATACGACAATTTGACACTAACATTCGGCGATTGTGACCCCATAAGGATGTCAAATACAATATGTACCTAACAATACTTACAAATGTAAAATAAAATAAAAATCATCATAAAACTAAATTAGAATAATATTATTCTATGTTCAAACCACTTTTTGTGAAGAATTACATAAAGATCCGTCTGATTGCACATTTTATCGAACAAAAACTTGTTAATGTGTCTGCGCATTAGGCACAATATGGCTACTTCCGTTTTATTTAAGAATCGTGATGTTCAGAAATTTTGATAAATATCTTCAATTACATCTTGGAAAGGTACAATTTATAGGGTTTGATTACAAACAAGGGTTGCATATTATGCGCGAATGGAAGCATTTGTCCAAACTTTCAGCACAAATTTAGGTGTGCGTAATACGGATGAAGGAGTATTATACATGGCGAATTTCGGTATGTGTTTTGTGTATATAATCTAACCGATTTCATTTATATTCTCTTCCTTTTTGTTTATGCTTCCATAACTATTGTTATAAAATATTCACAGGTGAAAAGTTGCAAGAGACTGGGTGTAAATCTAAAGTGAATACTCGAGCAATTAATGCACTTTCTAAACATTTTCAACTTCGTCATTTTTACTTATTTTTAATTTAAGTTCTATTTTAAAAACAAATATTCCAATATGTATATCCACTAAAACATCACGTTTAAGTAATAAAATTTCTCAGAGTAATAAATAAAGATCCATCACTTCTTTGAAACTGCTTTGTTTACGCTAGGATACGAAGCTGACAGAACGTTCGTGAGTTTGAGAAAGAGTTGTGTTTATATCGCAGTATTTATCATTGATTGCTTATATGGTCTAAATCACGTCTGATCTAACAACGGTTTCTCCTGTCAAGGGGGACACAGGTCCGAATTTTAGATTATTGTAATTATTTAAATTGTTCGGACTGTTATCCTCCTCTTGGTTGCCATAGAATTTAGAACGGAACCATTGAATTCGTCCATTTAATAGGAATTTTGAACTGAACCCTTTAATTCGTAAATTGTTCTAGTATAGTGCCACATGCTATGAATCTTCCGGATGTCTTAGTATCGATTATCTCCCTTTAACTTAACTCTACAAGTTTTTTTTTTTTTTTGGTTACCTCGACTGTAACCAGGTATTGAACTCTCCTAGGGTCAAGTCAACGCTTTAATCCAAGGCGCCATGTATCCTTGAGGACAACAGTGTAATTCTGGGACTTATAATCCTAATGTCTCAAAATGTATTTTACGAGAGATGATATTTCATTTTTTTTTATTATTGTCTGTCATCCAGCACACCGTATTACTGGTTTCCATATTGTATTCATTTCAATAATTGGTCGGCTTAGAAGATTTTTTGGGCCTAACATATGCGACGATTCCTTAAGTTTTCGTATTTTCCTGTGATGTTCTCTGTCATTTATTTCAACCTCAGCCAACATGACATTGTGATCTCCATTTTCTCTCCGCATATGGTTAGCTACGCCTGATTTTTTCCATTTCCACTAGTGTTGTTGAATTACGGTATTGCTGTAGTCTTAAATTAAGGGGACGGCCTGTTTATCCTTTATATTGCTTACCACACACACACAGAGAAATATATATATATATATATATATATATATATATATATATATATATATATATATATATATATATGATAGAAATTGTTAGGATGATTTGATAATTATAATTAAGTAAATCATTGAGTCTGAAAGAAACCTCAACAAAATGCAGAAAGAATTATAATTATCAAATCCCCCTAACAATTCCTATCATGTATATATCATTGCTTGATCCGGCTTCTAATGCTTCAGTTTGAGCGGCTTGGTGATAGTAGTCGTGGCTCCTGGGGGCACAGTCCTATGGTTACAGAGAATTTCAGTTGAGTTCCATCACGCAACATGTGAGCGAGCGGCGCTATATTGAGTCTGATTTGCTACCTCTTCGTCACCCAGGCCCGTTGGGGGAGTTGGTGCGACGTTTGCTTGATCACTCAGGTGTCAGGGTTTCAATTCTTGGTAGTGGATGCGCACTGCTGATGAGTCCCAAATATAGGACGAAGCGTTGAGGTTTCTTTCAGACTCAATGAATTACTTAATTATAATTATCAAATCCTCCAAACATTTTCTATCATGTCTATATCATTGCTCGATCCGGCTTCTAATGCTTCAGTTTGAGCGGCATGGTAATAGTAGTCGTGGCTCCAGGGGACACATTCCTATGGTTACAAAGAATCTCAGTTGAGTTCCACAACGGAATATGTGAGCGAGCTGCGCTATATTGAGTCTGATTTGCTACCTCTTCGTCACCGACGCCCGGTGGAACAGTTGGCATGGCGTTTGCTTGATAACTCAACTGCCAGGTTTTCAATCCTCGGTAGTGGATGCGCACAGCTGATGAGTCCCAACTATAGGATGAAATAGCCTTCCAGTGCTTTCTGCATTCTCTTGAGTTTCCTTTCAGACTCAATGAATAACATATATATATATATATATATATATATATATATATATATATATATATATATATATATATATATATATATATATTTCTTTGGTTTGTGGTGTGAGTTTGTAAACAGTGACTATTTAAGCTAATATAGCATGATTCTTCGGCAGAATTGAGTCACTGTCAGTCACTGTGTGTTTATCTAAATCTAAAAATAAACACGCTAACATTCACCTTCGTCCCTGCCGTGAGCTGACGGCTTAGTGGTAGAAGTTCCGACTGACGTCAATTCAGTCGGGTTTCAATCCTGGCTAGAGGCAACCGGACATCTAGCTACACTGATGACCTGCGAAACAGTCTGTCTGTGGATGACAAATAAATCTAGCGTATTGTTTTTACAAATGTAAACAAATGCTAATCAGCCAAAGTGCTCCATTCATTTTACTGAAGAGCTTTGCATTAGTGTAGGTGGCTGTTTTATTTATATATATATATATATATATATATATATATATATATATATATATATATATATATATGAGATCGCAAAAAATATCATAGCATGATGAAAAAGACTTCAAGCTTGATGAACATAAAACGTCTAAATGTTTATGTTATTATTAAGAGGAAAGATGAAAGTATTTTGGTGGTATGTTTTTACATTATGTAATCGTTCTTAGCACGTCCGAAATTTGCGTTAATATATATATATATATATATGTATATATATATATATATATATATATATATATATATATATATATATATATATATATATATATATATATATATATATATATATAGGTACCTCCATGAGATCGGTAAAAAAAGAGCATAGCATGATGAAAAAGAGGCCACACTTGGTGAAAAGAAATTTTTATCGTCTAAAGGTTTATATCATTATTATGAGGAAAGACCAAAGTATTTTTAATTATTTAAAAGAAAAATTCCTTCTTTTTAGAATATTCTAAATTTGAGTAAATATACCTTGTTTCACTTTGTATCAGTAAACAACATATATTTTTAGCACGTTTCTTTTTTGTATGACACACATTAATTTAGAAAATCTTGCAAAAATAAAGATAATTGTCGGATGTTAATGAAACTTTCAGAAACTATTCACAACTGATGGAAATTATTATGAATATGTTTTCTTTTTTTAAAGTGATGGCAAAAATATTTTTTTATATTTATTACCCCCACCCAACTAATTTTATGAAAACTCTCGAAATTCAATCCCATTCATTTTAGTGATTATATTAGTTAAAAGCAAAAGGCTTTGAAGAAAGAAAATCATGTTTTTTTTTTTAATTGCCCCCCCCCCCACTACCAGAAAATCAGTTCTGAATTGTAACATACAAAGCTCAATAAAACAAAGATATTCTTTATTTTAAAATGCTTTTATTTTCTTTTAATTCTTTTTATGAATATGGATAATATTTTCTGAATGCAAAACCCTTTTGCGATTAAAAATGAATGTTTAATGCAATTATTTGTTATTTTTTCAATTATTTTAGATTTTTACATTTAAGTTGTTAAAATATTATGAAATAAGTTGAAAACCGCATTCAGCTTCGTAAATGGCCTTATGAGATAGATCTTTTTTACATCATTGTAAATTGTATCTTTTCTTCCAATCAGAAGACCCGCACTAATTAAGAAACGTAATATTGTGTTCATATTACGGCTGTAATTATAAAGTACGGTAGACTAGCAAGAATACAATTAAGTCGCGTTATTTGAGTTAAGCATTGTTCTCCGCTGTTAAGTCCTTTATTTTTGCGAAACATGTGTGGGGAAGATAATTTAGTATATTAGTATCATCTTATGAAATTTATATGATCTTATTTTTATATTAATCTTAGTTAGGACATTTTTCCATAAATTAAATATCAAAATTAATAATAAAATGAATGGAAATAAAATAACACTGCAAAATGTAATAAATGTACATAAAATTATAGTATTTTGTGTACACTTCTGATAACATTTCATATGAAAAGTGCCTATAAATTTATTAGATAACTTTCTTATGAAATATAAGCCCAATATCAACACTAATATTTAAATTTTTTTATAATATATTTTCCATAAAGCATCGTAAACGTAATAGTGAAAGCTAAGTACAAAAAATGGAAGAAAATTAGAGCGCTCTTTTCACTATGCTAGCCGTCGTCGCTACATAACTAATATGTTTTACGGGATGAAATTTCTTGTTCCATATTCAACCGGTCTTCTATCATGTTTTTTGCTAAAAGTACAAGCGTTCGCCCATCTAAATAACGACTGGGTGTGACAATGCTTAACTTCTTGGATCAAACGAGAAGCGGGTTCTAGGGACTGAACCATAGTTATTCTGCAATGTATCAATACGGCTTCCACTGAATCGAAGAAAGATGTTCATTCTACGAAATGCGAATGTTCGTATTACTAATTGTCGTAAACACCAGCTCATACTGATCGATATACATTAAGAATTTACTAAGCTGACTTTTGTCTGGGACTAAGCCAAACATACTGGACACGTAGTGAAGAGCGACCTCAATACATATTATTTATGATGTGTGAGACGAGCTTGCTAATCATTACCTCACGCCGATTCACTGAAAATGATCTGTCATCGATAGGGTGTTGAGAGTTATTAGCTTCATTCTCATATTTTATAAATTCGTGTAAGGCTTAATTTTGTTTGTGTCCCCACCTTACACCAAGAGAACAAAATATTCTAAATCAACCCGTCACACACACACACACACACACACACACACACACATATATATATATATATATATATATATATATATATATATATATATATATATATATATATGTATATATAATATCTTCCTCGTCAAAATTCAGCCGTTACGTAAAAATAATACTGCGTTCATAATAAGCATTGATGCCGTCTGGTTTTGTTATTACTGCAGATTATTCCAACGGAAACGAGAAAATATGTAGCAAATATTGTAGAAGGGCTTGTTTAAGTAGATTTTCTTAAAATAATTCAATTAAAATAGAATTATTTAAACAAATCAACAAATCATTTACAGGAATTATTATTATTGTTATTGTTGTTTTTTTTCCTGTGATTTCTGTTGCTTATCCATTTCTCTCCGGGTCCCAACCATAGACCTAAGGTCAGAAATGGCTTCATGACATTTTCCGTTGATCGCTTTTGTAATATAACGATCCCGCAGATCAAACACATTTGACATAGATAAAGCTCTTGATAATCCGTGAGATGTACTTGTGATTTCAAGTTTTTTTATTTAAGGCATCAGCAACCAGGAATCCTTTCACTGAGTCTATCGGAGCCTTTTCCTATGAAACAATAACTGGAATTATTGATGTGCTCATGTCCTACATTTTTTACATGTGCACTTGTAGATCCTTGTAGTTTGATAGTTTTTTGAAGATCCTTAAAGATACATTGTAATCTGCAGGAATTGCCACGTCTTTATATTATCGTTTTCATGATAATTATTATTGAAATTATTATTATTAACATATATATTAATAAAATTATTCACATTTTTCTCTTATGCTCAATCTATGTCGTCTTGTCCACAGTAAAAAAATTCAAATGGATTTTGTATAATGACATAAATAAGGTTATAGATATAGTTGAAAATGTTGTTGTGCAGAAAGTTTAGAGATTAACTTTTGCTTAATCGTAAGGTGGAGGGCGATATAATTTATTAAGTATTTAATGGCAGTTATTTCAGAAAGTTGACCATATTAATCCACTAATTAGACTTCAGAATCCACATGTGTGAAGTCGATTCCGTATTTTCACATCAGATTTCTTTCTTTTAACAATCTCTATCTATTTTATCACTTCCTTCGATTCTTCTTCAATTTTAACTCATTTAACTACCTTTCCACGTATCCAGAATGAATTCGTCTTCGACTCAGTGAAATCATGTAAACGCTTAGATGTATTGGTAAAATACTTCATTATAATTTTTAATCTAATCGGGCCGTCTAGCTTTAAATCTGAACGATCGATTTATCCTTGTTGATATGAACCCAAAGCCTTCTATCTTTATTGTACGGTTTTATAGCAAATACATGTATTAGCTTACTCTAGTTTTCTCTTTGCATTTCCCATTAGTATTTTGAAACGGCCATGGCTTTATTAGGTTAACGCTTATGAATTATTCTATGAATAATTCTTTACAGGATGACATCGAAGTTTTCTACACTGTTAATGGTTAATACTTTTGTTTACGGATAGACGTCGGTTAAATATTTATATATCTTCATATTTTACATATCAGCCATTTAGAAGTTATTGTGTTTAGATATTAATTTAGATTTGTTTTTGTAGTTCTATCGCAATCTTATGTTTTTAAGATCATTGCTGACATATTCGGCGCGTGGATATACCTTGGAGTGGATCTGCTGGGCCAGGATCAGAGCGTAGTATCTGTTCGCAGATCGCTCGCTTGGTCGGCCTTCTGGCTGAGAGCTTCACTCGATACTTGCCTGGTGTAGGGATTCGTCCCTGCGCTGTTGGTATCATGCCTACGACTAGCTTGGACCGGCTCCGGCCTGGACCAGCTATGACAAGCCAAGACTAGCTAAGACCAGCTCTGACAAGCTGTGACTAGCTTAGACCAGCTATGACCAGCGGCCCGGGTGAAAACACTCGGGTCCCCACGTTAAAAACCGACCTTGTGTCACAACCTGACTCAGTGGGGAGGGGGGGTCAAGTAAATACCTGGATATACATTGGAGTGTTAAACACATTTATAAACGTATTACTAAGTATTCTGTAACGATGTTATATACTTTTCTGTCTGCTCCTGGCATATCTCATGGCAACGAGCATATTTCGTGTTCTAATAACTAGGAATTTCTTTTTCTTAGCTCTTTGTTCTCCAATGAACTCATTTTCCCGCATTCGATCCAAGCCCGTATTTACCGATTAATTCACTAAATTGTTTTTCTTGTTTTTTTTTTGCATTTAGATGTTCGCATGGTTATGACAAATTCTTAAGATTTACACTGTCAGTTGTCATTATCTAATGTGTTGTAAAAATTATCTATGTCGTGTTCCGTGATTTATGACGTGAGTGAGTATACTACTATAATATGTATATTGATTGTTTTCCGTTCTAGTTTCATTTGAACATTGCCTTGTTGCTGTCATTATCCCAGCACACCATTCCTCTTTTCTTCATCTAATTACTAGCAGACATCGCCCGCTCGCTATCGCTTCGCAAAGTAACATATATCCAGTACTTGAAATCTTTGAAAGAAACATTTTAAATGAAAATTTCATTCATAAATTCGCTTGTTACAGTTAAGGAAAGTTTTACAAATAGATGCCAACTTGTTGAAGGCCAAGTAAAATGCAAATTTCAAAAACACGTTTCTGCACTATATAAGACCTAAACAGAGAGGTGGCCCGCTTGGGGAACAGTTACCCGAGGCCACGCCCTCTCATTACATCAGAAAAAGGAATGGGTGCTCGCGTCGAGGTCAGCGCAGCAGACGGTTGCGGAGGCTCCATGAACTTTTATTCCTAGACTGGATGTACCGACGTTTTGTTACACGCGACTTCGTGGAGGTTGGGTCGATTAACTACCAAATTACTATAATGTAGCTTGTAACACATTTATTTATCATCTCTCAGTTACGTCTCTGTCTTTGGGCAGAGTGCGCTCAGGGGCGGCCCCGTCAAAGGACAGAGTCACAACTGAGGAATATTTTACTGAGAGATTCCAGCCCTGGGGAACAGCTGCCCGAGGCCGCGTCCTCTCATTGCACGAGAGAAGGGGAACTGTGTTCGCAACGAGGCCTGCGCAAACGACGGTTGCGGGTCTCGGGGAATTTTTTGTTCCTAGTCTGGGTGTACGCGCTAAGGCTTGCTACATTAAACCGACCTTGTGTCAAAACGAAACTTCATAGGTGGAGTCAAGTAAATACTAAATTACTATAAAGTAGAGCTGGAGCCTTGTAATCTCAGAATTCCTGGGATAATTGAGCTCCAATTTTGCAATTATTTATCTAGATTCCATAATATATATTTTACTTAATTAGCTATTATGTTTCTCTAACTCTTCAAATGTTGAATGTATAACTAATTCTAATGTCTGTTTTCCCATCTTTACATTATATTAATTTTATCTTAAAAATTGCCGACTGTTCTGTCACCCATGAAATAAAAATATTTTTTGTATGGAAAATAAGGATCTATGTACATCAAATCGTCTTTAAATTAAGTGGCAGCAGAAGAATTATCATTAAACTTTTAAAAGATAAGCTTAAACATTAATTCAATACTTAAATGCAGCGAACAATGTTGAGTTCTTCAGTAGTTTATTGATGACTATCTCATCTACTCCTCCACTGCTATTGCGATGATGGCGAAACCAAGAGTCCTCCACAGGAGCTTGCTTAAAATTTTAAGCTAGTGCAATTTTTGCTACAAAAGGAAAATAAGGGTTACTCCCATTGAACAATGAAAACAACGATAATGGCTAGTATAATATATTAATATATATTTTAAACTCGATTAATCTCTTAAACCTGAATCTGAGCTTAACGAAAATCGTTCCCTGCGCCTAACTTTTCTAGGGCTTTTGTATGAGCTATGAATCATTGAAATCGGTCAGTGGGAGAAAAGGAAATGCTTGGACACACGCACGCGCACACACACACACACACGCGCGCACGCACGCACACACACACACACACACATGAACTGTACTTTATATATAAGATTAGTCCGAAACGGCTTTAATTTCTCTCTCAGCATGCATATATGATTCTGTAATTGTTTTAAAAGTCCTCATTTTTAATCCATGTAGTTTAACGTATACTCCAAATATTGATATTTCGCCTGTCTATTTTCTCTTTTCTTTTTATACCGTTTCAAATTGGTGCAGTGTAGTAACAGTAGATTTTTAAGGGACGAGAATAGAAGAAATAAAATTAGGAAATTAAGTTATCATGTTCTACAATGTGGAATGAAGTGCTCACCTGCATTCAGACTCAGCTAATATCCGTTTTATGTTTAACTGGATTGAAACAACAACAACTGGTGTTAGTTGTAAATTCTCACTTCTCACAGCCAAAATATTTTTTACAATATTTATCGTTTTTTTTTATCTGTATTAATTTCCAAGTTAACCAGAATCTTCTTCTATGTGCCTTGTCTCTTCAAAACATGAGAGGTCATGGTTCTCCACAACTTCCTGTCCTTTGCAGTTCTTAGAAAGCTGTTGATTTTTGCTATATCTCCTAATCCCTATTCTGCCAATCCAATACACAAGCAAGTACGCTAGGTTATTTCCTATTTTTTCCTCTCTCTCTCTCTTGACTTTAATACAGTGTAACCCAGATATAAGAGAGTTGTCGGGACCGGCGAAGTCTCTTATATCCGGGTTTCTCTTATATCCGGGTTTGGTCTATCATATATACATTAACACAGGCTCTAATTTGGGACCAGAGACAATCTCTCTTATATCCGGGTTTCTCTTATATCAGGGTCTCTTATATCCGGTTTACACTGTATAAACTGTGAATGCCAGATTCTCCAATTCTTCTTTCCTTATTATGAACTTATTGTCTCTTTCTGATTCTAAGTGTTCTTATTTTTGAGTATCATATAAAATATATATGTTAAGTTTAATAGATGACCAGTAGCATTGGTAGGCTCGTTCATCATTACTCGATCAAGAGTGAAATCTGTTACTTTGCTGAACGGTTACCATAATTTTTAATTTCATCATTTACATTTGATTCTTCTTTATTTTCTATGTATCATGTCAACTTAGGATATTGACAATTAAGTTAAAATGTAGTATTATTCTTTTATTCTTATATAGGTAACTATTTCTCGATTACTTTCCTTCAGACACTTTATTTAGTTTATTGTTAGAGTGATATTACTAGTTAATTTTTTATATTGCATTATTCCCGACAAAGACCTTGACATAACTATCAATTCATAAGTATCCTCACCTTTATTGTTATTATATCCATTAATATAACATATTGTATTCGTAACGATTCAATAATTACTCTCTGTATATTAACATACATATGGTTTTGAATTCAGAGTTCTTCTCCTAGACTGGTTGCTACTCGAGGCTATAGATAACAGTCTGTCGTACTATTTTGTTTATAGCTGGGAGGATTCCCGAAACGGTGGATCTACACCTGTGTTTTAAGGTTGATTGGAAAAACCAAACGCACCAGGGGAATACGGAGAAATATGTAAAGAGACGGGAGGAAATAAAAACAACACTCTATCAGAAAATCACTATATGCAGCTTGAAGAACAAACTGTCCAAACGACCGACTTCACAAGACACTGAATCTCGCCAACTGCTGGTTCGTCCGCCTCCGTTATTGACAAGAGACAGTTGACAGGAAGCCGGATCTTGGCAAGTTTCAGAGATGTTCGTATCTGAACATACCAAGCTATTCGGCTGCCAGTGGGGAAAACCTGGATGCAACTAGTTTTGACAGACATGTTTGCACGCAACCCGTCGCCTCTTTTTAAGATCATTACAGAAACGCGTTTGCTACACTTTTCTACCGGTATTTTCGTATGTGACCCTACTAGAATTCGAACTCGTCTCTTCAATTTCTCATCTTAAGCCGTTATCCACGAGCAAGTCCAGTTATTTTTCAATATTTAATAAAACAATATGTACATCCAATTATTATCCAATATTAACGAAAAATATGAAATTAAAAAAAAAAAAGAACATTTTATCACAATATTATTACGAAAAAAAAAAAAGAAGAAAATTAATCTATTGTTGCACAAAAGCCAATCTTTATCAAATGACTAAGATTTAATCACTGGTAGACGCTTGTAGATATCTTTTGTTGGCATCTCTTAGACATATTTAGAAATGCGACGTGTGCTTCTGACAAGAAACTCCTCCACACCTCGGTAGTCGACAGATATATCTCATCAATATTAATACATCTACCCTGCAGAGAATGACCCCTGGTCAATGTTATAGTCAGTCACCATTCACTTCCCATCGCCGGACGAGTTATTTTATTCCACTGTTTATACAGCTAATCCAGTCGATTAACAGCCGAATGCTTACAGACTACAAACAATCGCTTCTGTTTTTGCTTCTGTCTTTGCTTGTTTGTTTGTCTGTTTGTTGTATAGTAACAAAATATGAAAGAATACTAATATGATGAATTAAACAAAAAATAAAATTGTATGAGTAAAAAGAAGTATGATAATTTTTTCGGAAAAACAAATGATATTTTGTCGGTATCGAAAATAGTCATTTTTCAAAGCGTTGTTTGCCTCACAGTTTATTTGCATAGTTAACATCCAGATGATTGTCTATATCAAGAGGGGACGTATCTAAACGTGAAATCGCTGTAATAACGCCAACAATGTCAGATATTTTACGCAGCTGATGCGGATTTGCAAAAATAAGGACAATGTCAAACTTCAGACAATAACTATTGCAATAGAGGAATTAGAACTGGGCATTTTCTCAGAATTTCAGGATCTGACCAACCTTCAGGAAATTTTGAATTGAACTCGTTATTTAATATACAGGGTAAATTGCGTTTTTTTACTTCCATGTCTACGTAGATGCGGTTTTGTTCTTTTATAGTACTGCTCAGTTCTGGTTCATCACATGTCACTGAGTCCGAGTCTGGACTGTCCGTCGCAGAGGTTGAACTCACAATTTCTATATCAGTAAATTCACGAAAGAAATATTTTAATCAACTGGGATTTTATTGCTGGAAATTTACATTGGAACAAGAACAATCTATCCCATAGTTTAAATAAACAGTTCAGTTTGGGATTCGCTGATCCGGATCAACAGTTACATATGAAAACCAAAGAGCATACCGACTGAAACGTGATGATAAAAAGAAAAAAAGTTGAGGACATTAGTCCGAAAGTAAATAAAAACTGCATATCGTTCCCGTTAGGGCTTAGATATTATTTTAAATCCTAAACTGGGCAAATGATCTTATATGATGTTGTGTTAATACAGGTACCAGAAACCAGTTTCAAAACACATTCGAATGCTACCCACGAAGAGAAATGTATCAAACGCATTCTTAAAACAATGCAATTGATGTCATTCAGGTTGATGTTATTGGGGTTGGTTCTAAATGGATCACCTGCTGACTACAAAATTATGTTTTGCCTAAGATAGCGAGGCTAATATCTCTCACGCTCTCAGAATCAGAATGTTTTCCAGTCAATGAAGATCGTGACAAACGTTTGCTCACAATTATGTGGTAAGATCAGCTGGCTAAAAAATAATGTCATTTGGGAAATTTGAAAACGAGGAGATTATTACATGACCCTATTATTTAATATTTCTTTGACAATGCATTATGCGTCTGTAGTCTTTGTTCGTGTAGGATTTTTTGTTGGTCTCTAGAAATTCTTTGCAATTCAAATATTGGTAATGGAGTTGCGATGCATGACAAAATTTTCGAATTTACATTTACAGTAGATTCTTTCTAAAAACTGTGGATGAATATTTTAGAATTAAAATTTCCTAACTACATAAAAATCATGTTTGCTGATTTAACTGCAACACACAAAGCCTACAATTAATTAATATAATGTACAAACCAATCTATATGATACAGATTAGAACTAAGTCAGTTGGCCTATTTGCGTGAGATATGTTTATTGCTTATTAGAATTTGGAACTTACGTAAAGACCATTTATTAATTTTATGTTATATTAAACAGCTTTCTATAATTTACATTATTCGGACTATTTCCCACATATTTGTCGCCATATTTATCACAACGTTTAGGCAGCTGTACGTTCCGGCCTTCTTCAGGTGGTTGGAATGTCGAACGGAACTCTTTATTTCGCTCACTGAGGCAGACAGTGCCATGTTTATTGGGTGTAAGTTTTCATTTATCTCCTGTTAATTCCCCCCTCTCCAAGTTCTCCACTGCCTTAGACGAGTATTGAACTCACACTATTTGTGTCCTGTCACTGGATCTAACTAACGCGTTTATCCAATGTGCCATGTGTCCTTGAGATAATTGATACCTTACATCCATTAAACATGGCACGTGGAACCCGAACAGTCTACTCCAGTGAGCGAAATAAAGGGTTCAGTTCGACATTCCAACCACCTGAATAAGGCCGGAGCGTACAACGGCCGAAACGTTGTAATAAATATGGCGACAAAGATGAGGACAATAGTCTGAATAATGTAAATAATGTACATAATACTTCATCTCAGAAATATAGCTTTCTATAAATGTGTTAAATTTTAAACATAATTTTTATTATCCGGTTGGTGCCTTTTTTCAATGAAATTTGCTCATCAGCCCGCTAAATAAAATTCGCGGAAACAGCTGGGTAATTATACGGTAACAGGTGCTGGCAGCGATTCTAGACGAAACGCATATAGAAAGGTAAAGAGTAGAGAGTTCCCAGACGATGTTGTGGACAACAATCATGTATAATTATGTATTCGGCTTCCTGGAAAAGAGACGCCTCTGATCTGGGTGCTTTACTATTGAAAGGGGGTGATATGAAATATGAAATGATTTGTAATGAAGAAAAAAATCTCTTTATTGACCCAGACTATATGGAGATAAAAGAATATCCATCTACCTTTATTTTATGTTTCATTCCACCACCAATAACATGAATAAGAAACTAAGAAACCATTATATTTCGTTTGAAAACTCCCCAGCCTGACAGACCCTAACAAATCAATATTGCAATTATTATAAAACGGAATAAACAATTAAAGAAACGGCTGATGCCGAAAAATTTTCATCGTTAATTTTACAATAAATATTATGGTACATTTAGTTCAGAACATTTTTACATTATAACTATCATTACATTTATATATATATATATATATATATATATATATATATATATATGCACACACAAATACATACAAACATACATGTATATATACACAGAAATACATACATATATACATTCATATATATATATATATATATATATATATATATATATATATATATATATATATATATATTGCTAATAACCCCTGACGAGTGGACGGAGAGAATGATTTCAGGAGAGTTAATCTACGAAGCACTAGAATCGGTCGTGATACTGAGCCTAACAATAATCAGCTAAGGGACAATTTTATACTTGTATCAATTCTCTCTCACCCTCCATATTTCTGTGTGACTGACTCCCTCTCGCTCTCTCTCTCTTTATATACATATATATATATATATATATATATATATATATATATATATATATATATATATATATATATATATATATATATCAGTGGTAATTGATGTAGCTAAACAAGCTTCCTAACATTAGACTGCGTCCAAGTGTCCTATATATATATATATATATATATATATATATATATATATATATATATATATTTTAAAGAGAAACCGCAGAGGTTTTGGGTTATAATATAGAGGATTTAAATATATATTATATACATCATAACCCAAAATATTTGCGTTTTATATATACATATATATATATATATATATATATATATATATATATATATATATATATATATATATATATATATATATAAACCGCAAATATATATATCTCAGCATATTAGCCTTTTTTTCAAAACTGCGTCACCCCAGATTATGTGTTTTCTCACAGAAACTGCAACTAAGTTTTCTCTGCATAGTTTCTGAAAAACAGCAGATAAGATGTCTGCAAAAGGGTTGTACAGGCTGGCCCAGCAGAACGGTGTGCTCCAAATCGAATAGACGCCGGTCATATTATCTTATCAATGACTCAAGAGAGACATCACAAAAAATCAATTATAAGTATAAGCATTTTGCTGCTGTCAATGTCAGGTGGTTCCATCTATTATGACATCTGCATACTGCTTCCCCATTATATTTCGCACGTCAGAGTATTGTACGTTTCTTTTCTTGCTGGCGTCATCTAACAGGTTCCTCTTTAATTCAAAATGCCGACTGCATGCTTTGTTAATTAGTTAAGGGCATGACTAGAATACAAGTAATTATTTAATCTGTAAAGAACGCCTAGGGAAAAAGAGAGGATTTGAGGCCCAGGATTAAACGGAAAGAGATCGAGAGGGGGGGTATGAGGTCGAGCGAATCCAAAAACCAGATCGGAGATCTCCCTGGAATATCTCAGCTATAACTAATCTATTTCTATATGTTTTAAATTCACAGAAGAAAAGGCGCAAGATTCATTTAAGTTACGTGTCATTGTATTGGGTTGCTTTATGGACGTAAGAATTGTACATTTTTATGGTTGACGGGCATATCACTTTGAAACAGTGGTACTCTTACAATCACCGAAGTTAAGCAACATCGAACGTGGTCAATACGAAGATGGTTGACTCTTAGTGAATAGCAAATGCTATCAGATGTGGGGGTGGTGTAGTGGATAACAGCTCGGAATTGAAAATCGGCTCTCCGAGTTGTAATTCCATTCGCGTTCGCTATATCGACTTACTCGCAAATACCATTAGGAAATCTATGAATGAACTTCCTCTCTCTAAGCTAGAGAACATATTTATAAAAAAGTTTCAAATTTAAACTTCTGAGCATCCATTCCCCTTGGTGTGCATATGGAATTGCATCAACTTTAATTTAAAACACGAAACGCGTCAAATGATAACTTTTTCCAATCTGACATAGACTTCCCTAATATATATATATATATATATATATATATATATATATATATATATATATATATATATATATATATATATATATATATATATATAAGTGAACATTGAAGACAATACTCGTCAGGCGGCCTGACGATTGCGTCTGGCATGAAACAGCCTGTCGTCTCTGAGTGTTGACTTCAAAGTTCACTTTTATATTTACATACACTATCTCTGATATTGAGCACTTTAGCCCATAAATATATCACATCTTAAAACTATATTTCTTCACATATATATATATATATATATATATATATATACATATATATATATATATATGTATATATATATGTAGTTAGGTTCACTATGTACAAGGCACGAGGGCCACTCGAGATCGAGAGTTATGTTATGGGTTAAATCATATGGATAGGAGGGAAAATAGCTGTTGATTCTAGAATAGAAGAGGTTAGGATTATAGTGGTGATAGGGGAAACATCCTCTTGCGTGTCTGTTCCCCCAGGTAGTGATTCGCAGGAAGAAGCTATTTGAGTGGAACTTACTACGCGCCGATAGAATTCGGAGGGAATTGTGGGATGATTGATAATGTGTAAGAGGCATGGCGGATTCCAGTAGTGAAGGTTAGACATGCCAAAAACAAGAAATGTCCGTCTTAGCACTTTCCATGTTAGTAGCAATAGAGCAGTGAGAAATTCGCCACATCCCGCTTGTGAGAAAGAGGGTAGAGGGTGTAAAATAATTATTTTCAAACAACTGCTCGGAGACGCTTTTGAACTCTGTCAAGACCGGAAAGTGAGGTCTAGTAGCTCCCGCACAAATATGGCACCCGTACTCTATTTTTGGGCCTGATCAGGCATACGCTTGCCACTTTCCCATGCTTGGGAAACATTTCTCATTCAAGCAGCGGCCGAATTATTTTGCTCGATTCGCTGATAATTCTTGGTTCATATTCTTAAGGATGACAACTGGGATTTTTCTGTACTAGTAGGTTTTTTATGGGTCGTGGCATTTGATTCGTCTAGAGACTTCTCTTACTGAAATTAGTATATTACTGAGATTGGGATCAGTGAGACGTGTGAAGTTAAGTCAGGGATAGTTTTTGTCATCTAACGTTGATATCGAGTCTAAGAGCTTCGCCTTATCTGTTGAGGCGTATATGACTCGCGGCGATTATGATAGTGCTCATAGCTGCTTTGTTCTGGTCATAATTTGGTTGCTGATCTTCCAGAATTCCCTCAAAACTGCACTATGATTTTTCAGGACTCTCTTACAACGATTGCAAGCAGTTCAGATAGTAATATGTGCCGCTCCTTGCGACAGATTTTGAAGTAGTGACTCCAGTGTGCTAAGGCTGCAACACATTGAGGATTGAGGCGTAAAACAAGGTTGACTGTTTGTTTTTTGCTGGAATTTTTGGTGTTGATAAAACACTTTATTCCAAGAAGTATACTTTCCGTGAATAGCGCAGCATGTTTTTAGAAGTGGTAGAGAGGAGCTACCGTTATGTAAGACCGAAAGCTCTCCTTGTCTGCCTCAGCATAGCTAAAAAACATTCTATGGAACGGTAAATCAGGAAATGTCATTGGATTCAATCCGAACAATGACTAGGGAATGGTCTGACATGCCAATGTGGAAATATGTGCTGAGCATTTGTCAGAGCAGGATGATAGAAAAATTCACGGGTGAGTTCTTGAATGATCTGCGTTAGTTCATATGGTGATGTAGTTTTAGTTAGAGTGGACTAACCACTTTTTGTAGTTAACATTGAAGTCACGGCATATGGGAAAACTGGCCGAGGGAAATTCCGTGAGAATATTGTCAATCCTTTCTGATATTCGATTGAAGATTACCGACCATTCATCCAAAGGACGATACAGAACAAAGAGGAATGTGGCACTATGGATAAGTGACACGCGGTAGCACACACATAGGAGATCAATGTACTCGTTTTTTTTGTGTCCTTGTCACAGGTAAGCCCATCATTTATACAGTAACTTATACGATGACCGTGGAGATTTAGGTGGTCGATAAGTACACACACACACACACACACACACACACACACACACACACACACACACACACACACACACACGTGCGCGTGCATACACACAGACACACACATACACTCACACACACATATGCACACACACTTATATATATATATATATATATATATATATATATATATATATATATATATATATATATATATATATATATAAACAAACATACAGGGCAAGACGGGTAAATTTTCGCCATTCCATAGTTTTTAATTTCGCGCATTCGCGTTGTTTCTTCTCATTTTATCGACTGTACAATATAGTATGGTCAGTTGGGCACCGTCTGTGAGAAGAGGAGAAAGATGACGCAATTCCTTCTCCCAGTAATTTGGAAAAGTCACGCTGTTCTGCTTGGCATTTGCGCCGGAAGCTCCAATACGAATGTTTCTGAGTGTTTGGCTGTCAATCTGATTTGGAAAGCGTTGAATGAGGCTACTGTTGATTAAGAATATCACTGAAGTAATCACTCGTGATGACAACATTATGCCTCTATTCATCTGCCAAATAGATATGAAAATCGGGTGCTGGAATATCAGAACATTAGTTGATTTGCCGGACACATCACGCCCTGAGACTATCTGATGATGTCTCTTTACAGGAAACCTCCTCTGGTTATAAAATTTTTACAAAGGTCGGCCGGAAAAATGTCCGTCGTGTGTTGGCTTTGGTATAAAATGCGAGCTGCTGTCTGATATATCAGATCTACCACATGGTGTCTCTGATAGATTTGTGATTGTGACCTTTCAACGGGTAGTTTCATAACCATGTGTATGTAGCGACCCTTGCTAGCGCTAAGGCTGATGTTGACAGGCTTTATATTTTACAGACATTTGAGAAAAATCCACAAGGATGACAAACTTGGTGCCATGGGGGATTTCAAATTTCAACATATTTTTTGGGGAAGTTTACCCCTTCTACAACTATGTCCGTAGTTTGACCTTGCTCTCGATGGTTTAGGCAGTCGGACAAGTTCATGACAATCTGGAAACACCCTCACTCTGTACATTGGCGCTATGTAGTTGTTAGGCGCAGGGATATGTGTAATGTAAAAGTATTACGTTGTATGTGAGGTGGAGAGTGCTTGACACACCATCGTGAAAAGATGTCTTTGGTGTTAAGAAAGAAAATGAGGAAGTTTGTGCCGAAGGTTTCCAAGAGAATTGGCGTATCCCAGAACTTTTTTAATCTGCCGCACAAGCAATTAATCTGTTGGAATCTCTCGACCAAGCAGATACTTTTGCTTTGTTGTACGAAGTAGCCGCAAATTCGCTTCGATTTGTGGCCAGGAAATACCAAAACTGGTTTGCAGATAACTAAGAAAGCGCAGAGAGGAAGAAAATGATGGACAGGCTGCTGAGTTTTCCAGAACAATCTGTAGGAATAAGATGCTCGAGACAGTTTTTAAGAACTGCAAAACGCAACGCTAGATACGCACCGCAAAGAATGCATGGTAGCAAGAAATGGTCCGTCAAGGGCAAGCATCCGCTGACAGACGTGATTCAAAATCTCTCCACACTCAGCTGACTGCAGTTTATAGACCATCATCATCTGTTTTTGCTCCTCTAAGCTGCAAGGATCAGAAAACCCTGCTATGAAACCCTGACCAAGTAAAAGCGCGCGGGCGTAAAGACTTAAGTGATTTACTAAATAGCAGATCTGAGGTTGATTGACACATTACCTCATTCCCCTCACATTGAGGAACTTGACAATCCTGTCGGCTTTATTGAGGTTGTAACGGCCATTAAAAAAATGAACACTGGCATAGTACCAGTTAAATATGGATTACAATATATGTGTGTGTATATATGTATTTATATTTGTGTGTGTATATATATATATATATATATATATATATATATATATATATATATGTACGTACGTATATATATATATATATATGCATGTATATATAGGTTCATATATATGTATATATGTATATATAGATTTATATATGAATATATGAATGTATGTATGCACATATATATATTATATATATATATATATATATATATATATTGTTGTGTAGGATCCACCTAATCTGCATAGGTGACTACCAACTATATAAATAATGGTTGGTACCGGAAGACGAGGGAGGAATCACGAGATCCAACTAGAGACTCTGATCGACTGCGACTAGTCAACACATTCTCCAGGAACGTCTTCCCAGAAATATACAGAAATACTATATGTACATATTGTGTACACTTTCTTGTTATAATACATTCTTGTTCTAAGTACATTTTGTGTCGCATTATTATTCCATGCAATAGGCGAGATTCAACAATGAGTCAAGACTCAACAATGGCGACGAAGTAGAACGAACCATACGTCAAGTTTCAACAATGGCCACAAAGTAGAACGAACCATACGCCAAGTTTCAACAATGGCAAAGAAGTAGAACGAACCATACGGAAAGAAGAAAGAATTAATAGTGAGAGTTTTCAACAATTGGGACAAGTCATTGAAGAACCCAGGCTGAAAAAAAAACTATTAATTCAAAGTCCAAAGTTAACGACGAAGGATTCTGAACTTCTGGATATGTAGAACTCGTTAAAAGACGACTAAGCATAAAGGAACGTTCATTCAGAAAAATTGAAAGGTGTCGTAAACGAATAACGGTAATTTTAAATTAAAAAATTATCTACAACGAGACACCCTCTAAAAAGAAAAATTGGCCGACTACAAAAACATGCATGGATTAAAAGGAGCACAAATACACCGTGTCGACTTTGAAAGGTAACAAATTTAAAAAAAAAATTTTTTTAATTATTTGTTCAACAATATAGTGACGAATTACCTCTGATAAGAAAATCAGACGTGGCATTGAAATACGCGAACAGAAGTCGAAAACGAGAAAAAAAAGTCCCACGCTCTCTGTTCACGAAAAACGGAAAAAAATACCAAAGTTGAGTAGCACGGGCGTGAATGTAAAAGCAAGACATAAAATATAAAAGTCGTACGTTGTTTCGATTTTTTGGTCAGCTTATATGATATTCGTGGATACACAAATTAAAAGTATATTCCTTGTTGCATGAACACTATCAGTTAAAAATGGAGGAACTCTCCAAAGTCATATCTGAATTATTCAAATCCCAGCAGGAACAGTTTGCCTTATTAATAAGGGAACAACAGATAGCACAGCAAAAATATCAAGAGAAACAAGATGAAAGACAACAAAAACAACAAATAGCGCTGCAAAAATATCAGGATAAACAAGATGAAAGACTTTTGGAAATTCAAAAGTTAATACTGGAGAAATTAAACAACTTTCAGGCAAATGAAGGAAATTCTTCATATTCTAATAACACCATATTTAATTCGCTGGAAACTTTCAACTATGTGCCAGACGAAGAAAAAACGTTTGAAGCGTAATTTAAACGATATGAAGATATTTTCTACACAGACTGTGAAAACTGGTCGAATTCAAGAAAAGTCAGTCTATTACTAAGAAAGCTAGGTACAGCAGAACATAGCAAATTTGTAGATTTTATTCTACCGAGAAAAACAACTGAATTGGAATTCTCGGAAACAGTGAAATTGCTAAAAGAGCTGTTTGGAGCAAATATGTCGCTTTGGCATAAGCGATGGTTATGCATGAATGTCTCTAAATCCGACGATCAGGATTACTTAACATATGCATCTATAGTGAATAGACATTGTGACAATTTCAGATTGGCAGAGATTACGGTTGAAGAATTCAAGTGCTTAATTTTTGCTCAAGGACTGGTATCCAGTAAGAGTGCCAAAATAAGACGTAGAGTTTTGTCTAAACTCGAATCTGAACAAGGCCTTACCCTGCAAAAGTTAGCAGAGGAGTGTCAACGGGCCGTAAAGTTAAAGAAAGAGTCGCAAAAATCGAAAAAGCTGGTATTGCTTATATTAAAAAAATAAAAAAGCAGTCAAAGTACCCATTAGAGAAAACTTGGAGAAAAAATTCAGCGTACTTTAAGAATAGACAAGAAAATAAAAAGAACGAAAATAAAAAGGTCCCACCATATAATTGCAGACGTTGTAACGAAAGACATTGGGAGATAAATTGCCCATATAGAAATAAGAAATGTTTCGTGTGCCAAAAGAATGGTCACAAAGGATCGTGTTGTAAAACGAAAAAATTCAAGAGCCGAATTAGACAAAAAAATTCGAATATCAAATCAGATAGAGATTTGAGGAAATATGTGACGACTGAAATATTCAAAAAGAATATCAAATTTCAACTCGATTCGGGGTCAGATTTAACAATAATGAACGATAAAACATGGAAAATTTTAAAAAGGCCTACAATAATGAAGTCAACGAAACTCGCTCGAACGGTAACTGGAAAACAAATTAACTTCGAAGGCGAGGTTGTACTTCCAATGAAATTGAATGGGATCGTTAAAAAAATAAAAGTTTTCATTCTGAGAAATGGAGAAAACTTGTTGGGTACAGATTTTATTGAAACATTCGAATTGTGGGATAAACCGTTAAACTCATTCTGCAGAAAAGTAGAAAGTAATACGCAATCAATACAGGACATTAAAGTTGAATTAAAGAAAAAGTTTCCGGAAACCTTTACACCTGGTCTTGGAAGATGTAACAAGTTTGAAGCTAAATTTGATTTAAAAGAAAATGCTATGCCTATATTTAAAAAGAAACGTAACGTGCCTTTCGCAAGTGTAGAGAAAGTAGTAGTACCAAAAAAGTTGCAGAAAACAATCCTACGGGACTTTCATATGGGTCACCCGGGGATTAATAGAACAAAAAGCTTAATGCGAAGCTTTGTATATTGGAAAGGAATGGATGTGGATATCGAAAACATGGTTCATCGATGTAAAGGGTGTGCCTTAGCAGCTAAGGCACCACCTATAGGACACAAACCATGGCCAAAGACGGATCATCCGTGGGAAAGATTACACATTGATTTCGCTGGTCCAGTAGAAGATTATTACTACTTAATAGTGGTAGATAGCTTTACAAAATGGCCGGAAGTACTACGCTGTAAAAAGCCTACGTCCAATACCACAACAACTTTTTTGCATGAACTCTTTGCACGGTTCGGTGTGCCAGAGTGTATTGTGAGTGACAATGGTACACAATTCACTTCTGACGATTTTAAGGAATTTTGTGAGTTATATCAAATTAACCACATAACGACGCCGCCGTATCATCCGAGATCCAATGGACTCGCAGAAAGATTTGTAGATACGTTAAAGCGCGCACTGAAGAAAGCCTCAGGAGTTCCAACGGAAAAGGCGCTTCAGCAATTCCTACAAGTATACAGAATCACGCCTAACCAGAGAACACCATCAAACATGGCACCAGCTGAACTAATGTTCGCTAGGAAAGTTAAGTCAGTGTTTGACAAGCTTTTGCCAGGAAGAAATAGAATAAAGAACACTATGTATACAGCTTGAAAAAGATACACCCCCGGAGAGAAGGTCTTTTTCAAGTGCTATAGAAACAACATTGAGTTCTGGGAGCGAGGCATAGTGGACAAGAGAATCGGAGACCTGATTTACATAATAAAAGGGCCGAAGAATACTCATAAGAGGCACCAGAACCAACTCAAAAAATGCTACGTGCTAGAGCATGAAGAGAGTATACTGGATGAGGAGGAAGATCCCATTGATGTAATGTATGATACTTTTCACGTAGAACCTCCGCAGAGTGCTCCTGAACCGAGAAGATCCGGTAGAAACGAAAGTTCACGGACCCATTGGACGTGAATCCAAAACGAAAAAGATATTGAAAAAAAAAACAGATATACATATGAACTATGCAAAGGGGATCTACAAAGAAATAACCATAACCATCATCCCATATAGAAGCCAGTTTGAAATCCAAAAGGATTCCAAGGCTTGGGAGGAGGGGTGTTGTGAAGGATCCACCTAATCTGCATAGGTGACTATCAACTATATAAATAATGGTTGGTACCGGAAGACGAGGGACGAATCACGAGATCCAACTAGAGACTCTTATCGACTGCGACTAGTCAACACATTCTCCAGGAACGTCTTCCCAGAAATATACAGAAATACTATATGCACTTATTGTGTACACTTTCTTGTTATAATACATTCTTGTTCTAAGTACATTTTTTGTCGCATTATTATTCCATGCAATAAGCGAGATTCAACAATTGAATCAAGACTCAACATATATATATATATATGTATATATATATATATATAGAGAGAGAGAGAGAAAGATAAGGTTGGTAAATCATATAACTAGATATTTGCAAATTCATTTGCGCGCTAGCGTGCATGCACAGGTAAGCAAATAAATATTTATTAAATTTACTTTATTGTGTAAACTTAAAAGTGCTCGATGTGGTTAGAACAAAGTAATAAATATATATAAAAACATATACATATTACTACGTTTGGGATGCGACTTAAGTTTCGTTGTTTTACCAACTCATCAGGTAGAAGATATAACTTAGGGGATATCTCGTACCTGATGACCAGGTAAATCAACGAAGCCTTAGTCGCAACCCCAAACGTAGGTATATGTATATTTATTCATATATTCATATATTCATATATATATATATATATATATATATATATATATATATATATATATATATATATATATATATATATATAATCTAGAGGATTTTCCCTCTGTATTGAATATGTGTTTTTTCACTTCAGTATAGCGTAAATTAATTTCCGTCGTCATGATTTAAAATTAAAATCATATGCTGACTTTTTTGAAAACATTTCACACAAAGTTTGGGTTTTATTTCTCTTGGTTGTTTCTCGTAATATCTGGTTCTGGGTTAATTTTCCCAAACCCTATCCTAATTGAATAAACAGAGAAATACGAGAAATGAATAAAATCAAAATCGAGATCTTAGCCTCTAATTTATTTACCAGCACATTTTATTAAATGCTTTATATACAAATGCAGTACTTCTTGAAAATTTATGGAAATGTATCTCATTACAATATGTATCTCCATTTGCATATTTAGCAATTAATTTTATTAACAGTTTAACCATTTACATAAGTTAATATTTTCATTTTAATATACGCACAAATGAAAGCTGAATATGACGATAGTTTTTGCTTTATGTTCTGAATAATATTCTCATGCCCTCAAGTTAATCGAATTTTGCAAATGAACGAATCTAATATATTGGTTTATAATGTAACGGTTCACGTGAAATATCACATTTATACTCATCATGATTTTGATGTTGCATCAGGGACAAACTTGACAAGCGTACGGTGATGTGGAGCTTCGAAAATGAGCGATGGACGGGCGATTAAACCTGTCAGTAATAAATCGTTCTGTGCAGGTAAAGATATTGGTTTAAGTTTCCTACAATAAAGAATCTATTCTCTCACAGGGGATGTTTGTACTTTCATCCACAAAGGTTTACGAAAATAGCATAAAAACAAACGTATATTTATTTTCGACTGGGACTCTTCAATAATAACGTAAAGAATAGATCATTTTCTCTTGCTTGAAATATTGTGTAGAAATAACATATGTGATGAAGCCATATTTTCTGGGAATAAAGACGATAGTATTCGTTGTAAGTAAATACATAACTGCCAACAAGCAACGCCAGATTGCTACTCAAGTGTTCGAGAACTCATAGGGCAAAATTAATTCCCAAAAGAACGACGAATTAATAGGAAATGAGGTATTTGTTTATATGAGGTATTTATATATTTATTTATATGAGCTATTTATAGTTATTTCGGGTGACACAATAAATTTTCTAGTAATACTCTTGTGTGTTGATTGATCAATATGTTTCAATTGACAGATGTTTTAGAAAAGATTTGTCAGTTAGAAGATTGATATTATCTTCTGCATCATATCTCAAGTGATTCGTAGACGATTCCTCCGGGAATTACATCATGGTGCATGTGTGCATTCGTGCGCGCATGACCATGCACCTGTCTGCGCGTATGTAAGTACGTGTACAGTGTTATGATTATTTGTCGTTTTTTTTTCTTTCTTTCACTTTACACTTACCCCTTAATTTTTTCTTTCTTTTGTTGCTACCATTTGACTTCCAGTTTCGTAGACGAGACGTGTTGTCGTTGTTAATTTTTGAGCGTTCTAGTTTTTCTCTTTGTTTAGAAATATTGTGTTTCATTTTTTATGTTTTACATAATTAATTTTAATGCTTAGAAAAATTGAATATGGAGTGGGCTGCTCTAGGTCCAAGTTTGAAAACAAAAGAAACTAAAATATTACTCTAAAAATCATAGTTATGTTTAAAAATGCCCCGGAAAGAGTGAAGCGTGTAGGTATTGTCTTAGCAAGGACCATATATATAACCTCCAGTACTTGCGCCACAGAATAATAAAAAAAACTGCACTAAGTAACCGAAACCAATGAAATTCAGAAATTTCAACAGCAGCAACAACTAAAATGGATAGCACATACAACACGAAGAAAGTATATTGACATAAAACAATGCTGATTTACAACACCCACTGAGATATAAGGCAAAGTAGAAAGCTCCCATCAGTAATGGGAAGAGCAGTAACAGCGACTGAACTGGATAAACCTGAAATAAATTTTAAGAGAAATATTTTATAAATTTAAAACTAAAGCAGCACTGTGTGTTCGGTCAATAAGTTCCGAATGTTTCCTTATAAGAAGAGTACAAATATAACTATTACCATATATATATATATATATATATATATATATATATATATATATATATATATAATGGACTCTCCCATCGGTTTCGGCGTATGAGGATCTGACAGCTTAGTTGATTCAGTTATAAAATTTTGTGCAATAATTTTAAGTGGCATTTAAGACCCGCTAGTGAATGAAAAAGGAGGCCACATATGGAGCAAGTATTGTGAGATGAGATCAGTGTTAGATTGGCTGACCTTTTAGGTCTTGCTCTCGCTTCTTGAAGATGATTCAGACAAGCAGATTGATAATTGCTGAGTCACTAAAGAACGTATATATATATATATATATATATATACCAGATGTATTATCAAAATTGTACAAATTGTGTAACAGCATAATTGGCCATCCCACAAAGTTTTTAATATTTAAAAAGAAAATCTAATTGAATTTCTGTTTTCTAGATTTCCAGATAAGACATCTACTCTTCTTGAAACTATTTTTCTTATGAATCAGTTAAAAGTGCTGGCCGAATCATTTCACAAAAGCATACCATATAAGCAAATACCAGAATTAGGAGAAAGGAATAGCTAACACGCGGATAACTTTTAACGACCCCCCTCACACACACACACATATATATATATATATATACATATATATATATATATATATATATATATATATATATATATATATATTTATATATATGTATATATATGTATACATATATATATATATATATATATATATATATATATATATATATATATATATATATATATATATATATATATAAAAGCTCCAAGTTCAAAAAAGGGCAAATTATTAGAGCTCACATCGCAGGAGCCTCGATTACTAAGGCTGCTGAAATGTCTGGTTTTTCAAGGGATACCATATCAAAAGCTATGCCGCAATTCGAGAAACAGTGCAAAACCTATAGCAACCGTAGCAATTCGGGCCGGATTTGCAAATGTACTGACAGGGACCGACATGCATTGAAACGCAATGTGGCAAAAAATCATCGGACTACTGCCGCCAAAGTGACTGCTGAGTTGAATAAGCATCTGAATAGTCAACTTTCTACTAAAACTGTTCGTCGCGAGCCCCATAAAGCTGCATATTATGGAAGAGCCGCAGTAAGGAAAACTCTACTCTCCATTCGCAACATTCAGATGTTGAAGTGTTGCAGAGATCACAATGCCTGGTCTGCAGACCAATGGAAGCAAGTCATATTCTCAGACGCGTCCAGTTTTTCGCTTTTCCCAACTTCAGGGATAGTTTATGTGTGGAGGCAGCCCAAATAATTTTCCAACTCTGACTGCCTTCTTCCAACAGTGAAGCATGGAGGTGAATCAACAGCAAAGATTACCTGAACATTTTGGGAAATCATATTCATTCAATGGCCCAGACTTAATTCCCTGATGGTGACTGCATCTTTCAAGACGATAATGCTCCAATTCATACCGCTCGAGTGGTTACGATTTGGTATGAAGAACTTTGAAAGTGAGCTAGAACATATGGAATGGCCTCCTCAATCTCCAGATATCATTATTATTTGTGTTGCATTTTGGAGCGACAAGTTAGGAACCGCTCTACTACACCGTCATGTATTAAAGATCTGGAGCAGGTATTAATGGAAGAATGGCTGAAAGTTCCACTGGATGAAGTCAGGAAGCTGTATGATCCCATTCCTAGACGTATTAAACCTGGAGGTGAGGCTAAAGGAGGACCAACTCCATATTAAATAAATTTTGTTTGAATTTATAAAGTCTTTCAATTATTTTGTCCAACCCCTGTATATATTAATAAATATGCATAATACCTTACAACTCCGAGTTTAATGTCCTTTACGATGCTTAGATATTTATAATATAATAATATAAATGTGAGTGTGTGCGCATGTATGTATATATATATATATATATATACATAAATATATATATACATGTGTGTGTGTTTGTGTGTGTGTGTATCTGTGCGCGTGTGTGCATATATATATATATATATACATATATATATATATATATATATATATATATATATATATATATATATATATATATATATATATATGCGTGTGTGTTTATATATGCGTGTGTGTATGTTTCTATATGTGCGGGTGCGTATGCGTTTATACACAGACATATATATATATATATATATATATATATATATATATATATATGTGTATTCGTGTGTGTGTGTGTGTGTGTGTGTGTGTGTGTGTGTGTGCGTTGGTCCCTCTAAATATATGTGTGTGTGGTTGTGGGTGTGTTTATATATGCGTTTGTCTCTGATTATATATATGTGTGTGGGTGTATGCATGTATACATACGCACACACATGCACACACACGCAGACTCATATATATATATATATATATATATATATATATATATATATATATATAAATAAAAGTGGACATGGAAGTCAGCACTTAGAGGCGACAGTCTGTTTCATGCTAGTGCAATCGTCAGGCGACTGACGATTGCACTAGCATGAAACAGACTGTCGCCTCTAAGTGCTGACTTCCATGTCCACTTTTATATTTACACAAGCTCTATCTCTGATATTGAGCACTTTACCCCATATATATAGCACACTTTAAGACTATATTTCTGTATATATATATATATATATATATATATGCATGATTCATTAAAACGACAAACAAGTTACTTCGATTTAAAAAATTGAATAAAAAGCTTATTCTCAGTACCTTATCTCTCCTTTTTCATAAAACATGGTTTGCGGCCTAAATGCACAATATATATTGGTAGGTATATATATATATATATATATATATATATATATATATATATATATATATATATATATATATATATATATAACAATGTATATATATGTATATTGTCAATGAATTAACATGTGTTCTAATACTTAGTAGAAATAATCACTGATTTCCACTTTATTTGAAACCTGGATTCTATATACTGCCTTACTGCGAAAGTAATGTTTTTACATTCTGAACATTGTCCCTACATCCTTTATCTATCCCCATCTAACAGGGCATAGTAATAAACTAAGCCCAATGAATATTATGTATGCGAATACAGACTAGCCATGTAAGTAATATTTGCAAAAAGACGTAGATAACGAATTAGCCAGACAAATTGGGAAGATCATGGGAATTGTCCCTTTATTCTCTTTTTCTCCTGTCGGCACGCGTGGAACTGAAATTCTTCTACTCCTCCAAGTCTGTGCGGTGCTTTAAGGACGGATAAGGAATTGGGCGCCTGTTTTACTCGATTATTTCCATATGTACTTTTCACTGGGGTTAGACATAACTTTCTAGTGTTACATTTGCTTGAAAGAGAAAAACCAAACAAAAAAAATAAAACATAAATAAAAATTTGCAGCAACATCTGTTACAAATTCCTCCGCTGCCTCTTGTTTCGAAATAGACGGCTCCAGTCAAACGCCAGTGCCATTCTATCTATCCAGCAGTTCCACGGCCACCCTGACGAAATTCCCTTGGCTCTAAACATCTAATTCCATGTTTCTTTACTATTACCTAAAAGTTAAGTAGATTTCAATATTTTACTTGAGTTTTTTCTTTATAGCTCTAACAGATGAGAGGTACAGATTTTTAAAATATAGAGATTTCGTGTAAATGAAATCTTCAGCACATTTCCACATTTCAAACTAACATCTATTGTCCTAAAATGTTTTTAGTAATCTTCCGTATGTGCTGTATTCCCTCAAGACGTGGGCGATCCTAGCTCGCCACAAATTCTCTTCCTGAGTAACGTAATATTTTTCTGTTTCCGCCCCTCTGTTCTGTAATCAATTTACATATTTGATAGATAGAAAACGCCTTGCTTCCTTTTGTTAAATTTGCCATCTGTATGTCATGTGAGTGTCAAATTCTCCAACACTCTTTCCTCTTTAACTTTCCGAAATATTTCAATTCTGATTCTATGTGAAAGAGTCTTCTTTGTATTCTATTTTTCTTAACAATTCTTCGTTGCACGCATGCTCCGTCCACGGTATACTTAGCATACTTCGGTAGAAGCACATTGCACTTTCCTGGAGTCTCCTATTAATCTGTGAGGAAATTGAGCAGTATACAGAGTCCTATATGTAGATTGAAATGACATAGCAATTTAAAAGACTTTTCTTTCTTTCTTGTCCCTTAATACCTTAATCTTTTAGAAGTCATAATTCGCTATTCCAACACATTTCCTCATATATATATATATATATATATATATATATATATATATATATATATATATATTTTTATGAAGTGCTATATCTATGGGATAAAGTGCTCAATATCAGAGATAGAGCGTATATAAATATAAATATAAAAGTGAGCATTGAAGTCAACACTAGGAGGCGATATGCTGTTTCATGCTAGACGCAATAGTCAGACGGCCTGAGGACTGCGTCTACAATGAACTCTGAGTGGTGACTTCAGAGTTCACTCATATATATATACATTTATACATATATATATATATATATATATATATATATATATATATATATATATATACACACATATATATATAATATATATGCATATCTATATATATATATATGTACATACACATATATATGTGCGTGCCATTATATATATATATATATATATATATATATATATATATATATATATATATATATATATATATATATATATATATTATCGGGAAGGGCTCAATATCGGTGATAGAGTTAACATTTAGTTGGAGTGATGTGCTTTTGTGATCTCAAGGATGTGAGACCCAGGGTCACAAACTCACGTCAATCCATTAATATATATATATATATATATATATATATATATATATATATATATATATATATATGTATATATATATATATATATGTATATATATATATATATATATATATATATATATATATATATATATATAAATATAAAAGTGAACATAGAAGTCAACACTTAGAGGCGACAGTCTGTTTCATGATAGATGCAATCATCAGGCCATGTCCTGATGATTGCATCGAGCATGAAACAGACTGTCGCCTCTAAGTGTTGACTTCTATGTTCACTTTTATATTTACACATGCTCTATATCTCTGATATTGAGCACTTTATCCCATAAATATAGCACATATTAAGACTATATTTCTTCATATATATATATATATATATATATATATATATATATATATATATATATATATTTATAAACTAAGCTTAGCTTCATTTATTTCGAGGATAACAGCCATATCACATACGATAAGCGAAGTTAAGCAATGTCAAGCCTGCTCAATATCTCGATGGCTAACTGCTTGATAATACCAGCTTTAGGATTGTTTGATGAAAGAATGATCGCAATTGGAAATCAAGGAGATAGTTTTTCAATTCCAGTCTAGTTCTTTATATTCCCTCTGGGACAGGTATGGAGCTATCTCTTCTTCCACCCAGCTATTGGTTAATTAGTAGGATTTTTATCAGAAAATCCTTATCTCAAAATCACTTAAAATCAAAAAAATATTTAATACACTGCTAAAAGTTGATAACCGTAAAAAAATAACAAAAAATAAATCAATCTTTTAATCATTCATTCTTTTTATTCCCGTTGTTCCATGTGTCCTTGATAGCACAGTGGATAAAGGCGTTAGGTAGATCCAGTGACAGGACTCCAAGAGTGTGCGTTCAATACCCGGCTAAGGCAGTGGAGAACTTTCAGAGGGAAATTAACGGGAGATAACTGATTACAGACATTCATTAAACATGGCACGTGGAACTAGTACAGTCTACCCCAGTGAGCGAAATAAAGGGTTCAGTTCGACATTCCAACCACCGAGCGAAACGTTGTAATAAATATGGCGACAAAGATAGTCAAAATAATGTAAATAATGTCTTTATTGTGAACATAACAATGTAATTGAAAGAAAGTAACACCGAAGGAAATCCAGACTTAAATGCTAAATAGCTATGCAACGGGCATTGGGGTTGAAATATCTAGTTTGTTACAGAAGCGAATACTGAATGATTTTCATATAGGACATCCTGATATCTCAAGAATGAAATCTCCGTTGAGAAGTTTCGTATATTGAACCAGAATAGACCAAGATTTTGGAGAGCTTTTACATTAGCAGAAAAACTACCTATCACAAATAAAGAACATTGACCAAAGACAGACACGCCGTGGTCAAGATTGCACATAGTATTTGCAAGGAATGAATGAATCACTTGTTGTAGTTGATACTTTCACTAAATGGCTGGAAATTTATCAGTGCAAAAATTCAACATCTTCAGTGACATTGAATTTCTTGCACGAAGTGTTTGCGAGATATGGCATACTAGATACCATAATCTCTGATAACGGAACTCAATACGCGGATAAGAAGAATTCGAAGACTTTTGTAAGATGTTCTCCGTCGAACATATTACGACCCCTCCCTCTATCACCCAAGGTAGAACATAGAAGCGGAAGCGTTTGTGCTAACGTTCAAAAGAGGGTTGAAGAAAGCAAGTCTTGAAAAAGTAAAAGAGGAAGCACTTAAAATTTTTCGGAGAATTTATCGTGTAAAACCGAACCCCAATACACCATGAGGCATGTTGCCGGCAGAATTAATGTTTGCTAGAAAAGTAAAATCGGTGTTCGACAAGTTATTACCGAGTCGAAAAAAAAAACGAACGGATAACAAAAACGGCACCAAAAGTTTCAAGGTCGGCGATAATGTACTCTTTAGTGCATATAAGGATAACAATGAAACGTGGGAAGACGGCATCATATAAGCAAGAATCAGGAAGTTGCTTTACATGGTAAGAGACAACAGATTTGAACAAAAAAGGCAGTATAATAAGCTGAAAAAGGCTCATCGACGCAAGACCTGAAACATTGGATGAACCGATAAAAATACTATACGATGATTTTAATGTGCTAGCACCACAAGAAATCGTGGGACGTACAAGGACAAGTTTCAGAAAAAGAAATTATGCTTAAGAACTGAAAGCCGGTCCGAGACGGAAACCCTAAAAAGTCAAGATCGTTAGCGAACTTTCAAGAAAGAGGAAGGCGAAATAATAATAAATAAAATATTTATAAAAAGTATTAATATTAAAAGTTGGCGGTGTTTTGGTGTAAATACTACACCCCCAGTGACTATATGACATACTCCATAACTATAAATTAGAAATTCCATGTCAGAGGTAAGAACAATGAGCTGTTCGGAGTCGGGCAGTTCGCTGCCACGCTCACGACAGGCTTATCGAACTCTCTGCTTTCGGGCATTAATGAACCCAGACGAGGCTATGTCCAACGAAAGAGTCTCGCCTGGGGAGGTAGACAAACCTGACCCTGTGTATGCGGTGTCTCCGGGGAATTTTTTCCCGAGGCTACGGGCTCGGAATCGCACTACATAAAAACCGACCTTATGCCACATCCTGCATTGTGGGGAGGTTTCTTAAATGCCAGAAGAAGCCATTCGGAGTCAGGCTGTTCGCTGCCAGCCTCGTGATAGGAAAACATTAGTCTGTAATGAATCACTCTTCCGGGGTTGGCGTCAACCATGCTCATGCAATGTTCTCTCAGACAATTAAAAGGGACCAGTTTTGCTTTAGAGGCGTTAAAGTTAACATGCCATTTCTTACTTCAGAATGTAGTATATTTTTTAGATCAGCTCATTGAACTGTCAAGACTGGCTGTTAAGACATTAATAAATGACTGTGTCAGCATAGATGCCGAGTTGAATACTGATAACACCAGGAAGGTTGTTGATATAAATTAAAAACAAGGGTAGGTCAAGGGTAAAGCATTGAAGGAAAGCGATCTAGAAGAGTGGCCGTTCCAGCTGACTTTCATATCGCGATCCGATAAGAAACACTGACTCAGTTCGAAAGGTCGTCCAGAAATTCAATAAACTTTAAGATTAAGCTTTCTGGATATCCAAAGAAACAGCCCAAGATTGACCTTTATTAGATGGATCCTTCTACTGGATTTGTTTATTAATTGAGAACTTTATTTATGTTTACGCTAAAAGTGAATATAGACGATGATGCTATTTGGTTTCCGTAAAGGGAAAACACCATGAGAAAAAATAAAAATAAATAAGAAAAATAAAAATAAAATGAGAAAAGTTCTTTTTAGGGTGACGGTGACATCATTGGAGGGGAGGGGGTAAAACATTCTATGACGTTCGACAGGTTCAGAATATAATTTTTGATCTGAGAAACTGAGAACTTCGCAGAAGCTCCGTCGTTATTGGTGACGAAGAAAAGGAAACAATTATAAAAGATAATCCAGGGAATACGACAAGGAACAACACACATAACATTTTTATCGTATACAAATTTGAACCGTGAATATCTGCAATACATGTGTGAATAATAATTTTAAATAAAATAAAAAACGAATGGACCATATCTTTGTCTGCCATTATTGCTGTTTCTGAACAGAATAAAACAGTCAATAAAAAAATGATTAAAGATTGTCGAGCGTGAGAAGACCCGGGAAAACTGAAATGAGACAAGTTAAACCTTTTTAAAGTTCGGCCAACATCCGTAGAAGCTGATGCTCTGTAATTGGCGGGATTGGAAGGTCATTGTGTATTACGAATTCTTTCACGCAACAAGTAATTCTCCAAAATTAATGGCGTACTTGATGGAATACTTCCGGAATTAGTGAATCTGAAAGGTACCTTCTTCCATCAGAACAAGAACAGACCTCTCTTCTCTTTCCAGATCCGACAGAAATTGTTAGTGCTTTGCTGGGATATTCTGATAAAACTGATCTTGCCCCCCATCCGATTAACACTTTTTTCAGTGCCTGCAAAATACTCTTAATGGGAATAGTTTCAATTCTCTTAAAGCTTATGAAAGCACTCAGATTATCTTTTAAACAAACATACACGCGCACACATACATGCACATACAACCGCACGCACACACACACATATATATCGAGAGAGAGCAAAAAAATCACCTCAACATGGGAATAGTCTATTTCAAGACGGTCTATACGCGGCTATCATCAGCCCCTAAGTGTCTGTCTCAAGGCATTGTTTTAAATTTATTTTCAATGTAAGTCCTCCTCTTGTAGCCGCTTTGTTAATGAGACACGGCATGTGTTATCGACTGGTGGACGGCGTAAGTTATCTTATTCCGGGGAAGAGGGCTGGGCTGGTGTCTATTTATGGCTAACGACTTTCGTTGTTTGTTGCTAAATATTTCCTACTATATGGAGTTTCTTGTACCAGCACCAAGTGAGTTTTTTTCCTGGAGTTATCAGTAAATATCTTTATACTACAATGGTCCAATATTAATAATAAGTGATGGGAGAATTAAACTTAAACACTTTAAGATGAAAATAAATTAGTTAAGTGTCAGATTGATAGATTGTGAGTATTACCAGAGCACCAAATGGAATGAATCATGCTGTCCAGCACACTTATATGTGTACATATCTTCACACATATATATGTGCATTTACATATATATGCTCATTTATTCTTCTGTAATTTTTAATCTCTTCCTATGTCTCCATTTTCTGATTAGTTCTCCCCGTTGATTTAATAGTTTGCATTGATCTTTATATTTTATTATCCTGATTTTTTCTTCTAAACATAGCTTGCACCCATCCCTTAAACTATTGGTGATGTTCGCAAAAGCTAAAATGTTCCAATTTATTTGAGGATTCACACCCTTTTCCTTCAATTCCCAATATTATTTTTCGAAAGGGTTGTTTGGTGTTTTAATTTTGGTTTGATGAATGAATGTCTATGTGTATTGATTCTCCTTTTTAAATTCTCCTGTAGAAATGCTGATGTAAATATGATGTTTTGTTTTATTTTCTTCAGGGGTAATGGTTGCCTTGTATACTCGCCTAGATGATCTGCATTTGCTCTCTATTGAGCAGTTGTCCTTAATTACAGGGGGGTTTCCATGTTAGATTTAGTTTTTTCCCAATGAATTTACTTAAAATTGTCATAAGAATTAATAACTTGGTATATATTATCAGTGCAGGAGTAGCTGATTTTGATTGACTTCCCGTTGAATATCTTATTTGGAGGATTTTCTGGTTGATGTGTTAAGTAATGAAATCTAGTAAGTACTGTCCGATGTTGATACTTGACAATTCTCAGAAGTAGGGTGGTTGAACAAAGTGACTTTTCTTTTCCTAGTTTTACACCTACGTGCCACTTTTCATGTATCGGTATCACTAATAATGGTCGCGTAAGACAGCTT
>OZ038487.1:107052411-107119911 GCA_964036315.1 Acanthosepion esculentum | reverse complement strand
TATCCATGGGTCAGTTTGTGGTTTTCTGGGAAAATAAATCTATTTGTACCTATGTAGAAACAGGAATAGTAGAAGAGTATGCTTGAGCATATCACATTGGAACACAGGTTCCCGTACAATTACCGAAGTTAAGCAACGTTAAACCTTCAAGGGTGGTCATTTTGAATGTTAAGTGATGTAACCTTGGATGCGCGGGTGGTGCAATGGATAACGGCACGGAATTGGAAATCGAAGAACCGAGATCCAATTCTAGTAGTGTTCTTTATATTCAATCACGCTCTTGAGAAAGGTATTCATCCACCTCATCTTCCCCTCATTATGGATTAATTAGGAAAACTTGTATCAGTAAATCGTTATTATCTGAAGAAAGTAATCTCTGCCAATCTAAAAGTTTTTCTGGCTTTAAATAACCTTCAAAAGGTTGATAAGCTGTAAAAAATAAATCATTATTTAAGCATATGTATGTCTGAGAGATCTTATCACTGTATCGAATAGTTCAAACTTTTTCCCAGTTATGCGTCGTCCGAACACCATAATACTCGTTTTGATTAGATAATAATATATAATATTTAGCAAATATCTATATCAGTCTTAAGGTAAAGGTATACGTGCATATAGGATGACCGTGTTAGATTGTAGAGTAAATATTCGCCACCTCGCTCTATCCTTTTCAGCTCTCAGCAAGCTCCTTTCTACTACTTCCTCCCCGAGACCACGTTCTGTCATCCACCTGTTCAAGCTCGTTAGGTATACCACACGCTGCTTTCTCTTGTTTCTCTTTCCCTCTATTTCACCCACGAGTATCAGATTCTCCAGGCGCTCCTTTCTCATCATGCGTCCCCAAAACTTCTGCTAACTCTTTCTGATGTTACGTATAAGCCTCCTCCTTGTTTGTAACCTATCTAAGACCTCATCGTTGCTCACATGCTCGGTCCATGATATCCTTAGCATCATTCTGTAAAACGACATCTCCATCGCCTCGACTCTTTTCTTCATCCTTGAGGAAATCGTCCAACATTCGCCGCCGTAAAGAAGAGATGCCACGTAATATCTCAGTATTTTCTTCTTTGTTACCAAAGAAATATTGCTGTCTCGCAATACTCTGCTCAGCTTTTGGAATGTTCCTTGGCTATACCAATACGTCTACGGATCTCAGTGTCGCATTTACCATCTTCTGTCAAGACGCTTTCCAGATATTTAAACTTCTTCGTCTGCTCGATTCTAGTGTTCCCGACCTGCAAATCGCATCTCGGGCTTTTTCTCTTACTGATGATCATGCATTATGGCTTGTAGTTTATGCTTGGTCCTTTCTATTCACTCTCCGTCGCTAAGTGTGTACAGATAATTTTACAGACAAAAAGATAGGCAGACGGATATGGCAAGAGTCGGAAAGGAAAACAGAAAAATAAATATTAACAGAAAGAAGTGGCATAAAACATGTTTCCATTAATTTCTTTAAGTGTCTTCAGTGTTTGGTTCTTCGGAATCCACGGGTTATATGTTTACTTTTATAATAATCAGTCAGTTAAGTGCCATACGTGATACACGCTAAGTCGATCATATATCATTCGATACATTACTGACGAGGCAGATTTTTTCCCCGCAGTAAGTTGCCATTTTTTTTCTGCGGTAAACTAGTTACCAACCATGGCTAAAGAACCCAGTCTATCCTGCTATTCAGCTCATAACTGAGGAAGATTCATAACTTTCCCAAGGGTATTTGTGTGGAAGTGACTCTAACAAACTCGACTGGAATTCGAACTCGGCTTTCCCAGTTCTCACTTCGATCCCTATACGGGAACTAAAAAGTTACACTCAGTAAAGTTGAACGGAAATAAAAAAAAAATATGTTAGGAATGTATGCATGCTATGCTGAAATAGCGTATACACCCTTGTGAAAATTAATTGAAACAAGCCATTTAGTTTCCTTTCATTCAACATACAGATTTAGACTCCCTGGAATGAAAAGGTGTAATCGTTTTCTATTTTTTCCACAAATTATGTCATCTGGAGCGGTGTGCAGTAATATAAATCTATTTTCAGGGTGTATGAAGAAATTTGTTTGGCCTTGAAAAATGCTGCGTCATCCCTGATAGCATCAGATTTCCATCACGCCCAGACACCATTATCTCGACTGTCGATGAATTGTCCTACAAACATTGTCTGCAATGGACGTTACGCCAAGGAAGCGTACGAAAGTTGTAACTCTGCACGGACACAATGGCAAGCATTACTAGTGAGCAAATAAAAGTACTGTCGACTGGCTTTGAAACTCTCCTGATTTAAATCCAATCGAGAATCTCTGGTCAAATTGCAAGGAAAGACTTTGTGGAATGGACATACGAAGTATTAACATGTGCACTGGGTCATTTTACATTGGAAAAATACGAACAAAAGTAAATAATAACGGAATTAATCGTTTTTGTTTCAATTAATTTGCACAAGGGTGTAAAATGGGTTCAGATGTGTATATATAATTATTATTATTGTAAATGAAATAAATTGTATCACTTAACAAAAATTGCGTTTCAAAATGTAATATTCTTAAATAAAACGATATATATATATATATATATATATATATATATATATATATATATATATATATATTTCATATATGAATTGGATGTGCGGGTTAGTGTAATGATTAACGCCTCGATGCCATAAACCAGTGAACCTAATTCTAATTCTGGTTGAGTCCTTTCCTCATTTTCACACAAAATAAATTTAGCAAATGTGTGAAACCCTCTCAGCTCCGTCCAGGAGTAAAATAACAGGAAAAGCTCAATCATAGTTGACAACCGGTCTAAGAGAAAGTCAAGTGAGAATACAAAACCGTATGTCGCCCTGCCAAAGCGCGTATAATGCAGGCATAGAAAATATGATAGAATTCGTATTTAACTTCTTATATGTACTGTGTCTCTTAGGGGTGTTGGTGATCAGGGGTCTTAATGATTTCTTATCTTGTAGCTCTTAATAAATGTTGTATTTCTGTTATCCGTACTAAATCTTACATCACAATCTATTTACGCAAACTCTCGATGTAGGTTACACCACGCAAGTGGCGGTCAAGCCTACACTAGAAATTAGCATTTGTTTAATTGTATAATTTGCTCAGCAAATAAAGTATTGAACAGTTTTCTTTCCCCTGTGTTTTTCACCTTTTGGAGTCGCTTGAGTTTTTTGTTTGCTTTAATGATATATATGCGCGCGTGTGTGTGTGTGAGAGAGAGAGAGAGAGAGTGAGAGTGTGTGTTCGTGAGTGTGTGTGTGTGTGTGTGCAGAGGTAAAAAGTCCGTGGGTAAGAAATACAAGTAAATCCTATTAATATAATACTGAAACTCATCCACAAAAGAGAGCTCAATATATTTATTATAGAGCATAGGAATGAATTACATAAAAATGAAACTCAATTGTACCCCATTTTATGGTCATTTCGATCATCGGGTTAAATTTCCAGGCGCTTGTCAATACTAAAACGTTAGATAAAAAATATTATCCAGCGTTTTATTATTGGCAAGCTCCAGGGAATTTATCTTTAGGAGCGAAATGGACATAAAAAAATATATATATAAAAAATATATATATATAAAATATATATATATATATATATATATATATATATATATATATATATATATATATATATATATATATATATTACAATTTAGTTCATGCCACCTTTACTAAAAAAGCCTACTTCGACAAAAGAATTCTCATATTACTATATTAGTACAAGAACGCACAATTTTAAAATTAAAAAAAAATCAACCTCACCGTCGTGACTGCACGCTCCAAAAGTATTCTTACAGTTAACAATATCACATTTCTAAAAAAACACTTCTTTCGGATTACACTTTATCTTTCGATGTCCTGTTATTAACTGGATGTAAAAAACTTACAAATTTCCCTACCTGAGGATGATCGTATGAAACGATTGAAAGCTAAGCTAGTAGTAAAAAAAAACGGAATTTATAAACAAGGATCATATCATTCATTAACGGATTCGAGGTTAATGTATTTTATTATTAAAAATCGTTTTGCGAGAGTGGTTCTTACCATATCATTAACTTCATTATCTGCTTTTCGTATGAATGATTTGCGTAATATATATATATATATATATATATATATATATATATATATATATATATATATATATATAAGCAGAATTGTTCAATTGTTAGATTAAGCTCTGAACAGTTGTACCTTAGAAATGATTAAAGATATCCAACCGGAATTCTCCGAGGTGTTTTATAACACTATTGGACTCTACTTTGAACGAATAGGGATGATCATAAACTAAAATGACGTGTTCAGCATTAATTAATAATTGCTAAAGAAGATCATTAAGTATTGAAATAAAGTTAATCTCTCTCTCTATCTGTGTGTGTGTGTGTGTGTGTGTGTGTGTGTGTGTGTGTGTGTGTGTGTGTGTGTGTGTGTTATTCCAGGATCATCTTCAAACTTATTCAAGGTGATCGTCGCTCACTCTGACCTTCTAACTTTCTGTCCTGGAGTAACACGTTGCCTCACAGGTTTTACTTGCGACTTCATTTACAAGTCTTTTTTAACCGCTCCTTGGACTATCATAGCTGAAGCTCTTCTCTCACGTGCCAGACGTCTTACGAATTCTGTTGGATCTTTTCTAATTGATTTAATTATCACTAAGTTGAAATGATGATCCCACATTCTGTTGTGATCCCCTTATACAGTATTCGAGGCCATTGTTCTCTTGTTTTTACACTTATTCACAGTTCGTTCTCGTGATGGTTCTTGAGTAACATTTTAAGATAGCAGCCATTTTTCCTCTCACCATTGATCATTTCGGAAGACATTGGTTCTGAAACAAAACAATTTTTATATGTTATTTTTTTAGCTGCATAGCTCAAAGTGTTTTTCACTGATTCTTACAACAAATGTTTTTTTGATGGCTAAACGTCTTATCTGAAAATCTGGAAAACTATTCTTTGCTGTTACACCCAATATATATATATATATATATATATATATATATATAGATAGATAGATAGATAGATAGATAATTATTATTTATTCGAAAATTATAACATGAACATGTTATAAAATCACTACAAAAATAGCCATTTTGTTTCAACAATTCTGGTGTCTTATCAAGTGATTGTGTTGAATGTAGAATAATGTGTTTTAGATGGTTCAAATCAATCAAACATCCCTCGCAAGGGGAAACGCTGTTACATAAGCTGGAATGATCAATCAAAATACAAGTATATGAGAATTCAAAAAACTTGACAACGGAGATTTAGGTTATAATAATTAATTTAATGCTTTAATGTTGGGGTTAGACTAAAGTAGAATTTATTCTAACTAATACATATTAAATTATACTATGATATTTAAAATAAAAAATTACCAAATTTAAATTTTAAATTGAATCTATATTAAGTTTAAAATTATATAATTATTAAAAGTAGAAACTGAGGAAAAATACATATGTTTTTCTATTTATTTTTATTGAAATTAAGTTTGAAGGAACGTTAAGTTCAAAATTATGTTGGAATAAACGTTGAGATCAAATATATATATTTATGTATGCTGTACTTGCATGTATGTGTGTGAGTTCAAAAAATCAAATGCAACCATAGGAGCGAGTCATATAAGCTAAGTGAAATTGTTTGACATACCTTTTCGGCGGAGCTAGAATGTATTTCAAACTAAAATGATGATGTTTTTTTCTTTCATGATAGTACTTTTCATGCACGTAAAACCTGTAATTTTTGTTCGCGTGAAGATTATAGACGTTATTGAACGACAAACATCATTTTTGTTGGAATATATATATATATATATATATATATATATATATATATATATATATATATACATTTTGTTTTCGAAAAGGGAGGATGCATTTTGCTTTGGAAAGTAAATTTATTGTTCACTCGTCAGTAATGTACATTCGCCTGAGGAGGCGCATTAGTATGCATCGATCTTGACTGCAATTGTTTCGTGATTTTTACATGTTACTTTACTATCCTTATATATATATATATATATATATATATATATATATATATATATATATATATATATATATATAGTACCTGAGGTGGTTGGGGACTGAAGCCTTCCTTCCACAATGTGTTGAAACAGAACTGAACAGAAGGTAACTTTTGTTCTTTTGTCTTTAATCTATGGCAATGGTACTACGCTGATCTTTAATATTGGTCTACAACTATAACTTTCATTAATTTTCAACATGCATCAGGAAATAATATAAAATATATTCCCCGATAAATTCTAAATATCTCATTCACAAGGACATATTAAAAAAAATAGATAAAGTTGCGTATAATCGAAATAAAACATGTTTCCTTTAGGATAACATCACTAGAAAAAAATGATAGATTTCATGAGAGGAAACCAGGAATCTCTAAAATGTAATATCTGTTTAAGAACACCTTCTCTTTTCTTTTAAATTTCTGGTCGCCCTGCATACGTAAACCAATTCCGAACTAAATTTGCATAGATATACATAAGCCTGTGTGTAAATTTGATCATTTCACATATGGATCCGCTTGTGATCAAGCGTGGATTCCTTTATTTTCAATAGAATAGAATGTTATGAGTAATTGAAACTATAGGAGATTATGGAAACAGTCTAATATGTTTTGATTCGTTAAATCGGCATACCACTCAGTGGAAGAATTTAAATGTCGAATCTTAATAAGCTGTAACCATGTAATAAGATGTGTGTTGCGATGTAACTTATATCGACACGGAATGAGAAATCTGATAACCGTGTTCGAATTCCAGCCGAGTATTTTATATTCAATTACGCATAAATACCCCGGTGAAAGATATGAATCAATATCGTGTGATACCAGTAATGCATTGAATAACAAGGAAAACGGGATCCTGTAGTCTTAGTTGTCAACCAGTCGATTGCAGAAAGAAACGACAACCTACTTCGACAACCGACTAACTTGTACCTAGTTATCGAAAAAAGACATGTTCATCCGAGGTTGTATCGAAATCGAAAGAGACATGTTCATCCGGGTTTGTATCGAAATCGAAAGAGACATGTTCATCCGAGGTTGTATCGAAATCGAAAGAGACATGTTCATCCGGGTTTGTATCGAAATCGAAAGAGACATGTTCATCCGAGATTGTGTCAAAATTGAAAGAGACCTGTTCATCCGAGCTTGTATCGAATTCGAAATAGAACTGTTCATCCGAGCTTGTATCGAATTCGAAAGAGACATATTCATCCGACCTTATATCGAAAGAGACATGTTCATCCGGGCTTGTATCGAAAAATACATATTCATCCGGGCTTGTATCGAAATCCAAAGAGACATGTTCATCCGTGCTTGTATCGAAAAATACATATTCATCATAGCTTCTATCGAAATCGAAAGAGACATGTTCATTCGGGTTTGTATCGAAATTGAAAGAGACATGTTTATCCGAACTTGTATCAAAAGAGACATGTTTAACCGGGCTTGTATCGAAATCGAAAGTGACATTTTCATCCGAGCTTGTATCGAAATCGAAATAGACATGTTCATCCGATCTTGTATCGAAATCGAAAGAGACATGTTCATCCGAGCTTTTATCGAAATAGAAAGAAACATGTTCGTCTGAGCTTGTATCGAAATCAAAAGAGACATTTTCATCCGAGCTTGTATCGAAATCGAAAGTGTCATGTTCATCGGAGCTTGTATCGAAATCGAAAGAGACATATTCATCGGAGCTTGTATCGAAATCGAAAGTGACATGTTCATCCGAGCTTGTATCGAAATCCAAAGAGACATGTTCATCCGTGCTTGTATCGAAAAATACATATTCATCATAGCTTCTATCGAAATCGAAAGAGACATGTTCATTCGGGTTTGTATCGAAATTGAAAGAGACATGTTTATCCGAACTTGTATCAAAAGAGACATGTTTAACCGGGCTTGTATCGAAATCGAAAGTGACATTTTCATCCGAGCTTGTATCGAAATCGAAATAGACATGTTCATCCGATCTTGTATCGAAATCGAAAGAGACATGTTCATCCGAGCTTTTATCGAAATAGAAAGAAACATGTTCGTCTGAGCTTGTATCGAAATCAAAAGAGACATTTTCATCCGAGCTTGTATCGAAATCGAAAGTGTCATGTTCATCGGAGCTTGTATCGAAATCGAAAGAGACATATTCATCGGAGCTTGTATCGAAATCGAAGGAGACATGTTCATCCGATCTTGTACCATTAATGACCCTTATCTGGCTGATTGAATACGAAATAATTTCTCTCGCAACTTAAAGAAAAAATCTGTAACATTAACGTTCAAATCGACTGTCATCATTGGAGGAAATTATTTCGTCTCCCAAAATCTAACAACATGTACCATAACATTTATTTAATAAAGTCGATATTAGCTTCTGATCAGATGTATGCGCCTTAGAAATTCCAAATGTATCTTTCTGATGTTAAATATAAGTGTCATTTTCGTTTAGATTTCTTTAATATTTCATCACAATTCTGTAGAACGACATGAAAATACGTATATATTCATTTTATGCTGTAGTAAATTTTGGGCATTTGTAAGTGGGATGAAATCTGGAGATTACAGGTATTATATAAAGGTAGAATATGCTAAACAGAATTATAAGTGTTAAAGTCGTTATCACGTTCCATATATAATATCGTAAACGATACCTCATTACAAGGTAATCGATACAGGCTTATGTATGTGCCAAATTAGCGACAGCGAAATCCTTTTGTTCTCAATGTTTAAAGGCGGCGCAGATCGAAGCATTTGAAATATAATTGTATCAAAATCCATTTGTGAAGGCTTATAGATTACGGACCTATCCCGTCAAGACACCTGTTCTAGCACGGTCCGCGATCTTAAGCAACATCGAGCCTGGTCATTACCAAGATGGGTGACCACATGTTAATACCAGATGCTGTAAGCATAGATGTGTTGGCGGTGCAATGAATAAAAGCTCAGAGTTACAATTTAAATTCAGCTCTGTACATTCACTTATGCGCAAATTCTCGTTTTAAATGTACTAATCCACGTATTCTACCCAGATTTATGGGTTGACAAGTAGGTTTCTCTCAGTAAATCATTATTATATCCAAAAACTATCTTACAATCTAAAAAAAATAATTCACAGCTTTAAAAGACATTCCAACGTTTGATAAACTGTTAAAAAGAAACAAATGCGGCATGCAATGTAGACGGCCATTCCTTATACCTGCTCTCATACAGACGCCTATTTAAAAGAGGATGCCGAAAAAAGGCGCAACAATCAACCATCTTATCCGCACCGCCTGAACGACATTAATAAATGACATCCTTTCGAAATTATGTTAATAACGTTTGCAGTTTAACATTGTGGTTTGGATGTGAGATATATAAAACAATTTGCTACTTTCTCTATAAAAAAAAATCTTGGGGTAAAGCAGCTTTTCGGGAAATGGAAGGAAACGGAATAAAATAAATTATCAAGTACAGTAGCAAAGAAATTCTTTAGAGAATACATTTATTTTGGAATCACTGTCAAAGAGACTGAAGATTCGTATTCCAAAGTAATGAGAAAATTTTACTTATTTTTGGGTTGCAGATAATTGCCAAATTCTATATCCACACTTCCTGTCGTCCCAGCTGTATTTCCTTAAACCTGTGCAAAAGTACATTCATTTTTACGTCAAATTAACTCGACACATCATTCATTTGAAATAGTTTATAACGCGATTTGTAGTGTAAAAGTTATTATTATTATTATTACTATTTTATTTCCTTTGATATCTGATGTGTACTCATTTCTTTCTAGAAACCTAATGTTAGAAATGGCATCATGACATTCTCCACTGTAAAAAAAAAAATACATAGAGAAATCCCTTCGTAAGGTGTGGGCTGTACTCGTGAGAACAATATTTTTATTTCTTTGATGCATGGACTTCCAGGGATCCCTTGAATTAGTCTACTCGAATCTTTCCAACCAATCCTAAGGCTCCAACTACAACAGGGATTGTTGATGTTCCCATCTGCCACACTTTTGAGATTTCTATTTCAAGGTTTTTGAATATCTTCAAAGATACATTGCAGACTGCAGGGACTGCCATATCAATAAGGAGATTTTTTTTTTGTTTGTGGTCTCTAATAACAATGTCTGGGCGGTTGGCTTTGATTGTTCTGTCTCTGTCTATTGTGTAGTCCCATAGAATTGTAACAGGTCCTATCTCCGTAACCGGGTCAGGGTGGTGTTCGTACCAATTTCTTTCAGTTTCCTTCCCGTAGAAGTTGCAGATATTCCAGTGCAGATATTGGCCCATTCTGTCATGCCGGGTTTTATATTCAGGGGGTGCCGATATCATGCAACCTGATACAAGATGATCAGTGGTTTCTAGATTATTATTATTATTATTATTATTATTATTATTATTATTATTTTTTATTTCCTTTGATATCTGGCGTTTACACATTTCTTTCCGGGTCCCGCCCAGGGACCTAAGGTTAGATATGGCATCATGATACTTTCCACTGACAAAAAAAATAAAAATAATAATTACATAGATAAAGCCCTTCGTAAAGTGTGGGCTGTACTTGTCAGAACAATTTTTTCTATCACTTTGAGGCATGGACTTCCAGGGATCCCTTTAATCAGCCTACTGGAATCTTTTCTAACCAGTCCAAGGGCTCCAACTACAACAGGAATTGTTGATGTTCCCATGTGCCACATTTTTTGAGATTTCTATTTCAAGGTCCTTGTATTTTGACAGTTTTTCGAATATCTTTAAAGACACATTGCAGTCTGCAGGGACTGCCATATCAATAAGGAGGCACTTATTTTGTTTGTGGTCTTTAATAACAATGTCTGGGCGGTTGGCTTTGATTGTTCTGTCAGTGTGTATTGTGTAGTCCCATAGAATTGTAACAGGTCCTATCTCCGTAACCGGATCAGGGTGGTGTTCGTACCAATTTCTTCCAGTTTCCTTCCCATAGGAGTTGCAAATTTTCCAGTGCAGATATTGGCCCACTCTGTCATGCCGGGTTTTATATTCAGTGGGTGCCAATATCGTGCAACCTGATATAAGATGATCAATGGTTTCCGGATATTTGTCACAGAATCTGCATCTTGGGTTAACACAGTATTTTAGTATATGTGCTTGATAATTCCTAGTTAACAAGCATTGGTCTTGTGCAGCAATGATAAAAACCTCAGTTTCACCTTTCAACTCTGCACTACGTAGCCAATGATGGGTGCGGTTTTTGTCTACGTCAGCTTGTTTGGTACGGGCAGAGTATTGGCCATGGAGCGGTTTATTTTGCCATTGTTTCTTTATCTGGTCGGTCGCATTTCTCTTTGCATTCTTTTTAAAGTTTTTTGCAGCTTCAGGCGGTGTACAGTGATGTATTTGAATTTCTGTGCCCATTTGAAGCTCCTTTTTGAATTTTTCGGCTTCCTTTACTACAGAGTAAAGACACTTAATACTTTCATGTTCCTTGACACATACCATCATCCAGTCTTCTGTATTTTCCAAGTATCTTTGGAGGCCAATTGTTGTACTTTTGTAGGATAGTTCTAGTTGAACTAGTCCTCTGCCTCCTTCGGATCTGGGCACATACAGGCGATCAATATCAGCTTTGGGATGATGCATGCGGTAGCAAGTGAGGAGCTTTCTCGTTTTGGCGTCCATTCGCTTAATTTCCGCTATGATCCAGTTAAGAATATTAAAGCTGTATTGCACCACAGGAACAGCTAAGGTGTTTATAGCTGATATTCATTTTTTGGGGTTTAGCTCGGTATTTAGTACCAGGCGTACACGCCTGTAGTACTCCTTTCTTACCTTCTCTTTCATTTGGGAGTGTTGTATGCCATCTCCCTCACTAATTCTTAGGTACTTATAAGCTTCATCATGCTCCAATTCTCTAATCTTCGTGGCAAAATCTAAATCTATTAAGGGTGCTTCTAAAATTCTACCTTTCTTAAATGTTACTTTAGCACATTTATCTAATCCGAAGCTCATGCATATGTCGTCACTAAAGTATTTTACAATATTAAGTAGGCCCTTCAACTCATTGTCGTCTTTGGCAAAGAGTTTGAGATCATCCATGTATAGTAGGTGATTGAATATGTTGTTATTTATTTTGTAGCCATAGCTACTGTTGTTCAGTTCATGCGTAAGGGGTAGTAAGGACAAACAAAACAGAAGGGGAGACAAAGAGTCTCCTTGAAAGATTCCACGTCGGATATTTAGTCGGTTGGATATGGCAGTGCCCCTGGTGTGACTAAGGTATAGTTTGGTGTTCCACATTCCCATGCTGTGCTTAAGGAAATTTAATACCACAGGGAAGACTTTGTACATTTCCAAAGTCTTAAGGATCCAAGAATGTGGAACACTGTCAAAAGCTTTACGATAATCAATCCACGCTGCACTGAGATTTCTACGTCTGCTACTGCAATTTTCCAGAATCATTTTATTTATTAGTAATTGGTCTTTGCAGCCATATGAACCCCTCCTGCATACCTTCTGTTCCAGTGGAAGAATGCTGTTTGTTTCTAAAAAGGAGTAAGTACGGTTCGTCAGAACAGACGTGATCAACTTATACGTTGTGGAGAGACATGTTATCGGTCGATAATTTTTCGGGTCATCTGTTTCATTTGTTTTTGGTATGAGGTATGTAATACCTTCAGTAATCCATTCCGGGATTTTATTGGGATTATATACAAGCGTTGATAATGTTTCCGCAAGTATTTTTTGGATAGACGAGAGATGATAAAGCCAGAAATTGGGAACCTTGTCATTTCCTGGGGATTTCCATTTTTGTGATTTCGTTAGAGCCTGCCTAACATCATATGTCGATATATTTTCCCATTCTTGCAGAGGTGTATCCAACATTCGTTCTTCTTCACGCCGGATCCATTCAGCTTTTGGGTTATATTCCTTCGGGCTGCTCCAAATATTTTCCCAAAATATCTGTACAGTATCAATCGATGGTAGCCTTTCGACATGTATAGGTTTTTTTCCAATATCCCTGTAAAATGTCTTAAGGTCCGTTTAGAATATTTTATTTTGGCGATAGAACCTACAACGTTTTTCGTATCGCCTTGTTCTCTGTGCTTTTAGCTGAAGTTTCTGCTTCAGCATTTCCGTGGTTGGTGGAATGTCAAGTAGTGATTTAATTTTGTGTTTCCTCTTGATCTTTTTGCACTTGCGCGTGGAAATATTAGCGTTTCTGGTGAACTCATCTAATATAGAAAGCTCACATCTGATTTGTTTTATTTCTCGTAACAATTTTGCTTTCCAAGCTGGTTCTCTACGTCTGTTAACTTTATTTATTGTCTTGATCCCAAGCTTCAGAGTCGTTGCTAAAGCTGTTGCGTATATTACGTTGTTAACTTCTGTGATGTTTCCCGGTGGTTTATCTGTTAACAGTGTTTCCAGAGCAGTGTTGTATATTTTCACAATATGCTTGTTGGAATTCGTCATATGGATTTTGGGTAGCTGGTCTCTTTCTGACAACTGTATGAAAGTTACTTTGCTGAGAACTTGGATTACGTGGTTTTTCGCTTCGGTGATTTCCGCTTTGTGGTTTTCAAGGAATTCTAACATAATGTACCTGGAGTCATCTTCAGAAACATTGTCTGGAGAACTGCAGGTTGTGTTTAAGATAGAGTCTTTGATTTTATTTCCTGGTAGGTTATTTCGTATTTCATTTGTTTTAGTTTTTACCTCATCTTCTGTCACACTACTTATATCTACATTCATCTCATTACATTTTGAGTGATGGATCATAGTATTTTGTCTTATATCTAATTTTATCCTATCTATTTCTGTCTTTGAGAGTCTGTTGTTTCGCATAATGTCCCTACGGACATTAGAAAGCATGTTTGGATTGAGGTTAGGTCTTATATCATTTCCCACCATACTTCTCCATATTTGGTATGTTTGATTGGTGGTGTTATTTGCTGGGGTTTCGAGAGCAGTGAAGAAAGATGTCATGACTTGTAGATACTCTTCGCGGGTCCATTTAGTTCGTTTTCTTTTTATTAGTCGATTTGGTATTGAGTCACTTGGTCCAAGGTTGGCAATAATCCGGTTTTGGTGACCTAGTGTCTCTTCGTTCGTGGAGGAGTTTGTTCCAGTAACAGATTTTTCGTCCTCAGACTGGTTCCTCTCTGAGGGACGCGGCCCTTGTTGACCCGGGTGACGACCGATCCGGTATGAAATTTCATTCGTATTCGTTAAAATTCTAAGTGATTTGCGTTTTAACCTTGACTTGGGGATATATATATTTTTTTTTTTTTTTTTTTTGCTGGATGTCGGAGTAAACAGTTCGAAATTAAATGTGTCGATATAATGCTATATATATCTTTTAAATACTATTAATAAAATAAAATAGAGAAATATAAGATTATTAGAATAATTATTGTTATAAATGTTGTTCTTATATATGTACCTCTGTGTGTATATATATATATTTAAATTATCATAAGTATAAAATAAAATTTTATTAATATTATTATTATTATTACTATTGTTGCTGTTAGTATTCTTGTCGCTTAAAAAAAATTCAACGATAAAAATAGACAAATTGACTAGAAGTAAAAACGAAACAAAATAACGTTTTAACTGGAACTCATTTACAATAAAATTGAAATTACGTTACTTAGCAAATAAAAAATAGGAAAATGTAAGGTATTAAAATTCATATTAAAGGTTATATAAGAAACTTTCAATATAGCTAATAATAATAATAGATTTAAAACAAAAGAATCGGCGGTAATGAGCTACTAGTAAAAGATAATCAAAATAAACATTAAAAAAAAATGCTTTCCACTAATTCCGAAAATTACGTCCACTTTCGTAAAAACAACAGCAGATAAATAAATGTTAGGCTTAGATATAAATAAATTAAAATTATTCATACTACTATATAATTAGTTAAATAAATAAATAAATAAAATACATTAAATATTCTTATAACTCTTAGCGAGGAATTTCACTTGCGAAACAACGATTGTTTTTTTTTTTTAAAGAAAAAGTTAGAAAGAGAAAAAAAAAAGAAAAATCATTGAATACCACGACTAAAGATAGGTAAACATATACAATAAAATTATAAATTACATATATTAAATACTTTAAATGAAACTAAAATATCATAAACTAATAAACAAGTAAATATAATGTATGATTTAAAAAAAGAAAAAAAAAAGGAATCGATACTTTCCTTAAATCGCTTTCTTAGAGCCATGAAAAACACGTCCGTTTACTCCGACATCAGCGTTTATTATTATTATTTTTATTTCCTTTGATATCTGGTGTTTACACATTTCTTTCCGGGTCCCGCCCAGGGACCTAAGATTAGAAATGGCATCATTACACTTTCCACTGCAAAAAAAATAAATAATTACATAGATAAAGCCCTTCGTAAAGTGTGGGCTGTACTTGTCAGAACAATTTTTTCTATCTCTTTGAGGCATGGACTTCCAGGGATCCCTTCAATCAGCCTACTGGAATCTTTTCCAACCAGTCCAAGGGCTCCAACTACAACAGGAATTGTTGATGTTCCCACGTGCCACATTTTTGAGATTTCGATTTCAAGGTCCTTGTATTTTGACAGTTTTTCAAATTATTATTATTATTATTATTATTATTATTATTATTATTATTATTATTATTATTATTATTATTTCTTTTAAGCACATGTTCATACTTGGCCATTAGCTGAAAAACCTGGTAACCGAAAATAGGAGATATGTGCGTTCAGTTTGCACACATTCTGATGCTAAGGGATACTTAACGTCTGCAGTGTTTGTGTCTTCGTTACAATGATAATGCCAACTTGAGCCGATGGGAAGTTTTACACAATACAAATTTCCGAATTTTTCTAAAAATGAGATACAAAGCGTTTTGTCAATGTGCTTGGCGGTATCTTGTTTTGTTCGATCCAATCGCTCAACTTATTTTTGGAAAAATAGTAATTTTTATAGGACTACAATCTTTTTTTTCCATTTTAGGTTTCAAGTTCCTTATATTTATTTATCTTGATATATACTTTAATAGATGTATATTCATCTTATAACACTGTCATAACTATGAAAAGGCATTATTGTTTGTCCTCTTTAATCACTCAAGTCTCGTATATTCATTTTTATTTTCTCTCACTCTGAATAGTAAAGTTACTTATACATATCGAGTAATGGTCTCATATGCCTATTAGGTATCAGGTTATAATTCTACCATTTTACATCACGTGCCGAACAATATGGAGATAAGACTTAATAATAATAATAATCATAATAATAATAATAATCATAATAATAATAATAATAATAATAATCATAATAATAATAATAATAATCATAATAATAATAATAATTGTTGTTGCATTTGGAGCTCTGGGATTGATTGCAAACGTGTCCGATAGACTCAATGAAATGATTTTTGGTAGACCATGCCTTAATGAAATATAAAAATGGTACTCGCAAGTACAGCTCAACCATGATGCAGAAATGTATCTGTGTAAAATGTGTGTGTTCTTAGTTTCTGTTTTTATTTATTTATTTATTTATTGTGGTGTAGGTTAACAAAAGTTCTCAGCGGAAAAACTATGTATCCATTTCTGACCTTAGGTCTCTGGTTAGGACCCGGTAGGAAATGAGTATACAACATAAATCAAAGGCAATAATAATTAAATAATAATAATAATAATAATAATTATTATTATTATTATTATTATTAGTTGTTGTTGTTGTAGTAGTAGTATCAGTAGTAGTAGTAGCAGTATTGTTGTTGCTGTTCTTGTTACAAATGCATGTTCACATCAGTCTTCTGGCAGTTATCGCAGGCGTTTGAGTGAAAGTTTATCTCGAATTACATACGCAGTCATCGGCTTACCAAACGTTCGCAGTCGTACAGTCATCCAGATGGCTTCAATTCATCTTTGGTTTTCCTGTTTTTTCAATCATTTTACTCGGAATTCTGGAACAGTGCCAAGAGCTTCGATAATCTTAGACACGGCTCTTTTCTTCATGGTCCATTCATTTCCATTTGTAGTTTCTTCCTAGGTCCGTATATTTATCAATCTTTTTTTTTTCTTACACGTTAATTCTCTGGGGCAACAGTAAAAGTGGCAGCTACTGATTGACATTTTTTTTCTTTTTCACGCTAACCAGATCTTGCCATTTGACCTGGGTTGGGTGAACCGTTTTGATCCGAAATATCTGGAGTTATTTTTTTTTAATGAATTCTTCTGTAAAGAAATATTTTAGCTTAGAGAGAGAAAATATATTTATATGGTTAAATCCTGGTTGCTGACATAATTTAAAACTTCAAAATTTTTATATTTGTGATATTTCTTGGCTAACGTTAAGCTACATTGTTAATCCATTTTTGACCTGACTGAGTATTCCATCTCTATATTTACCATGTGTGCATTTAATATTTCCTGTATCTACTCTATGCTCCATATTCTATGATTGATTCTATGAACTTCTCCCCAAGAGACATCTGTAAGTCTTTATTTTCTCTGATATATCCATCTCGTTTCCGTGGCAGTTCTTTCAATTTGATTTCTTAAGAACTGGCACATTTCATATTCTTTTTATCTTTTCCTTTAGTAGTATTTGCTGTCTTATTTATTCATTCATTAGATTTTCAACGATTTTGACAGTTGTAAATAGGGATTCGTGAATTGTAATTGCTATGGCACTTTATTCTTCACTAATGAAAATATTATTTTGCCTCAATATTTTATCACATTATGTTTTCATCGAAATCATCAATGCGCTAGCAGGCTTCATGTATTGTCATAAACGTTCCTGTGTTTTTTTTTTCGACCTCGCCATTTGTTCATTTGTCTGGTTTAAGAACGAACGTGAATAGTTCACCAAATATATTGCAAAATTATTTATTTGTTGCTATTGTCTTTAACTATTTTGATTTTTTGTGTTATTTTTTTAATCATGTCGTCCCACAAGCAAGGCAATAAAACCTCTAAAACGCATAAGGTTACTAAGTGTGAAATGATATATGGAAAATATTATTAAGGAGGGAGAATAATAAAAGAGGAAGAATACAAAAAATAGAAAATAACGATTGGCATTGCATTTCATTTTCTTAATGTTTGAGGATCAAAGCTGACTGGAAAGCAAGAAACCAGGAGAGTTCCACAAGCGAGAAACGCAAAAGAAGAAACTTTCTGTACATCTAGCTAGGCACTTCCACGAGTTAGCTATAGATTCATCATACCGTGATGAACACATGCTCCAGAAATAATGAAAACATAGTTTTATCCTCAAAATCGTTATCTTATAATTAAGAGGTAGGATCAAAATATTTTGTTATTATTTACTTATTTTTTTTAATCCTTTTTAGAACCTTCGAAATTTTCATTAAATAAAATGCTTTTCTGGCGACAGGAGTTTTACTAACTTTTAGCATATCAAATTTTCGCCTCTTTGTTTGCTGTGACAGACACATTAAATTTGAAATTCTTGCAAAAATCAAATAATTGCCTTACTTTAAGGAAATTTTCAGAACTTATTCCCAAACGAAGTAAATTATTTTTGAATTTTTTTATTAGAAAATATTGGTAAAAATGTTTTCTATGTTACATGTATTTCAGCCACTTACTTAATTTTACTAAAGCTTGAGAAATTTATCGAGATATCTTTTAGTGACTATTAAATAAGAGCGGAATGTTTTCAAAAATTTAAATCACCGATTTCTTTTTGCAAAATCGCAGCCGGTCTTACCAAAAATCTGTTCTGAATCGAAAAATGAAAACAATAAAACTAAGACATTATTTAATTAGAGAAGCTTTTTAACTGATTTTATGAATAATATATATTAAAGACAATATTGTCGGAAGAAAATAATATTTTTCGATGAAAAATGAATTTCTACAAGGTTTGGTTTGGTTTAGTTTATTTTGCTTCAAGGCATATCAACCTCAATGGGTTATTTAATGTCGACCACATTTTTAGGAAATATTCGTATGAATAGAATATGTATTCTTTGGCTTAGATTGATTTGGTTTATTTTGTTTATGGCATATCAATCTCAATGGGTTATTTAATGCTGACAAAAAGTTTTATTGCTGATAATATTTTGTTTTGTCAAAAATCTGTTTCTGGGATATCTTTTCTTCAAAATTGTATTGCTAGTAATAATTTGTTTAAAAATAGTACTGCTGGTAATAGTAAACTATTTGCCCATAGTTTGGACCCTAACAGGTGCTACCACTCCGGGTCAGGGTGGACCTGGGAAGACCAGCAATTAAGAGGTGGTTCCACGCTCCTCAAAACCTTGCCTTGCTGCTGGATGTAGTTTAACGTCTTACCAAGGACACTCTACAAGATTTGTTTTCATTTATTTTATAAATTTTACAATTTAAATTTGTATAATTTATAAAGCTTTCGAATCTTTTAAAGTTCAATTTGAATGAGATAAATGTCATGAAATAGGGATATTAAGGAAAACGTTATTTACTAATCATATATTTTAAATTTTATTACAATCTGAAATACCGACTATTTTTAAAAGAATAATTTGTTCTTATATATGTATATATATATGCAGACTTTGTGATTAAATCTTAAAAGGTCACGTGTTTTAAGTGTAATTCCCACACTTACGGAAAAAAAACTTAACTCTAATAAAAGTTGTCGTCTACTACACCATACTTAATTATGAACACGTTCATCGGTCAATCCACCGTCACTAAATCGATTAACACGCCAGAAAAAGAAGACGTCATCTTTATAAAATGCTTGTATACAACATTTTATGCTATAAGTAAGTAATATTTGATTCAAATCAGATTAATTTAACTTTATATTTGACAATTTTCGTCAAATAAAGTTTTAGAAATATATATTTTAATTTTACATACTTTTTAAAAGGAAAAATTTTCTAAACAATGGCTGACGAGATCAGTATTAATCAAAGAAGAATTAAAGTCTATTCTATTCTATTCTAATATTTTCTGTCTGAAATACACCAAAGTATTCTGTGTACCGGGTATAGTAAATTTAATCCTTTAACTTTCATTTTTAGATTCAGGAAAAACATTTCATTTTTAAAAATTCATTTTAAAACTTACATATACCCAATACGTGGACGTACCTACATCTAGCCATTTCAAATGCAAAATGATGTCACCTTATCTTCAATCTAGTACTGCGCTTAAGTTCTAGTTACCACAGAGAAAAGTTCACCAGAATAATTATCATGAAAGTATTTATAGAAAATGAAGAAGCTACAATTACGGCAGTAGGAAGAAAATGACTGAAGCCATGATGCCAGATCAAGACCAAGGATATTGATGTTTCTTCTTTGGAATTTGTCCAGGACCACTAAAAAGATAGCAGGGACACCGGTCCATAGGTGGCAGCAATATTAGATGCATGGACGGATCGTTGATTTAAAATATGTAAATAGATTCGGGCGAGAGAAAATTGTCTGCTACGATACAGTGAGCCACATTTTCTAGCAGCCGACCTAGCAATTAATTCAATATAATCTTTTCATTTCATGGCAGTGGAAAATGTTAATCGAAGAAGGCGCAGTGAATGATTCTTCTGTTGGTTAGCATTAGAAATAAGAAAGACTTCTCTCAGACGAGAAATAGAGAGCATTTTCTTTAATAACCCATTTCTTTTTTCATGCACACTACCGATTTATTTATTGTAACTTAATCTGTGATATTGGTATTATTGCAATTTTTGCTGGAAGTTCTCCTATAAATAGTAGTTAGTTGTTTTACTAGAGATCAAATAACACTAATTTTTCAGTACATTCCAGGAAAATCGTCAGTACTCTCTATTATTATTATTATTATTATTGTTATTATTATTATTATTAACAACAACAACAACAACAACAACAATAATAATAATAATAATAATAATAATAATTATTATTATTATTATTATTATTATTATTATTAATTATTATTATTAATAATTATTATTTGCAACTCCTATGCGAAGGAAACTGAAAGAAACTGGTACGAACACCACCCTGACCCGGTTACGGAGATAGGACCTGTTACAATTCTATGGGACTACGCAATACACACTGACAGATCAATCAAAGCCAACTGCCCAGACATTGTTATTAAAGACCACAAACAAAATAAGTGCCTGGTTATTGATATGGCAGTCCCAGAAGACTGCAATGTATCTTTAAAGATATTCGAAAAACTATCAAAATACAAGGACCTTGAAATCTAAAAAATGTGGCACATGGGAACATCAACAATCCCTGTTGTAGTTGGAGCCCTTGGACTGGTTGGAAAAGATTCCAATAGGCTGACTGAAGGGATCTCTGGACGTCCATGCCTCAAAGAGATAGAAAAAAATTTTCTGACAAGTACAGCCCACACTTTACGAAGGGCTTTATCTATGTAATTATTTATTATTTTATTTTATTTTATTTTATTTGCAGTGGAAAGTGTCATGATGCCATTTCTAACCTTATGTCCCTGGGCAGGACCTGGAAGGAAATGTCTAAACGCCCGATATCAAAGGAAATAAAAATAATAATAATAATATTTCCTTTGTTTTCTGTTGTGCATACATTTCCTTCCAGTCCCAACCAGAGAAATATGGTCAGAAATGTCTTCATGACATTTTACACTGATCTTTTTTGAAAAACAAAATCAAAGACCACATACATTTTACATAGAGTTTAGTTGTTGTTGTTGTTGCTGTTGTTGTTGTTGTTGTTATAAGATTATTTGGCCGGCACACCAATATTTACTCCTATTATGCTTCTCTTTTCTACAATGATCCCTTGCGTCCAATAATACTCAATCCCTTCCAACATATTTAGGCTTTTCTGGGACCTTATCAGACAGATAATTTTATTGTTTTTTTTTGGGGGGGGGGTTACTTTAGATCAACGAAAGCACACTATTTAACACGATTACTTCAATAACATCCATTTGCTCTCCTGGTGCTAATTATCCGTTTATTATTGCTATTTTTTAAAAAAATTATTTCCTTTGATTTCTGCTGTATACTCATTTCTTTCCGGCCCTTAACCAGAGACCTAAGGTTATAAGTGGCTTAATGACATTTTCATTCAGCATTTTTATGAGAAAAAAAAAAGAAAAAAGAAGATCACACATATTTTACATAGCTAAAGCCCTTCGTAAGGCGTGAGCTGGACTTGTGAGCATATTTTTTTGGTATTTATTTAAGGCAAGGACTAGCGGGAATCCCTACTACGTGTCTTTTGGAATCTTTTCCAATCAATCTGGGGGTTTCAACTACAGCTGGAGCTGTTGATGTCCTCATATGCCATATTTTTTAGAATTTGATTTCAAGATCAATGTATTTTGATAGTTTTTTTTAAAGATATTCAAAGATACATTACAACCGGCAGGGACAGGCATGTCAATAAAAGGACACGTTTTGTTTGTGTAGTCCCTGATCACGATGTCTGGGCGCTTAGATTTGATTGTTCTGTCTGTGTGTATTGTAAAGTCTCACAAAATTGTTACAGGCCCTATATCTTTAACCGGGTCTGCGTAGTGTTTATTCTAATTTCTTGCAGTTTAATTTCCGTAGAATTTGAGGGTTCTCCAATGCAGATATTGGCTCATTATTATTATTATTATTATTATTATTATTATTATTATTATTATTATTATTATTATTATTATTATTATTTTATTTCCTTTGACTTCTGATGTGTACTCAATTCTTTCCGGATCCAGCCAGGGACCTAAGATTAGAATTGGCATCATGATATTTTCCACCGGAAAAAAAAACAACATAAACGAACATTTTACATAGACGAAGCCCTTCTTAAGGCTGTACCTGTGAGAACAATTATTTGTATTTATTTAAGGCATGGGCTTCCAGGAATCCCTTCAATTTGTCTACTGGAATATTTTCCAACCAATCCGAGGGCTCCAACTACAACGGGGATCGTTGATGTTCCCATGTGCCACATTTTGAGATTTCGATTTCAAAGTCCTTGTATTTTGATAGCTTCAAAGATACATTTCAGTCTGCAGGTACTGCCATATCAATAAGGAGGCACTTTTTGTGTGCGATCTCTAATTACAATGTCTGGGCGGTTAGCTTTGATTGATTGATTGATTGATTGATTGTTGTTGTTGTTGTTGTTGTTGTTGTTGTTATTATTATTATTATTATTATTATTATTATTATTATTATTATTATTATCATCATTATCATCACCCCGACGCATCAAATAATGGCGATTGTTAGTAAGAAGTCTATTTCCACGTCACCTCTCGTGACTTAAGAAAATAAACTGGTCATTTGTTCGTTACTTCCTGAAGCTGTATTCAATATTTATCAAAGTACCCTGCTGTTCAAAACAGGAATGCATTTATTAATGGCTTACTTTCTAGTTCCGCGTCAAATATTTGCAAGTTTTTCCCATGTATTTTTGTATAACACACTTATGCTACAATAGTCATTAGTACTGTAATTACATTATTTGATATTCCTTCATAATCTTCCAAAATTTCATACTTCAATTCATTATAATTGTGGGTCTTTTATTCTTTCCTTTCAGTTAGCATGTCAAACAGAAAAGAATATTATGAGGTAGGAATTTAATTTCTCTTTTCCCAGCGTGACTATATGTTGTTTATTGTGATGTCTACCATTATTATTATTATTATTTTATTTCCTTTGTTTTCTGATGTGTACACACTTCTTTCAGGTTCCAATCCTAACGCTAGAAATGGCATTATGACATTTTCTTCTGACCAGTTAAAAAAAAAACACAAACATATTTTACATCGATAAAGCCTTTCGTAAGGTGTGGACTGTACTCTTTTACAATCAATCGGATGGGTAAAGCTACAACTGGATTTGTTGATGTCCTCATGTGCCACATTTTTGAGGTTTTGATTTCCAGGTCCTTGTAATTTGATAGTTTTATGAGGCTATATTACAGTCTGCAGTGACAGTCATGTCCATAAGAAGGCACGTTTATGTTTTTGAGGTCTCTGGTCACAATGTCTGGGCAAGTAGCTTCGATTATTCTGTCTGTGTGTATTGTTAAATCCCATAAAATAGTTACAGGTCCTAACTCCGTAACCGAATCTGGGTGGTGCTCAAACCAATTTTTTGCAGTTTCCTTTCCATAAAAGTTGCAGATTTTCTAGTGCAGATACTTGCCCAAACGTCGAGATTTATAATCAATGTAAGCCAATTCCACCCATCCTGATACAAGATGGCCAATTATTTCTGGATATTTATCACAGTATCTGCAAGTAGTAATATTTCGCTTTCAGCTTTTAACCTTTCACTACGTTGCTACTGATGGGCACGGGGTTTTTCTACCTCAACTTGTTTGGTATGAGAAGCGTATTGTCAGTGAAGCGGTTTATCGTGTCATCGTTTCTGTATCTGGTCGGTTGCATTTGTTTTTGCTTTCTTTTTTAAGTATTTTGCAGCTGCACTCGGCGTATTATGCTTTACTTGCATTTCTTCGCCCATTTGAAACTCCATTTTGAACTCGTTGGCTTCTTTTATTACAGAATAAAGTTTCTTTCATGTTTTTTGACACAGACCATCATCCAGTCTTCTGTAGCTTCCAGGTATCTTTGAAGGCCAATTGTTGTAGCTTTGTAAGAAAGGTCTGGTTGAACTAATCATCTGCCTCCTTCAGATCTGGGCACATACAGACGATCGGTCTTGCTATGGCAAGTGTAAAGGCTTTCCCGTTTTGACATCCGTTCGCTAAATGTCAGCTCTGCTCGGGTTAAAGATGCTGAAACTGTATTGCAACACAGGGACAGCCAAAATGTTTATGGCTGATACTCTGTGTTTTGAATTCAACTCGGAATTTAGTACCAGGCACACACGCCTGTAGTACTCCTTTCGTACCTTCTTCTTCATTTGGGTATGCTGTATTCCATCTCCTTTGTCAATTCCTAGTTATCTAAAGGCTTCTTCTTGTTTCAGTTCCTTAATCTTTGTAACAAAATCTAAATCTGTTGAGTATGTTTCTGCAATTCCCTCTTTCTTGAATGCTACTTTTGCAAATTTACGTAATCAGAAATCCATAGCGATATCGCCACCAAAACATTTTACTGTATTGAGGAGACCCTTCAACACATTCTCTTCTTTAACAAAGAGTTTGAACTCATCCATGTTGAGTAGGTGATTGAATACTTTCGTCTTTAGTTTGTATCTATAGCTATTATTGTTTAGTTCATGCGTAACGAGAATTAAGGACTGACAAAAAAAAACAGAATGGATGACAGGCTGGCTCCTTCAAAGATTCATCCTCGGATATTCAGGCGGCTGGAAGTGGCAGTGCCTCTGGCGTGATTTAGGTATAATGAGGTTTTCCGCATCCCATTGATGTGTTGAAGGAAATTTACTATCACTGTGGAGACTTTGTACATTTATAGAGTGTTAAGGATTCAACAGTGTGACATACTATCAAAGACTTTACGTTAATTCCTCCAAGCCGTGCGAAGATTTCTACATCTTTTCCTGCAACTTTCCACGATCATTTTGTTTATCAGTAGTTTAACTTTGCAATCATAGGATCCTCTCCTCCACCCCTTCTGTTCCAGTCGAATAATGTTGTTTGCTTCTAAAAAAGAGTTAGTACCGTTCGTCAGGACAGACGTGATCAATTTCTACGTATAATTTTTCCAATCAACTGTTTCACTCGTTTTTTGTTTTCTTTCATGAGTTATATAATACCTTTTGTGATCCATTCTGGAATTTCATTGGGGTTATTAATAAGCATTGATAACGTTTGTGCAGGGGTTTTATGAATTGGTGAGAGAAGATAGAGACAGACATTGGGCACCATGTCATTTCCTGGGATTTTCATTTTGGGGATTTCGTTAGTGCTTGCCTAACATTATTCGTGGTTATATTTTTCAATTCTTGTAGAGGTTTATCCAGCATTCGTTTTCTTCGCGTTGGATCCATTCTGCGTTCTGGTTATATGTTTTGGGCTGCTTCAAATATTCTTTAAAATGTCTGCATATTTTCAATGGATGGTGGCTTTTGAAATGTACATATGCTTTTTCAAATTCCCTGTAAAATTTTATAAGTACCGTTTGGAATATTTTAATTTAGTGATAGAACATACAACGTTTTTCACATCGTCTTGTTCTCTGTGCCTATAATTGCAGTTTCTGTCTTTGCGTTTCCTTGAATAATGGAATTTCATTTATTGATTTAATTTTATATTTTCCGCTTGATCTTCCTGCATTTGCATCTTGAGACATTTAGGTTTCTTGTGATTTCATCTAGTATCGAAATATCACATATAATTTCCTTTATTTCCCGCAGCCAAACTGGCCTTCCAAGCTGACATCCTTTGCTCTTTGATCCTTTCTTGGACTTGATCCCAAGCTTTCCGTTAGCTGCTAAAGCTGTTGCTTATATGACATTATTAACTTCTATGATCTTTCCCAGTGGTTTGTCCGTTAACAGCGTTTTCAGTGCAGCGTTGTATATTTGCACTGTCTGCTTATTGCACTTTGTCATAGGAATTTGGGGGAGCTGGTCTCTGCCTAACATTTGTGTGAGGGTTTCTCTGATTATTATTATTATTATTATTATTATTATTATTATTATTATTATTATTATTATTATTGTGCTGTGGTCTATCTGAGTAAAATGTTAGGGAAGCCTTTCAAGAGCAAGTAATAGATACGAATTTAGTAAACTGAAATCTATAAAGTTTTTAAAATTATAAAAAGTGAGTAACAAACATATGCCAACATTTTAGAGGTTTAATCATTGGTTTAACTTTATAGGTCTTCAATTTGGCATAATCTCTCTTTGTACGCATGACAGACTTTCTAAAAAAATGGAAACATGCATTTTAAGTAATTTAAATGCTTTCTTTGAAGTTAATTTCCGGTTCTATTAGCCTAAAGCTAAACCGATTTTTAAAAAAAAAAATCCGTACATAAATAAACCTGTTGAGCATTTTTAAAAGATTGGTTCAATTTACGTAGCTTATTGACTCATCGTGCCTCCATTCTATACGAAAATTATAAATAACAAATATGCCTGTATTCTGATAATAGATTTAAAAATTAATTAACTGAATATTCTAAACGTAATGCTTACTTTTTAATTTAACATTCTATTTACACACTGTAGACAGTGAGGTCAAAAGGCATTGATGAAAAACGGTAGTTCTACCCCTGCCCGAAGACACAAATAGTGATGGAAAAGGAGATATGAAATTAGATTAATGTTATAATACTCTTCCGATACTGAATAGCGGTCAATCAAAGCAAGATATGAGAATTATGTTCCTTTTGTACATTCATACCAAGAATGATCTAACAGTTGCTAAAATGTAAAAATATCATTCTTTAAAAAGGAAAATACCCCCTAAAAATATTTCCACAATGTTTTTAAACAAAAAAATATTCAGTAAAACATTGATTCATTAATGAATGTGTACTGAAAATTTCGTTACAATCAGATAATTCGCTGATTTCCGGCAAATATTTTAAAATAGGGATTGAGATTTTTTTTTCTTTCATTTCGAAAAAATCTATTTCGGTGGTACCGATCTACGTTGTTTGTGTACATTTTTGGAGCAAACTTAAAAAAACACCCTTCTTAAAGGTTTCTTCATATCAAGCCAGGCCTTATAGGATATTAGGCGTCCCTAAGTATGAAATATATCGTATGCGCAACTGTAGAAGTGTTAGCCGACCTCTAAAATCGGTTCCTACGTCCCAGAGGATCGATTTATTATGAATTTCTTTTACAAACAGAGCAGATTCCTAAACCCCTGAAATAACCAACAGGAATAGACCATTCTCGATAATTTCCCAGTGCGTTTTTAAACTTCTTTCCTTTCCTGTTCGTCACAAGAGTTTATTTTAATAAAAAAAAGAAATGTTTGTAGAAGCAAAAAATGTTACGTTTGATGCGAATTTCGAGGTGAAAATTTTTTAAAGAATTTTATTTTATCTTTTCTTTTAGTAACTGTTAAATTATTTGTACTCTTGATCTACAAAAAGGGCATAATACTGACACCTAAATTTAATTGACGACTCTTCAATATCGGAAGAATATTTAGAATTAATTTAATTTCATATGTCCAGTTCAGTTAGTTTTTGTCTGTTGAAACCACTTTTCCCCGAGTCATCTGTACTGATGTTTATTTTTTTTTCTTTTTCCGTGTGTCTGTGTTTTCCTGTATTTACATAGTGTTGTATAATTTGCTCTCCTCACGACTAAACATATTTTCATAATTAAGGCGAAACTATTTCATAAATATAATATAACACTTTAATTTTTTTTTTAAATTTGCTCTTAGAATGAATATTTTTCTTTTCACATTTTTAATCTAACCCTATGTACGCTATATTTTTCGTTTTGATATCGCTTAATGCCTTCAGATTTATTCATTACACTAAGTTTAATAAAAGAATAAAAAGTGTAATAATAGAATGAAAAATGCATACATTTTTTTTTAAGCTTATCACCCCAAGCAAGGCTGGAAGCCACTAGCACGCAAGGGGTTACAGAAGGTTTGGAGGAAGAGCAGATAGGAGTGGTAAAGGAGAGGATGTGGAGAAAGATAATGGATCGATCAAGGCAAGGGGGTTACAGAAGATTTGGAGCGAGAGCAGATAGGAATGAAAGGTGAAATGATGTGGAGAAGGGAAGTGGATAGATCAAGGCAACTGGAGATGTCGATTGAAATTACACTTAAATAGTTGGAGATTATATTTGTCAAGGAAACAGGAATAAGGAAAGGAGTTCCACAGGCGAGATGTGCGAGACATGAAGTTATTGGAGTAGAAGAGACGTCTACATCTAACAGTTTCAACGGTGAAGGGGTGGGAATGGGATGCCAGCCTTGTAGGACGTTTAAATTCATGAGGCCTAGGGACCAGCGAAAGCAGCTCCTCGGAGCAATTACCGTGAAAGTATTTGAAAAAAGACAGAGCGAGTCAACGTCGCGTCTGTGAGAGAGCGACTGCAGACGAGATGACAGACCAGGGCCAATTACATTGCATATCCGTCTCTGGATCTTATCAAGAACCCTGAGGCAAACAGCAGGGGCTCCAGACCATATATGGCAGCAATACTCCATGCAAAGGCGAATGGTTGATTTAGAGTTTTGGAAGATCGATTCCGGGGAGAAAAATTTCCTGGCTCGGCACAGGGAACCAACTTTCCTTGCGGTGGATGAAGCAATTGACTCGATGTATTTGTTTCATCTCAGATCAGCGGACAGCGTGAGACCGAGCAGCCGCAGAGAGGAGCTCTCGAAAAGTTGGTCTTCAGACATTCTAATGGGATGCAGGGATGGATCCCTGTGGTGGTTAATGGAGAGCAGTTTTGTTTTAGAGGCGTTAAAGTTAACCAACCATTTCTTGCCCCAGTTCACAACCGATTGTAGGTCCTTTTCGAGTCGAACTGCCAGGTTAACTTTTTCAGCATCACTAGATTTGTCTTTGATATTCTTAAACAATTGATTCAAGAAAATGTATTTTTAAACATAAATAACAATTTCTTGATTATTGCACTGCTGATCTTCCGTATATCTTTCGGCATTTTTTTTTACTGTGTCACGCGCTTATTTACCAGGGTGTAATTTCACTATTTCAATGCGGCCCTTTGACCTCACATCCCACAGTGTGTTAACAAAATGTTATCCTCATCTTCATTGACATATACAAAACGTTTCGACCGTTGCAGGCTACGGACTTCTTCAGGTGTTTGGAATTTCGAACTGAACCCTTTATTTTGTCCATGGGGTTAGATTATTCCTAGTTCCACGTGCCATGGACCCAGGACCCAGTGGATAAAGACGTTGGTTACATCCAGTGACTAGACCCAAAGATTTGTGTGTTCCGTACCAGACCGCAGTGGTAGACCTAAACTTGAAGAGTTGAATTAAAGGGAAATGACTGAGACATCTGGATGAGACACGGCACGTGGAACTAGAACACTCTACTCCGGTAGATGAAATAAAGGGTTTGATTTCGAAATTACAATCACTTGACAAAAACCGGAGCTTACAACGGCCAACACGTTGTGAATATGGCTATGAAGATGAGGAAAACAGTCCGAATAATGTAAATAATACAAGTAATCTTAATACCTCATCTCAGGTTCCAAATGCTTTATAACTAAGATTGTATATAGAAATTAATTTTTCATTTAATTCGGATTAGCTTTAGGCCATTATCTTTGAAATTGAACGGACAAACAAAACATTTAATTTTTTTAAAATGCGTTTATAGGTTTTTAGAAAGTCCGTGGTGATACATATGGTATAAGTTCTATATTATTTGTCTAGATTATTGGCGCAAACTTTTTAAAGCACTCTTCTTAAGGGTTACTTCATACAATGTCGAGACTCACGGAATACTAGTAACACTTAACTATTAATTGTATCGAAATACGTAAACGCAACACTATTAGAAACCTATTTTAGGCTACTTTTCGGGGTATCTATTTACTATCATTTTATTGCAAATAGAGCAGATCCCTAAACTCCTGAACTACCCGTCAGAAATAACCCATTCGACGCTTTTTTACGGGCATGAATTAACTTGAAATTTAAAAATTTCTGTATCTGTCAATATTTTTGAGATGAGTTATTATGTACACTATTTACATTATTCGGGCTATTGTCCTCATCTTTGTCGCCATAGTTATTACAAGGTTTCGGCCGATGTACGCTCTGGCCTTCTTCAGGTGGTTGGAATGTCGAACTGAACACTTTATTTCGCTCACCGAGGACACATGGCACACTGGATAAAGATGTTAGTTAGACCTAGTCAGTTATCAGTTATCTCCTGTTAATTCATCTCTCCAAGTTCTCCACTGCCTTAATCGAGTATTGAACACACATATAAAGGCCTTAGTTAAATCCAGTGACAGGACCCAAGGAGTGTGAGTTCAATACCCGGTTAAGGCAGTGGAGAATTTGGAGAGGTGAATTAACAGGAGATAACTGAAAACTGACATCCATTAAACATGGCACGTGGAAATAGAACAGTCTATCCCAGCGAGCGAAATAAAGGGTTCAGTTTGACATTCTAACCACCTGAAAAAGGCCGGAGCGTACAACGGCCGAAACGTTGTAATAAAAATGGCGACAAAGATGAGGACAATAGTCCGAATAATGTAGTGTTTAAAACTTCCTTTAAAATCCTCAGCCCCTAAATTTTCTGCGTATACCATATAACATAATATTCTATGTACTGTGATTTTTTTAAAGGGTACTCGGAAACAATAGCCCCAAAAAATGACATAAATTAATATGTGAATTCCTGAGTAACTATATGTTGCAGGTAAACGAAATCAAATATGCTTCATGGTGATCAATAAAAGAGTAATTTGTCAAAATTCGTAGAATATATTCAAATGGAATTTAGTTTTTATATCCGATCACACAAAACTCCACAAATGTTCAATATGCGTGCCAGCTGTCACAGGATACAGGTCAAATCGTTAGTCCAGCTCCTGCTAAACACGCTGTAGCATGTCTTACGTCACATTCTTCAATGCCTCACTGATTCCCTGCTTTCATCTACGCTTGAAGGAACAGGGCAATACAGACTTCTCTTTCACATAACCGATAGAAAAAAAAATTCAAAATGTCAAGCCAGATGAACTTTATGGGCATTTCAACAGCACATTGGTATTATCAATGACACGCAGGAGACTTCTTCCTGGTAGATTCTCTCTGTGATACGTTCGCACACTGAACTTATTTTTTTTACACATTTTGTTAAAATTTGAGATCATTTGAACGAGAACTGGCTATATAATTAGAGTAGAAAATAATGTTAAAGTTTTTGGGGCACAATGTATATCATTATTTACATTATTCGGACTATTATCCTCATCTTTGTTGCCATATTTTTCACAACGTTTCGGCCGTTGTACGCTCCGGTCTTCTTCAGGTGGTTGGAAAGTCGAACTGAACACTTTATTTCGCTCGTTGGGGGAGATTGTTGTACTTCCCCCTGAAGAAGGCCGTAGCGTACACAAAAGATGAGGACAATTTTATTTTTCTGTATACAATAACTCATCTCAGAAATATAAACAGATAATGTATATCAATCACATAATACCTAATCTTAGAAATATAGACAATGTATATGAATCTGATGAACTTCTGCATAGATCTAAGTTGGAGATATACGTAATATCCTGTCTAAATTTAAAGATCGAATCGAGTAAAACATGCAAATTAATTCTTTATAACAAGTTTACCATTAATTTCGGTTTTCATCAGAACTCGAATTAGTAACTTACTGGGTAATTTACCTTGCACTTTACCAATTCCAGTTCTGATGAAAACCGAATTTGATGTTAAACTTATTATAAAGAATTAATTTGAAACGTTTTACTCGATCCGATCTTTAAATTTAATTGTAATTGATTTTTATATATTTTTTTTTAAATTGTAGTGACTATTACAAAATGCGAACGCCTGGGTCAGAATAGTCAGTTATTGGCCGGACTGACATGTGAGCGTGGTATTCTGATAGTGATGGATTATCGTTTTCTGGGTTTTGAACATAAGACCAAAACGCCGCGAATACAAAAGAGGGTCTCAAGAATTCTGACACGGTGGTATTCCTCCCACATTCAGGTCTGCGACCGGCTGCTACCATCAGCGGGGGACGATAAGGTAAAGTCCGACATGCATTCCTGTTACATTATTCCTACTACTGCTTTTTAGAATCCAAGCTGCCAGGTTTAATAAAACGAATTTCAAAATTAAAAGACCTTTTTCGTTTTATTAATAGCCTGGTGATCCCGAGACGACACAGAACGCAAAAGCGACATACTTGAATTTATTTATTATTTAATGTAGCTTATAATTGATTTGATTAAAAATCTGCTTGAATAATGTCTAAATTTATTCTAATTTAATTTACTAGTGAGTGCCATATTGTATTGTTTTGTTTCAGGATAAGGATTGGCCGAATATTGATAAGTTTATCCTTGCATTCTGAAACAATATGTTCCTATATCAGGTGTGACTTTTATCTTTGCAGCGAAGGACATGAATGAAGAGGCAATGTTGTAGTTGTGAGTTTTTTTCCCTAAATTTGACTAACATATAGCATTGAAAAAATAATTTATATGTACCTGCTTGTTCACAATAATTGAAATTTTATTAGCAACTCCAGTAGAATTGATTAGAATATTTACCTATATAGTATAAAATGGGTGTATTTTCATTGAATATATCTCGAAAATAGATATGTTGAAGTTAAATTGTCGTAAATATTTTTTTGATAAGCACAGTCGCCATTTTATATTTTTAATTTCGTGTATGCACGTTGTTTATTTTTTTTATTTTTCCGGCAGCACAGAATAGAATGGTCAGTTGGGCACAGTCTGTGAGCAAAGGAGCAGCATGACGCTATTCACTCAACAGACTGTATTGCTTGGCATTCGCACCAGAATTTCCAATACGAAAATTTAAGAGTGTTTTGGTATCAATCTGAGGAGAGTGCAGAGGTTTCGGAAAGTTTTGGATGATTCTACTGGTGATTACCATGTTGTTTAGAGTCTCAGACACAACAAGGAGACCTATATAAAGTGCCTTGAGGAGTTAGTGCTGCCTTGGGTCAAGAGGGTGGCTGCTGGAAGACTCCATGTTTGGCAACAGGACTCTGCACCATGCCACAGAAGCAAGGTTATTAAGTCGTGGCTGACAGACATTTTCTGCGACCACATCACTCCTTATATCTGGTCACCAGACTGCAACGCCGTTGATTATTGTGTGTGAAGCGTAATTGAACGAAAGAACAACAGAACTTTTTGTGACAGCAAAATGACTGAAGACAAGTATTTGGGCAGCATCCATTAACATAGAGACCGTCATAAGGTTTTCAGGAGATTCCGATGTCCTCTGAAGGCCGTGGTAGAAGCGAATGTCGATTTTATTGAATGAATTTACTCCTTACTATTTCATGATATTTTGGGGTAATCTTCGTAATTATATCTGTTAAAGTAAGATGTTAGTGTTATTTTCATTTTTGCGTAATGTGGATGACAATTTATCCATAGCATGCTGTAAATCTATCTTTTAAACGCCTCTCCTCATCCAACTGGTGTTTAAGAACTCCCTGTCAAAAGTATTTTCACATGTGTAATTCAAATTGCAAAGAATTATTAATCATAATTAATTTATTTCTGACGTCAATCTGTAGAATTCCCACGGTTACAGTTATGGATTATTTTTTATTATTATTTTTATTTTCTTTGATATCTGGCGTTTACACATTTCTTTCCGGGTCCCGCCCAGGGACCTAAGGTTAGAAATGGCATCATGACACTTTCCACTGCAAAACAAAATAAAAATTATTACATAGATAAAGCCCTTCGTTAAGTGTGGGCTGTACTTGTCAGAGCAATTTTTTGCATCTCTTTGAGGCATGGACTTCCATGGATCCCTTCAATCAGCCTACTGGAATCTTTTCCAACCAGTCCAAGGGCTCCAACTACAACAATCCCTGTTGTTGATGTTCCCATGTGCCACATTTTTGAGATTTCTATTTCAAGGTCCTTGTATTTTGACAGTTTTTCGAATATCTTCAAAGATATATTGCAGTCTGCAGGGACTGGCATATCAATAAGGAGGCACTTATTTTGTTTGTGATCTTTAATAACAATGTCTGGGCGGTTGGCTTTGATTGTTCTGTCAGTGTGTATTGTGGAGTCCCATAGAATTGTAACAGGTCCTATCTCCGTAACCGGGTCTGAGTGGTGTTCGTACCTGTTTATTATTATTATTATTATTATCATTATTATTAATACTACTACTACTACTAGTGCTACTACTACTACTACTATTGTTGTTGTGGTTGTTTCCTTTAACAAGACATCATTTCCAGTCTGTTCTTAATCATCATGTCTTTTATTACTAATCAGCAACACAACATTGTCTTAATGGATTTTCGTCTTTCTTGAACCTCACTGATGACTGTTTATCCTTTTTCAATAAAATGTTATGCGGAATATCTTAATAAATACAGCACCATAGAATTAAAACACAAATTAACAAAATTAAAATTATTTCCTTTTGATTCCTGATTCTTGAAAGTTAAATAACATATACCTTATTTTTAAATAACTGCTATTAATAACGTAAGAAGGAACAATATATGGCTGTCGTCAAAAGGAAGGCCCCAGCATGCGAATTATAAACTGGAGATACCAAAATCCAGCAAGTACAAAAAATGAAATATCTGGGAAGTGTTTTAGCAGAAGGCAAAAGGCGCGTCATCGAAATCCGGAGACGCATTGTGACAGCGAATGATGAATTCACAAACAGGAAAATTTGGATAGAAATAAAGTAAAGAATACTGAACATTTATGCAACACCAGTCCTGTTAGACGACTGCGGATGCTTGCCAATATCCTCAGAGAAGAAGAATAGACATGAAGCAACGGAAATGTGGTTCTGCAGAAGGATACTAATAAAAAATTGACGGAACATGTGAGCAAATACAAAGTTTTAGAGAAAATATATAAAAAAAATGAAACTTATTCTTAACCTTAGAAAAAGAGAGTTGACATTTCTATAGCCTATAATAAGGAAAGAGGGCTTAGAAAAGTTGATACCCACAGGACAGATTAACTGTAAAAGTATAACCGAGGTCACGATTTTGTGTAAATTGTTGGCAGAACAAGGTTGAGAAGAGATAGAAAAAGTCAATATTTACTAAGAGAAAAGGACAGGAAATTGTCGACCTGTATGATAACCCACGTCCTATAGGGACACGACACAACGAGTAATAATAAGAATAATAATAATAATGATAATAATAATAATGATAATAATAATAATAATAATAATAAGAAGAAGAAGAAGAAGAACTTTGAAATCGAAATCCCAAAAATGTGGCACCTGGAAACATCAGCAATCCCTTTTGTTGTTGGAGCTCTCGGATTGGTTTGAAAAGATTCCAGTATGCCTTAAAGAGATACAAAAAATTGTTCTTACTAGTACAGCCCACACGTTACGAAGGTCTTTATATATGTAAAATATGTGCATTTTTTAAATTGGTCACTAGAAAATGTAATTTCTAACGTTAGGTCTCTGAACGGGACCCGGAAAAAATGTGTACACACAAGAAATCAAAAGAAAATATTATTATTATTATTATTATTATTATTATTATTATTATTATTAAATAATAATAATAATAAAAATAATAATAATAATAATAATAATAATAATAATAATAATAATAATAATAATTGTATCAAGGAGTAGTGAGTATTTTATAATTTTAGTAATTTAGTAATTGAAGATAAATTAAACGTTAGCATTGTATAAACCAATAAATACACAAGGCTGAATTTCCGAGGCGTATAAGTAATGGTGTTTCCAACTCCAGATCACGCAAATTAATATTAGTGTTTGGCTTCGGAATCTTTTCTTCGAAGATAGAGTTTCTCTTCTTACGAGAATGTAAGATAATCTCTTCTCCTTTTCCCTTCCGAATGATTGCTTTAGATCTTCATCGGTTTCCGGCTGTGTGCACATCGGAAGCGCAGATGGGTCAACCACCTGTTTACATGTCGGGGTTAGCCACTGACATCCAGTGTGTCATAGATCTGCACTTGGCGGCTAAGAGGTCAAATTCACGTCAACCGCTGATAAATCGGGCTTCTCATATCTATTCGTATAACCCTGAGTTCAAAATGTATTTAGGTATGATTGGAGGTGAGATACATACTATATAAATTTTCCAAACGTTTATTTGAATGTTTCTTCTATTTTCATAATAAATATATCCGTAATAATACCATAAAACAAATAGAAAATTGCTTATATGATTTAACAATAATTATTAATACATACAAATTGAAAAAATGAAAAGTAACTTAAAAAGTAATTTATGTTTGGATTTATATCACGAAATTAACGAAGAAACACTTTAATCTAATGATGACATAGTAATTGTGATTTCAATGCCTGGATCTAGACTCACTGGAACAGGACGAGCAGTAACTTAGTCGTATTAAATGAATACAAATATAGGAGATATACTTAGACATGAGTTGTAGAACAAGAAATCTACCGCCGTATATTAAATAATGGGTTCAGATCAGAATTCCATGTAGGTTACACGGATCAATATAATCTGGATTAAGGCCGAACGGCAGAACCGCCAAAAGGTTGTGATAACAACAGTAAAAACAAGAACAAGCCTAGTTGATGTAATGGAATAACCTGCCATCCCCATGAGTGGCGGCACTATAGGTGGTAAGCACATATAAGTATCCGTTAGGACAATGGACAGGAGAGTCAAGCTGGAATCTTGTGTGGGCAGTCGAGATTTCATCTACCGTCCCGTTTTGCAGACCGATTTTGACTGAAAAAAAACTAATGTTATTTTAAAAGGAAAAAATGGGAGCCAAGAAGACAGCCAGAAAAAAAGATCCGCCTGATAAGCTTTCTGAAAATAATAATGACACAGAATTCGTAATGGTTGCCAATAAGGACCATAATTTATACGAAAATTCGGTTTACAACGAAAGTATGGTGTCCCCTAATGTTAAAAATTTGGGAAAAAACAGTTTCTCGGACAAAAGTATTGTGGTAGAGTATGGTCAAAATTCTTGAAACGAGAACCAGATAAGTGACTACAATGGAAACAATGACGAAAATGTAGCGGTCGGACAGACGCCCTCTTGCTGGACCTCCCATCAAAATGTAAAATCAATATAACCGAGTTCCTGCAGAAAGCCAAGAGATACGCACATTTGGTCATAGCAGTTGGGCTCTTGTCAATTTAAGAAGGTTGAAAAAATAGTTGTGATATTCTTTGTGGTGGACAAGCGTTTGCTAAAAATTTGTCGCTCCACAAATGACACTGCTATCAAAGCTTTGACTTCCCTGGGTATTAAAGCTCAAAGGGTCATCAAAGGGAAAGGCTTTTTCATTTGGGACGTACTGTTACCCACGCCTACCGACCGTGAAGCAGAAACCACAAGACCTAATAACCAAAGAACTCATTATGCGCACTGAAGATGAAGGCAGGTGGAGAACCAACTTTACAGTATATAATGTTCCTCCTCAGATCGTCGTGGAGCACTTGGCTGCTTATCTGTGTCGGTTTGGACAGATACTTAATGCTTCCTCTGGAGATCATGACTGATAGGAAGGCTTTCATCTCCATCCCCAAATGTCTGGATGTAGAGGGAGAGAAAATGTCGATAATCGTCACCGGGCGTAGACCAACATGCTGGAAATGTGGAGAGACTGGTCATCTGTCCTCTTCCTGAACAGCGAAGTAGCCTTCTGAAGTGCTCTGCCCCGCCCAAACAAATCTCCTTTTGGTCGACTCTGTTGTTTCCCTCTCGACTGTAATGGGTATGTCAACGATCATGGTGTGGATAATCCCCCGGTTGGGTCCAAATCTCAGTCTCCATTCCCGGAGGAGCCTTTGTCCACCGCTAGTGCGGTTACGGAGAAGGGAGAGGGAGAATGGCAGGTCGTTGGTAGGGCAAAAGGGAAGGTCCAGGCAGCGGGACATCGTTCTGCAACAACTAAAATGGGCAAAGGCACAAACAGCCCCACTCCCTCAAGCAGATCAAAGGGCGTCTCTCCCACCAGCTATTCCGAAAATCTCAAGCAATAGGAACCATCGTCCGAAAAAAAAATTCCACTCGTATGTTGTGACCTTACACTTAATATTTCTTGGTGACAGAATCCAAATAAATAACAGCTCTATGGGTCGAACATTGATATTTATACAATCTTACGCAAACACAGAATGCAATTTGCAAGACACTGGGCAAAACAAGAACTAATGCTCTGGGCACCTTACCATGGCCCCTGACGTAGTGTTTGGTTAGCAACCACCTACATTGATCATATGTTATAACACAGAATACCCGCTAATGACCTTCCGACCTTGATGCAGAACCATGATGGTTACCGTGATAGACTCATGAAAACCCGAGCTAGGTCAATCGAATAATCATCTTGAAAAGCACATAAAAACATATGAGTTCAAAAGCTTTCCCGCAGCCTTGTGGTCAATGATATTTTTACAACCCTAGAATCCCTTTTTGGCAGACGAAAAGTTGCAAAGCTATTACTATTCTATCGCTGTTTCCATGACAAGTATTCAGACGAACTACATTCTTCAGTTACACTATTTCACATCAGTTCAGCTAGGACACGCCATGTTGAGAGCATGGGGTCGCATCATCTTCATACTATTCGGTCTACGATCTCCGAAGTTAAGAAAAGTCGACATTGGTTAGTACCTAGATGGGTGACCGCTGGGCTATACCATATTATCTAAGCTTTGATTTTGGTGGGATGGATTTAATGGATAATGACATGGAATTGTTAATCGGAGAGCAGACTCCCAATTTCAGTTCCGTCCGTTATATTCACGTACACGCAAATAAATTTTGGGAAGATTATGGATCCGCCAATTCTCTCTCAAGCTATGGGTTAATTAGTAAAACGCGCCTCCGTAAATCTTTAATACCACAAAAACTTTCTTACAATATAAAAAATATTTTCTGGCTTTAAATAACATGCAAAGGGTTCATAAACCGTAGAAACTAAATCGTGAAATAAAAAAAAATGTTCACATCAACTTCGTAAATCTCAATGTATTAATAGATATTTTATAGTCACATAACAACTAAGATACTAGATACATTCAAGTAGATTTAAAGCTTTTTTAGTAGAGGCAGTTTTAACTGTTCTTGATTATTTTAGTATCTGCCTATATTTCTGAGTTGAAGTATTATGTACACTATTTATATTATTTCGACTATTGTCCTCATCTTTGTTGCCATATTTATCCCAACGTTTCGGCCGTAGTATGCTCCGGCCTTCTTCAGGTGTTTAGAATGTTGAACTGAACTCTTTATTTTGCTCACTGTGGTAGACTGTTCTAGTTCCACGTGCCATGTCTAATGGATGTCAGTTATGAGTTATCTCCTGTTAATTCACCTATCCATGGTATTGAACTCACAACTCTTTGATTCCTGTCACTGGATCTAACCAACGCCTTTATATGTGAGTTCAATACCCGGTTATGGCAGTGGAGAAATGGAGAGGTGAATTAACAAGGATATAACTGATAACTGGCATCCATTAGACATGGCACGTGGAACTAGAACATTCTATCCCAGCGATTGAAATAAGTTCGACATTCCAACCATATGAAGAAGGCCGGAACGTACAACGGCCGAAACGTATTAATAAATATGGCAACAAAGATGAGGACACTAGTCTGAATAATGTAAATAGTGTAAATTATTTTAATTTTAGTATATCAGTAGTTTGCATCACAAAACATAATCTGAAAACTTTTATTATTCCAGATTGAAGACGACGACTGTCAGAGCTCTTTGGACACATCCTACTGAGCATTGCTTTTAGCTGCTGACTAGTTTGAAGAATGCAGTCGAGACCTGAAGAGAATTTGGAAACTCGCTACTTAACCTTTGTATTAACTGACATCGGCATCAAAATTGTCTCTTAACATTCTTACAGTCCAAAACTTGCCCCTTCTGTCTTTTGCTTGTTCCCCAGACGGAAGGAGAACGACAGTCTGGGGAACAGTCGTTTTGAAGACATTGAAAAGATGAAGGAATCTGTGACAAGGATTCTGGACGCTTTCAAATTGGATGATTATCATGGGATCTTGTCGAAGTGGCAAGAGCGCTACAACAAGTTTATTGATGTCAGAGGATGATACTTTGAAGGTTATTAGAAATGTGTACTTCATTGGGATTAATATATATGCGTGTGGTGTAGTGGATAATGGCAAGAAATTCTTAATCCATTTACAGTCCGGTTCGTTATATTCATGTACGCGCAATTACCCTTGGGGAAGGTATACATTTACCTATTCTCCACTAGGGTTTGGTTAATTAGTAGGACTTTACCAGTAAATCATTAATCAAAACATATCTGCTGGCTTTAAATACATGCAAAGATTGATAAGTTGTAAAAAATAAAACACTCTTACGCTCGTAAAACCTTTATCCAATAACCGTCTCACTTGAGTGATAATATAGTAAAACTATCCCCTCTTTAGATTCTAGGATGATATAGGATTGTATTTGTAATAAATCGTTCGTTTCTTAAATAGTATGTAGTTTTGCATCAAATTTACATTAGAAAGTTGTGGATAGGCCTTGAATATCAGTTGAAATAGGATGGGACCGAGTTACACAGAATAGTTTACATGCGGATCCTTAGGTAACTCTTTAGAGAGAAGACAATAGTGATTAGTCAGTAATGTCATAATGGATGGAAAGAGAAATAGAGAAAGACAGTTGGAATACAGAAAACTATGCAAAATAAAAATACTGTTTGGATGATCAAATAATTAATTTTGACAAATATTCAAAATGAGGACGAATTTACCAGTAAAATAAATGTTAAATTATCCCTTGTCCAGACAGATTTTAAACAGATAATTATTTTAATAGACGAAGATTATTTAATAATTTTTGATTGATTCTGTTTTTTTTTATGGCTTATTAACCTTGGCGGCTAAAAATCGATTCATAGCATTCCAAGTGTATTTATTTGCACTTAAGCTAAGATCAAGAACCCGAGTGGAACTGGAACTCAGATCTCTAATTTTGAATTCCGAGCCGTTATCCATTACCGCCACACATATATCCAAGCTCGCAGCATCCAGAAACGATCACACTTTTAAGTATTGACCAAGCTGTATGTTGTTTAAACTTCGGTGTTTGTACGAGAACCGGTGTAAGCCGAACGTTTAAGAAAATGCCACTATCGATAAGATGCTGTAGCGCTGAAAGTAAGTCCGTCTGTATAGATGAGTATGTGCGTGAGCGTCTGTATTTGCATTCTTTTTTTATCAATAGAAGATTCTTTGGGAAAAAAACCTTTGCATCTTTATCAATTGTAACGTTTTAAATTGGACAGAAGTATACCACTTAACAGCAGACAGGAACTAATAACTAGTGAGGCGCCGAGCAGCATTCGTGCGACTTTTGATTCGAATGTGAATGCATCTCACGGAATCTTTTCTTTGTTGACAGGCTTGAGATTGAAGAAAGGATTTGAACTTTCTATTTGGCAGTGGAGAGAATCAGACAATTTAGTGGTTGTGTCCTTATTCTCGTCTTTTATTGTAGAGATGCGACAGTGACTATCGACTTAATGAGACTTTAAATTCGGGGCAAATTGACGGCAGGACAAAAGCGAAGCGAAAAGTTTGATAAACTGAAATATCTACATACAAAAAAAAACAGACAATTATTGTATGAAGAAAAAAATCGAAAAAATGTCGAGCATGGCGAAGATCGAAGGTGACTGGAGTCTGAGAAAATGGCGTGGACAGAAAAAAAAAACTATTTAAAAAATCTGATTGGGAAAAGAATAAATAAGACTGGCTGAATTCAGCCGAAATAATGTAAAATTATTTTGTGCAAATTAAATTTAATTCAAAGTTTGTTTATTTTTAAATTATAAATATTAAATCAAAATTTGTTTAGCCAAACTCTAACACCCAGAATAAAAATTTCCAAAGATGAGGAAGATATTAAGATTTCGTAAGTGTGTATGATATTCAAGGTACTTACAAAGAATATTTTGCAATTTAAAAATAAAAATCAAATATCTGTTTTGGCTTTATTTATCGGGATGAGCGCGAACGTAGACACCACAATTAGAAATAACGCACCGAGTCGCCCACATTTGGGTCGATCACCAGTTCTAACCAGACCGGAGAGCAATGGAATGTCCTCGCTCTGGGAGAAAATTGATGTGAATTTTACTAAATATAATTTTTCTTTTCTTTTAGGTTGAATTAAAAGAAAAGATTCGATGAATTAAAAGAATACAAAGAATTGAATAGAAAGAAATATTACAGATAACAGGCAATATATAAACTTGAAGTATAATAAACTAATAGAATGACAAAAAAATGAAATATTGCTTCGAATATTGCTGTCACATATAGTCCGTTGCCGCTGATATTTACCTTGAGGTCCGTAATAAGATTCAAAAGAAGAATCAGCAATATTATTGGTCCTGACCTGGCGCCCCGGTTTCAGTCACTTTCGCAGGGCTGTAAGATTGTCTCTCTGTGTTTTTCTCTAAATAATTCCATGTTAATTGTTCGGGAGATCTCTTCCCTAAGATACCTAGACTTAATGAATGTAAGCGCAATAATAGACTGGCGTCGAGATCTCTTCAAATTGCAATTTAGAAGGCAATATGTAACCGTAAGGTCAATGCTAATAGTTTATTTTCTCGCATTTCTTGCTTGTGGAAATCTCTAAGGCCTTATACATTCCAGCCAACTTTAATCTGAAAACAAACATTTTACAAATTATGTATTTTACCATGATCTCGCAAAGTAAAGTATGAAAATTCTCAAGATCTCGCAAAGTATGAACATTTTGAAGATCTCGCAAAGTATGAAAATTTACAAGATCTTGCAAATTATGAATTTTCTCATGACCTCGCAAAGTAAAGTATGAAAATTTTCAAGATATTGTTAAGTATGAAAATTCTCAAGATCTCACATTGTATGAAAATCCTCAAGATCTGGCAAAGTATGAAAATTCTCAAGATCTAGAAAACTATGAAAATACTCAAGATCACGCTAAGTACGAAAATTCACAAGATCTGACATATGAAATTTTTCATGATCTGACAAAGTATAGTATGAAAATTCTCAAGATCTGGCAATATATGAAGATTTTCAAGATCTCACATAGTATGAAAATTCTCAGGGTCTCGCAAAATATAAAAATATAAAAATTCTCAAGATCTCTCAAAGTATGAAAATTCTCAAGATCTCGCAAAATATAAAAATTTTCAAATTCTCGCAATGTATGAAAATTTTCGATAATAATAATAATAACAACAACAATAAAAATAAAATAGAAAATGAAAACAATATAAAAATGAAAACAAAATTAATGGTAGTGAAAATGTGTTGCTAAAAAATGTAATGTAGTGTAATCCAAGTTGATAAATCAATCTACCTTAATGATGCCGATGACGTCAAGGGCAACAATCCATTATTAACAAACAATATGTAACAAATAAAGCAAAAGTATATTAAATTCAGATGAAAAATAAACAAAACAATACATAGAAGTAATAATAAATTGGATTGTAATGTAAAATGCCGAAAGTTTCAGGCAGCAACATAAAATAAAAAATAAAAAACATATTAATAACTGCGTCATTGATTGATTGTCTTACGAAAAATAACACGGAAATCCAATTACGCAACACGACTGCTATATTCTATGTTCTGGCAACAATGAAATGATGTTGATTGTTACTAATACTACTACTACTACAAGTACTACCACTAACGTAGAAAGGTAAATAATTGACAATATTAACACAGGTTTATTATCCTTTATCCGAAATTACCATATCCGAAAAACTCCAAAATCCGAAAATTGTTCAGGTGGTGTCATGAATTGCCATAGATGGATAATTTCAGAAATGACTGGAAATCTTCCTCGGTGATGTGCAGAAGTTGTAAGTGACATCATCTGCCCTGTTTCCTCCAGCCCAGTTACGTAACCTACTTTGACACGGCTTCTTTTTTTTTTGTTAGCGATCGTCACAGCAACACCTTTGTTCGAGGATTGCATCCCATGCGTTCCCTGTTCAGTAAAGATATTATTGAAAATCTCCTACATTTGTAATAATACAGGTTCCAGATTGGTGGGTCAGCCCATACACCTGGAGTGGCAATTTGTTATCTATACCAGAGCATGCATACATACATGAAGTTTCAGAAAAGAAATGTTGGACCTGCCAGAATTACTTATGAGTGTGTATTTTGCAGACCAGAAGATACATAGCCAAAAATATATTAAAATGGGCTTCCAACATCAGATCAACCGAAACAAATTGGTCTTATATTTTTCTGGGATGTGTTAAAATCCAGTCTTCATGGTATGATAATGGTATATATTAAAGGGATAAGAATAGAATGTACACTTTTTGCATATTGGAGGGTACTTTACAGACCAGATTTAAGCAGAATTGTCGTCATTTCTGCTGTACTGTTTGATTTTATGTGCATGATTAATCTGATTTTATCATTTTTTGTCACAATGTCTCTAATCTGACTTTCATTTTAATATTTGAACAAAGATTAAAAAATAATGATGTATATACGTATAACAAACACATGACAAACAAAATAAAAACAAAATATGCAGTATAGAGTTGGATGCTGGCTTCTTCAATCTCAATTCAATCTGTAGTTTAGCATCCCCAGATATTTTCCATCCACTGCCATTTGATCAGTCCACGGGTATGAAATGGCTTGTGACTTTTTCGATTCGAGCACTTGATAATTTGCTTGTTTGATGTGTTGATACAAGGCATCCTTTTTTGGAGGCAGTTTATCAGGTTCTGGAATCTTACTTCTGTTAGTGAAGGGCTTGTAATGTGCTTACAGCAACACTAGTCTCATTTCTATCCCATACAGAAGACATACATATTCTTCTATGACTTCCAGCACAACATTTGGGATGACTGTACTCTCTCCAAGTAATCATTCTGCCTCAATAAAGCGTTGGTCGGACTTTAGTACTTGAAGGCATTTCTTCCCAAGGCCACTGAAGCTACTCGTAGAATCTCAACCTGATAGTGTGTGCAGAGCTGGTATAGCTTTGGCCCAATTGAGCTGATATGTTAGCACCGTCAATATCATAGATCACTTCTTTGGATCCTGAACCAAAGTCCTGTAGCAAGTCAGCCTGGATCAATTCTTTGTAGTACAATGATAAAACCCCATCATCATTGTAGCAATTCTAACACGATTAAATCCAAGAGAAGATGCATATTTTGCGCACAAAAATATCTTTGTGTCAGGTTCTTCTTGGACAGACATTAGGTCAAGAACTTCTGAAATCGATAATCTTTCTCCGTTGGATGAGAAACACAAAATGCTGTCTTTGAACGTTATGTAGAGCCCTTTACCATTCAACATTCTTACGTGTTTCTCAGTTGATTGCAAGTCATCTATTATGAATTTGATGAGATCTAATTTGTTTTGTGGATGCTGCATAAATTTAGAAATTTGTATCAGCAAAACCTGCTCCCGTCTTAAATCTGACACCCTGATAGGTCCATATGTTAACCTGCGACCGCTTTGAAGCGATTTATGGAATCGGGGAGATAGTGATCAGTTGGCTTAAAGGCAACCCTACAAGTTCCATTCAGCACATTTCGAATTACACAATCGGAGATTTCACCCAATGTCTCAGTTGTTCTTGGCAGCTTGTAAAATATCATCATGCCATCTTAAATACTTGGAGTGTTTTGCGGTACGCTTGCCCGCTGAGGTATTGTCTCTGCAAGACAAGCAAACAACCTTGACTTCACAGTTTTTGTTGTAGTAACATGAGGATGGCGCAGTTACAGAGGATATGGTGAAAGCTGGAACTTCAGCACCTTTTCAAGATCAGTTCGTCTGCTCTTTTGTATAACAAACAATCATTCAAAGGTATTCCGATATGCTCTAAATGGAATCGAACCTTCATTTGTTATCAACTTGTTTTTTATGATCATTTCATCAAAAGAAGACAATTTGTTCTTCTTGAGGGGCTCGTAATATGACTGGGCGCCTCTAATAAGTCGCATCTCAACAAAAGATTTCACACAGTTCTTCTAATATCTTTTGTTCGCAGTCAGTCAACACAAGCTTCCTTACTAGAATATACTTACTTGTATATCTTATTTATTTTACTATCTTATATGTCTGAGTTCTATACCTGATTTTTTTTAAACAGTGAAATCATTTACAACCGGCCTACATTTATAAGTCTTACTAAAAATAGAAGGTTTGTTAATAATCTCCGTTTTAATAAAGATTTTTTTAAAAAATCATGTATACCCACTAAAAATAACGTTTATATTAATAAGGGAAATCGTAATTGCTGATTATAAGTAGTAATTTTACCTATAAAACTGCCTCAAAAACCTCCGGTTGGTAACAAGAGTTAACTTCACTTCTAATTATTACATACTAAATAGTTACCAGAACTTTGGTACTTTTTCGCAGTCTGTGATTAATTAGTCGTGATTAGTTAGGATTTCCGGATGCAATAATGTTAGGCTTCAGTGATATTTTGCACTTTAACTTCTCTTCTAATTAATACATTCTCAATAGTTACCATAAATTTGCTTTTTTCTCAGGCAGTGATCAATTTGTCGTGATTAATAGGACTTCCGGATACATGAATGTTAGACTTCACTGATATTATGCACTCAAACCTCGCTTCTAAGTATTACATTCTCAATAGATGTCATAAATTTGATACTTTTCTTACTGTAATTAATTCGTCATGAATATTCAGGTTGTCATAATGAAATATGCTATTCGGTGAGTAGAATTATGGATAGTGGGCTATGAAGTACTCAGAAATTTTTTTTTCTGATTTCTTCATTCAAAATTTTGAGTTTACGTCTAATGCATCGAGCGTCATATATACCGTGAAATATGGTAATGTCGGATTTTAAAAAATCCTTAAATAAGATATTTGTTTTTCGCTATTTGTATTCTTAAAGATAATACAGTATTAGGAGTTTTTGTAGCTGATTAATTTATATTAATTTAGTTTTCCTTGAGGATGACGTATTGTGTACAATATTTACATTATCCGGACTCAAGGACACATGGCACAGTGGATAAAGGCGTTGGTTAGATCCAGTGAAAGGATGCAAAGAGTGTGAGTTCAATACCAGGTTAAGGCAGTGGAGAACTTGGAGAGGGGAATTAACAGGAGATAACTGATAACTGACACATGGAACTAGAAGAGTCTACCCTACTGAGCGAAATAAAGGGTTCAGTTTGACATTCCAACCACCTGAAGTAGGCCGGAGTGTACAACGGCCGAAACGTTGTAATAAATATGATGACAAAGATGGGGACAATAGTCCGAATAATGTAAATAGTGTACATAATACCTCATCTCAGAAATATAGACAGATACTACAGCAGATGTTTCTGGTAAGAAGCTACTCGAGTAGAATTTATATCTCATAAATCGAATACGAAGGAAATGAAGGTGGTTCGCTACTATGTGGGTAGCATAGTGGTTCCTAACCGTGATGGTTAGAACGGGTGAAACTAAGTGATGTTGTTCGTCTGAGAACTTTTCATGGACGTTTCCTCTTCTTTTTATGATTTCACGTGGAGTTCGTTAAATTCTAGTCGCCAGTGTTGTAGACACTGGTAAACAAATTTTGTTTCTTTTATGGTTTTCTCGTGGCGTACTTTACATCCTTGTTGCCTAGAGTTGTGGACACTGGTAAAACAATTTTTTTTTATATCTCACCGTGTAGTTCTTTAAATTCTCGTCACCAGTGTTGTGGACACGGAATACGTCCGAAAGAAAACTCGAATATATTATTAACAAATAGAACGAATACAGAAGTGTTGCACGTCCGACTGACGGCTAAGTACAGTAGTCAACTCGTCAGCAGTATTTACTGTCCACCCCACGAGGGATAGATGTGGCAGAAGTCTGGGTTTAAATTGGGGAATTCCCGAGCCTGTAGGCTCGGCCAAGAAATGCCCGTAGATCCCATATAAACGGGATCGGGCTGGTCAACCTCCCCGAACGAGAGTCTACTCTTCGGCGGAGCCTCGTCCGAGTTCCTCTCTGCTCAGAAGCAGAGAGTTCGACCGTTAATTCGTCAACTGTAGCCAACTCGTTAAATGTCTACAGTCCTCTTGCGTGGCATAATATAATCATAAGACGAGTCTATTTTGTCCATGAAGGTAGGTCCCCATAACAGTTGGAGATCAAGAGCTCTCGGGGTCAAATTTATTTCTTTTCAACCGTGGCCTAGAGCGCTTGTGTATTTTTTCAGAACTTTCTTGAAGCGATTGTGGGCAGTTTTGAATACAGCAAATGTCTTTCACAGCTCATTGTGGTAGATATTGGAAGTTGTGGTTATGGCGGTTGTCTGTTGCTCATTCAAGAGTGAAACGAGTGCTGCTCGGTTTTTCGTGGGAATGTTGATTTTTATAACTCCCAAAAGGGGAGTTATAAAAATCAACATTCTGAACGGGACTTCCTATATATAAAATCTAAAGCTAACCCAGTCTCCCTTCGTGTAGCGAAAATTCTTTCAATGTCGGCAAATCAGAGGATGGCTTTGGTTTGTCATCAACGAATATTGACTAGAGAAAGGTCTGATGTGACTAGTGGGGGTAAAACTTTTATGAAACGTTTTTTCAGGGCACGATGTAATGAATGGGTGAAGGAGGTTCGTCGCCTGATGTATTGCTGCATAAGAAACGTGGGTGGATTCTTGGAGTTACTTCATATGCCATCGAGAAGTCGCTGCAGTGTCTGCTTTCTTCGTGTTTTTTCGAGTGAACTAACCACGCTTTGTGGTGAATATTAAAGTCACCACAGATATGAAAGATGGCTGAGGGTATTTCAGTGTCAATATTATCATTCCTCTCAGCACGCATAGTCAGTCAGTAATGCGCTCTGCATGATACACGCTTAGGCGATAATTTACCTTTCGATACATGACTGACGAGGCTGATTTTTTTCCCGCAGTCGATTACCATTTCTTTCTGCGGTAGACCAGTTGCCATCCAAGGCTACAGAATCCGGCCTGTCCTGCTATTTACCCATAGATGAGGGGAGAAGACAATTCATAACTTTCCAAAGGATATTAGCATGTAAGTGAATGTAATGGATTCGACTAGAAATCGAACTGATCTCTCCGATTCCTCAATCCGTACCGTTATAGATTAGGAGGTAGGAGGCAGAAATAAAATTCAGAAAATATTTCATATTTATGGAGCCGTCGTATATTTCCCAGTTTTCATTCATATTTACGCAATGGCTCTTCTTCTTTCCCTGCTTATTCTACTATCATCGCAGTTATCTGCTGGGAATGCGTCATCAAAGGGTGAAATATAGAAGCAATATTTAAGAGTAATTAGCTATTCATATTTGTAACTTTGTGGGTAATATTAAAGTCACTACACATATGAAAGATGGCTGATGGAATTTCAGCGAGAATATTATCAATCCTCTCAGCACATATAGTCAGTCAGTTATGTGCCATGCATGATACACGCTTACGCGATCATTTTTCTTTCGATACATGAGGGACGAGGCAGATTTATTTCCGCAGTAGATTGCCATTTCTTTCTGTGGTTGACCCTCCAAAACTATAGAACCCGGTCTGTCCTACTATTTACCCATAGCTGGGGGGAGAAGAAGAGTATTCACACCTCTCCCAAGAGTATTAGCACGTAAGTGAATGTAATGAATCTGACTGGAATTCGAACTCGGCTCTCCGATTCCTTAATCAGAGCCATTATCCACCGTGTCTCCTGAGTAGTCGTAGTATCGGTATCTACGCACAAATTGGTTACGACTAATTATCAAAGGTTATAACATCTCAAACATATTGCACCTTTCCGAAGCAGTTATACCAAGAATAACAGTCCTGTGAACTGAACTATAGAATCAATCTAAAGACAAATGGAGGCTGCTTCCTAATGTTATTTTATTAACTAATTTAAAGTATAAATTCATCAGATTATGCATTTCTTGCTAACAAGTTTGATTTCCCTATCATTCATTTATTTGCATATTAACACCGATTATCAGGTGACTGAGCTTAGAGATTGCCTTCGAGAGTGTGTTCTCAACATTGCATTGTTTTCAGCATTGCTACTGTTTTCTTTTTTTAAATGGGCAACTCTGCTAGGATTTTCAGTTCTTTAAATCATTATGCTACGATGTATAGGACCATGTCGTGTGCTCCAAAGATGAGTACAACGTTCAGAAACACATTTCACAATTTAGTTCTTCTTTGTGATCTGCGACAAGAGAAAATTCCCCTGACATGTTTTCCCACTTTTTTTTTTACATTGTCTGTCTTCTCACTTAGCTGATCTGCTCCAACCCTATATCTCTTCTATTCGTCTTCACCCTTTTCATAAAACTCTCATCATTAATGCTTTAGATAGAATGACACAAGTTTTACACAGCATTCTCACAACCTCCTGCTCTTGAAGGGACAGTGTTTTCACTTCTTAATCTCTAATCCCATCAACCTTTTACACAATACATGTTTATCTTATTGACTCTGGATGAAAATTATTTTATACTAGTAGGCTTCGCTCGCTATCGCTTTTCAAAAGTAAGATGTATTCACTATTGAAATATTTGAAACAAACATTTTTAATGGACATTTCATTTTTAAATTGTTGGAAACATGAAAGAAAACAGTTGTATTTATTCAGAGCTAAACATTATAATTTTTGCCGTTTTTTAGAAATATATAAAACATGGTGAAACTGAATAACATTTAACATAAATAAAATACATGTACTTGCATGAATGAAAAACATAACTTGGTAATATTTATAGGAAAAATTAGTTGTTTTTCTATAAAATTAATATTCACTATTCATGAAATGTTGAAGGGGTTATGAACGTTCAATATATTTGTTCAAAGAATATGACGGTAAATAGAGAAGTAATTAATTGGTCAGGTGTGGGGGCAGGCTTGTTATAGTTAAGGAAAGTTTTACAAATAGATGCCAACTTGTTGAAGGCCAAGTACAATGCAAATTTTGAACACTTTTTTGCACTATATAAGACACTATTCCTAAACAGAACTATTTTGATATGAAAATCAAAACAGTCATCGAATAAAAAAACAGCAATGAAGGTCACCTAATTAATGAAATATATAGTATATCGTTTGTAAATGGTAGTGCTGCTATGGCAATTATCCCTAAAAAATTTCAATTGTTTTGATAATGCTAGTTGGGTGTGAAACGTCAACAAGGAAATAAAAAAACATCATCACGTATTCCATTTTTGATTCCACTTATAGCACAAAAGATCGTATACATATATATATATATATATATAGATAGATAGATAGATAGATATTTCATAAATGAGGAAAAGAATAAAATTATAAACAGTAAGAAATCACACGGAAGAAAATGGATCTAAAGTTAAACAGAAGATTCTTTTTGCTTGTATCAGGAAAGAAAAGACTTTGAGAATAGTCTTGCAAGAAAATATTTCCGAATTGCCTTCCAGTGATAGAAGAATTTCTCCACATTTATTTCGACGTTTCAATTTTGATTTATATTCAGTAGTTGAGAATCCCTATATATACAAGCTGAGTATGTTGGGAAACAGAACACGACTGTATGCGGATAATTGTGAGCACTGACGAATCGGGAGCGTTGGTTTGATTTGTTACAATCAAAAGAAGCCAATCACAAAAGAATGCAATAACTTAGACGTGTCGAATGACAGGACACTCATCAACGGTGTCTTTCTAACGGCAAACGGAAAGTCACAAGACATCCGTGCGTAATGTATTCGCATGATTTCTATGGAATTTGTCTTGTGCAAGAAACCAATACGTTGAGATTGGAGAGAAAGAAAGGAACAGAAAACAAAAGAATCTAAATCAAAGAAAATGATAGAAGGAATGCGAAAAGAGTTAACAATGAAGAATGAAAAGAGAAAACATATATTTATTAGTCTATCATTCGTTCATCCATTGTATATTGCTGTCACATCTTGTCTGATGCTTCTTCTATGGATTCAGAGATTCTTGATAGAATACAATGAAGAATCTGAATACTATCGGTCCTGACCTGAAGGCTTCAGTCACTGTCCACCGTCGTAACGTAGTATCTCTTCGCATTTTCGATAAATATTTCCATGGTAATTGTTCTGATGAGCTATCCTCTTTGGAACCAAGATTCTATGAATTTAAGCGTAGTACTAGATTGGCGGCAAGGTATCATCATATATCAAATGGACATTGCTAGATGTAGCAGTAAGTTCTATGATAAAAAAAAATTTTCACGCGCACTTCTAGTTTGTGGAACTTTCTTCCGTCTTCTTGCTTTTTATTCAACTTTGGTCTAAAAAAATTAAATATCAATTATTATCTTAAGTTTTCTTAATTCCTGTTCTGTTAGTGTTTTCTCTCATTAATATTCTCCCACACTCAGTGACTCCTTGCGTCTTAGTGGTTTTATTGCCTTGCTTGGTGTGAAATGATTAAAAAATTATATATATATATATATGTGTGTGTGTGTGTGTGTGTGTGTGTGTGTGTGTGTGTCAGTGTGTGTGTGTGCGTTTTTGTGTGAGTTTAGCTGTAGAAAACGACAATATGTATAAAGGTAGAAAAAAACAATAGGAAAACTGTATTATTAGCTGACACGTTTTGTCCAATATGGACTTTTTCAAGGCAAACCGAAATGAATTTATTAACTTATTAGCTACTACTCTCCCAACGTAGACAACAACTATATCAAGAAATCAAAAGAAAATGGTTGAATCCGTCAACACAACAATAAAAACAATGTTTCTACGCGTGAAAGTACTTCACGTATTTTTCAGTTGACAATATGCATACAACATCGTTTTCTAAATTCTTCTAGTTGCTAAGGACATTTTGTTTGTTGTTAATAGTTATTTTGTTTTCAATAAATTCATTTTGTTTTTGCCTTGAAAATGTCCACATTGGACGGCACGCGTTGCCTAATAATACAATTTCCCTACTGCTTTTGACCTTTATGTATGTGTGTATATATATATATATATATATATATATATATATATATATATATATATATATATATACTTGTGTGTGTGTGTGTGTCTGCAGGAGTGAGTGCGTGTGTGTGTGTCTGTGTGTAGTAGGAGAATACGTGGATACGATTGGTTAGAACATTCGCTTTCTGACCATGGTCAATTTGTCAGGAATGAGACTTCCTGAACTTATCGAACTGGAGGTGTTCATCCCAGCGTGTTACACCTTTGGAAGGTGCCTGACAACCGTACCATTGGTTAACCCAAAACTTGTGAGTAAATTTGGGTAGGCGGAACCATTGTGCACGAAGTCACAATCATCGTGGCCGATATTCAAATTGTTGATAACGCTAGATAACACGCTCTTACCCAGAAACTGTAACTAAGATCTGCTCAGCCTAGTTGAGGTATAAAATACAAGTGCGCTCTGTGGGTGTTGAATAAACACATATACGCCTAAGCAAGCGTCTACAATAGGGATTGTCTAGCCGCGTATCCTCGAATATGAGTAGCCATTTATACTATTAGGAGAATGTCATGTTAATTTCTCAATCGAGCCAACATTGCAAAATCTCATCAAATGTTCAAATATCAATTTTTTAAGATCGTTTTTTTTATTTGCGCCGATAGCATTTCAGCATAGCCACGTGAATATATTCAAATATAGAAAGCTGATAGACTGATATTAAAAGAAGGCGGGAAACAGGAGAAAATGTGTGATAAGTGTGGAAAATAAAATAGGAGAAAAACACAATAAATGACGGCGGAAACAATGATATAATAGCCGAATATAATAAGAGATACAATATAATAACATTATAAAAAAATGCATAGCACCAGTTGATAATAGCAAAAAAATTAGATTAATTATTTATTATAAAAAATTTAAAACTTGTAACCTTATAGTTAAAAATAATAATTCACCTCCTAGAACAAAATTAAATAGAGCAAACATTATTTACGAATTCAAATGTCCATTAAGGAATTGTATTCCTCAAGAATCAACTTTCGTAAATAATTATATAGGCCACACTACAAATCGTTTAACACGCAGATTAACCCTACACCTTTCTGACAATAGCTCAATTAGATCTCATTTAAATATTCATGGAGACCTACCGGGCACTATTCGGAATACACTAATATCGACAACACTAATATAATAGCATCATCCACTTGCAAAAAAAGACTAAAAATAATGGAAGCCTTACTTATAAAAATAAACAAACCAACATTTAATAATATTAACTTTGAACATGGACATAATATCTTGACCGTGTTTTGAAACAAAAAATGAATCACTTTATGAAACATACACATAACAAACTATTTCTAATTCTAACAGTTGAAATATAATCCTTGATAATGGCTAAATGTATAGCCGAAAGCGCTCGGATGAAAAGAACATTCGGACAATTTTTATATAATTTATCCTCTGAAAAGAAAAACTTTATTAGATCGCACGAGAAATTATATAAAAAACTAAAAAAAGCACCTTGTCAGTCGTTTTTAATGAAATGTGCTTGAAAGAAGGATTGCTGCCTAAATACACAAATATATCTATCTATCTATCTATCTATCTATATATATATATATATATATATATATATATATATATATATATATATATATATATATATATATATATGAGATACAGTGACGGCAAAAAAGGAACTTAATTTAAATGTGGAACGCAGAACTCTGTATCGGAAACATCTTAGTTACGCGATCCAATTCAGTTAATAGCTAATATAGAATTTAATAAACAAAAACTTCTAAATGGGAAAGAGAAAATTAAAATGCATATAAATCTGAACACAAATTCGAAAAGAAATAAAGATGTTGACGAGATGAAAATCGTACAATGAACGAAAGAACATGTTGATCGCGCTGACACAAATGAATATTTTAGAGGATCTCTCTGTTTTCTTCAAAACAAAAGAATAAATGTTAATATAAAAATGAATGACCATAGAAATGAAACGATGTAAGAAAAATTATACTTGCTCGGAAATGACATTATTCAAGAAATAAGGAAATAATTTCTTTTGGTCAGTTTTTAATTATTGATTTTCTCAGTTATTATCGGTTGACACATTTTCTGGGCATCAATTTTTTTTTTTATAGTGTAGCCAAGAGTAAAAACTGTCAAGAACAACATGTTATTAATACTCATGAACTTGCGTTAAACAATAATTGTTTCATACAGAAATTTGTAAGTGTATATATTCTAGACGTTCAAGAAAACATGCAAGTAATACTTTAACCTTCTTAGACATCATGTTGCATAGAAATAATAACGAACTTCAGTTTGAGGTTAACAGAAAATCTACGTGCAAGAACGACCGTAGTATTTGTATATACGACGTTTGTATTCCCAGCACTGTAACAATTATCTGCAGCACTTAATACTTATCCAAAGATATATACATAGAAATATCTTTAGAAATCTTCCAATATCCTTATTATATCATATACAATACTAAGAGTAAGACATACGATATAGACAACTGCTCCCAAAACTATTACGAATGACAATAAACTAGATGAAAAAAACAGTCACATTATACTACCTAACTCCGTAACATTCACTATCCAAAAGAATTTATCTAATTTAAACAATATCAAAAAAATACAAAGACATCCAAAACTATAATGAATATGAACAGAATCAAAACTTACCCATGACGATAATAATACTGAATCATGTACAGATAATGAATACAATAAACACAAAAGGGATATTATACACAACAATGTATCAAATATATTAGTCATACATACAAATAAATACAACAATTTTTTTCTTAAGAAGGCTACACATACTAAAAGAGAAAGCAACTCACTTAAAAAAATTCTTGAGAATGCCGTTATCGAATCTTATAGAATAATACATATGCAGGCGGATATTTTAAATATCTCTAATACTGAAAGAATTACTCCTTTTGCCAAGCCAATATACATGACCATAAAAATGTATTTTCTGCAAATATTTTCACGGTAATTGCTCTTCTTCCTTGGTGCAGCGGCAACATCAATTTAAATGTGCTCCTATATTTGCAGATAGGTCCCACCAGTTTATTGTTGAACTAGCTAAATGCGAAAGCCACTTCTACCCCAACAGATTCTTTCCTCGCACTTTCCACATGTTTAACTCCATTCCGTTAACTTGCTTCTCTGATAACTACTTTCTTTAAAAATTAAATTCGACGTCGATCGCCATCTTCTACCTTCTTGAACCCTGTTCATCTTTGTCATTTCCTCCCTATTCTTCTACATTTTCTCTCCCTATAACACACTGCGTTCGTGGCATTCCCGCCTTGCTTGGGGTGAACGATATATATATATATATATATATATATATATATATATATATATATATATATATATATATATATATATATATATATAATACATTCATCCATCCCGAACTAAAACAATTTAATTACTAATCTGCATTAAAAAAAATCAAGAACATCATTTACTCACATTAACTGTGTCACTTGGCGTCCTCCAGAGCTTGTAGTACTTAGTAGAACAGCTCACCAGAACAATTGCCATGAAAATATTTGTAGAAAGGACAAAGGGGAAACACAGCACGACAGTAGGAAATAACTAAAGATGAGATGCCTTGTCAGGACGAATTACATTACAGATATTTCTTTCAATTTTGCCAAGAATCATGAGATGTATGGTAGGGACACCAGACCAGATATGGCTGCAGTATTCAATAAATGGTCGAATGGTAGATTCATAAATATACAAAAAGGATTCTGATGAGGAGAATGGTCTAGTACGACACAGTGAATCAACTATCCTAGCTGTAGATCTAGCAACTGATTCAATATAATCACTGCACTTCATGTCAGTGGAAAATGTGTGTCCCAGAAAGTGTTATGCTCGTGAAGATTCAGTTCAGTTATGTTCCATGCATGATACACACTTAGGCGATCATTTATCTTTCGATACATGACTGATGAGGCAGATTTTTTTTCCCGAAGCAGATTGTCATTTCTTTCTGCGGTAGACCAGTTGCCATCCAAGGCTACAGAACCCGGCCTGTTCTGCTATTTACCCATAGCTGAGGGGATAAGAAGAGAATTAATATCTTTCCAAAGGATATTAGCACGTAAATGAATGTAATGGATTCCACTAGAATTAGAAATCGGCTCTCCGATTCCTCAATCCGAACAGCTATCCATTAGGAGGTTGGAGGCAGAAAAGATTCAGAAAATATTTCATATTTATGTAGCCGTCGTATATTTCTGATTTTCCAGTTTTCATTCATATTTACGCAATGGCTCTTCTTCTTTCCCTGCTTATTCTACTATCACCGCAGTTATCTGCTGAGAATGCGTCATCAAAGCGTGAAATATAGAAGCAATATTTAACAGTAATTAGCTATTCATATTTGTAACTGTCATATAAGATATAAATGAATGGAATCGTCCGTTTTTGTAAATAAGCGGAGTTAAGCAGATTTAGCATTAGGTGTTAGCCGCGTGCTAATCTCTTAGTGCCTGTCGAACTCTCTGCAGAGAGAAATCCAGACGAGGCTATGCCGAAGGACAGTCTCAGTTGTGGAGGGAGACAAACCTGACCCCGTTATTAGGTGGTCTAATGGTAATTTTTGCCCGGGCTTATAGCCTCGGAAAAACCCACGTCAAACCAGCCTTGTGCCACATCCCGCTCTGTGTGGAGCTCGGGTAAATAGCGAGTTAACATTAGGTCTTAGCCGCATGCTAAGCTCTTCTTCGGGAAGAGAGGAACCCAGACGTGGCTATGCCGAAGGGCAGAGTTTCGTCTGGGGAACTAGAAAAACTCGACTCCGTTATTACGGGAACTACGGGGAATATTTGCCGGGGCGTACGGGCTTGAAAAAAAAAACAACGTTAAATCGGCCTTTAGACAAATCCCGCTCTGTGGGGCGCTCGGGTAAATACCGAATTAGCATTAGGTCAATTACTAAGTGTACCTTCGTGTAGTAAACCTTTTCTATCTTGCTTAACTACGAGTTTGCGCTTCTTATTTATTTCTCTCTGTTTTCGCGAAAAGACGAGATACGACAGTAACAATGTTAGATATTCAACATAACACATTTTGGGGTCAATCTTGCTTTAATAAAAAAAAGAAAACATTGAGAAACTGGAAGTTATCTGAAAGAATTGAAAATATTTTGAAATTAGTTCTGTATCACTCTTGACACAGGACGGTAAGTGCGAATCTGAGATTCGTAGACGTATTGGGATGGCCAAGGACACATTCCAAAAGTTGAGCAGTTTATTGCGAGGTAGGAGAAATTTCTTTTGTAACAAAGAAAAGAATACTGCGCTATTACGTGACATCTGTTCTTTACGGCAGGGAATGTTGGGTGATTTCCTCAAAAATAACTCAAAGTAACTCGAAGCGACGGAGATGTGGTTCTACAGAAGGATCCTAAGGGTATCATGGACCGAGCATGTGAGCAACGATGAGGTCTTAGATAGGATGCAAACAAGGGGAAGGCTTATACTTAACACGAGAAAGAGGTAGCTGAAGTTTCTGGGATACATAATGAGGAAGGAGGGCCTGGAGAATCCGATACTCATGGGTCAAATAGAGGGAAACAGAGACAAGTGAAAGCAGCGTGTGACATACCTGACGAGCTTGAGCAGGTGGATGTTAGAACGTGGACTGGGTGGAGGAAAACAGAGGGAAGATGCTTTCTGAGAGCTGCAAGAGATAGAGACTAGTGCAGAGCCATGATCGCCTACGTTCTGAAAGGACATTGCACATAAAAGAAAAATAATTTTCACTATTACGTGGCTATTCTCGTTGAAGAGTTTAGTGTTCCTGCCACTTAGTTTAATTTGATTGTTTCTATATCCGGTGTGGAATTTGTAAAACTATCTTTCAATATAGGATTGTTCATAGTTCCTTTTCTAAATTCCAGATTGATGCTTCTCTCTGCTTGGTCTGCATTGTGTTTTCATTTGATCACAATCAAAGACATTGGCCGTATTTAGACATTATGAATGAGCAATGTAAAATACTCCAAAATTCTCAAAGTTTTTTTTAATCTGCAAAATAAATTAAATCAATGTGAAAAAGAAGTAAAACAAAAAAAAAATAAAAAAGAGTAAGCTTCCATCTGTATTAGAAGTCCTTATACCGAAAAATTCAACTTATTTATTGAATGGCCCTCGTATATATAAGTGAAATATATATATTTATCTAACAATATCTACATATACAATATAACGCGCACTCACACGTATACACGCACACGCACACGCACCTTAACGAGACTGACCACAATTAAGATATAAAAAATACCAATCTAATATAAAAAGAAAATAATGCTCTAACACGAAAATATTTAGAAAGTACGTTAATAGGCAGCAATCTCAATTTTATACATGTTTCATTAAAGACGACAGGCAAGGTACTGTGATTAAGTCTTTCTTTAAAATCTGATCAAACCGAACTCATAAATAAGTACATTGGTCACACTTCTACATGCCTAGCCAGATGACTTACGTTACAACTATCCGACCACAGCTCTATTAGAACTCATTTAAACACACACACTAACCTGTGAGACTCCATCCGAAATGTACTAGTAGAAAATACAAGCATAGTAACCTCTTTACCCATGTAAAAAATGATTAAAAATAATTGAAGTTTTAATAATAAAAAAGAAAAAGGCAACACTCAAATCTAGTAATTAAGAACACAAGCACAATATATGTGTTCGGAAAATAAACCATCCCTATAACTCTAGACAGATACACACAACCCATTCATCCAGTGAAAAAAAAAATTCTTGATAATAGTTAAATGTATAGCCGAAAGCGCTTGAACAGTTTCTACACGCTCTATGTCCAGAAAAGAAAATACATGTTAGAACACAAGAAAAATTAAATAAAAAGCTATAAATATATATATATATATATATATATATATATATATATATATATATATACATATATATATATTTGTGTATTTAGGCAGCAATCCTTCTTTCAAGCACATTTCATTAAAAACGACTGACAAGGTGCTTTTATTTAGTTTTTTATATAATTTCTCGTGCGATCTAATAAAGTTTTTCTTTTCAGAGGATAAATTATACAAAAATTGTCCGAATGTTCTTTTCCGAGCGCTTTCGGCTATACTTTTAGCCATTATCAAGGATTATATTTCAACTGTTAGAATTAGAAATAGTTTGTGTGTGTTTTATAAAGCGATTCATTTTTTTGTTTCAAAACACGGTCAAGATATTATGTCCATGTTCAAAGTTAATATTATTAAGGGTTGGTTTGTTTAATTTTATAAGTAAGGCTTCCATTATTTTTAGCCTTTTTTTGCAAGTGGATGATGCTATTATATTAGTGTTTTCGACAAGTATATTCCGAATAGTGTCCGGTAGGTCTCCATGAATATTTAAATGAGATCTAATTGAGCTATTGTCAGAAAGGTGTAGGGTTAGTCTGCGTGTTAAACGATTTGTAGTGTGGCCTATATAATTATTTACGAAAGTTAATTCTTGAGGAATACAATTCGTTAATGGACATATATATATATATATATATATATATATATATATATATATATATATATATATATATATATATATAGTTAGTTAGTTAGTTAGTTAGTTAGACCTAGAGAGCCAGACAAATCTACTACGGTTTCACCTAAACGGATCGTCAGGGAAGGCCGGCTAACGAGGAAACAAAGAACGGAAACTTATAGTCAATAAACAAAAAAACCATAACCACGTGAGCAAAAAAAAACAATAAACAACGTGGAGGGTTGAGGATAATCGTCCCAGTTGTTTGTTGTTGTTTTTTTTTTTTTGTCACGTGGTTATGTTTCTTTTATTGTTTATTGACTATAATTTTCCGTTCTTTCTTACCTTGTTAGACGGCCTTTCCTGACGATCCGTTTAGGTGAAACCATGGTAGGTTTGTCTGGCTCTCTAGGTCTAACTAGGTCTGCTCTACTCACTGTATGGAGCACTTCATTTAGGTATTTTGCGTACTCGTATCGTTTTTTTTCTTTGGGCCTTGGACTTGCATGCTGGACGATTATTTTCGGCTAACGTACATGTTCTTGGTTCTTTCTTTTTCTTTATACCGTTTTTCTTCGTTGGTATTGGTTTGATCATTTGCAAATCAAGTCAGCGAAGATTTTCCGATCGAGTATAATGTCTTATACTTATAAGACGTCTACTACTACTAATAATAGTAAATATATATATATATATATATATATATATATATATATATATATATATATATATATATATATATATATCTTGGTGAACTAAATAAGGATACGCCGTGGATCCGATATTTAAAGTGAAACAAATAAAATAAAATAAAAACTGCGAAATTACGCTAAAACGAGACTAGATGCGAATCGGCTGTTTGTAATTAAAGAATGGCTCGAGAAGAAAACAAAATAACATTAAATGAAGAAAGAATAAAGGTAAACTTCAAAGTAGGGAAAACAGATAGGATTCGGATGCCTGCTGGCATTGATGGAAGAAAATTCTCGGATACTTGCCTCGTCTTCTTCATAAATCTATTTTTTCTATAGGCAATGCTATCGAGTGAAAGATCCAGTGTCCATCGATCGCAACAACAATGAAAGAAATATTTGTTTTGTCACAAAGCAAGAGCACAAACGAAGACCCAGAAATGAACAAAAACTCTTATTTCATGCTATTTTGTATTGTTCATTTCATCTTTTCAGCTGTGCAGTTTTACTTCCCAGGTCATTTCTTTCCACACTGTGTGATTTATTTGTAGTTTTCAGGAAATGTCACTTGATTCGTTTGAAACATTCGCATGTTAGATACCATGATTTTTTTTACTCTTAGTTAATTCATATTTTGCAAACATATAATCTGAAGGTAAATCTAATTTAGCACACACATATAATCTGAATATTTCAGGAGTTTGGATAAATAAATACTTAGATTAAGATTCACGTGTTTCTTTTTCATCTCTGAGAATAATTACATATAATAAAGAATGAGGTATATTTTTTAACTTGACCAAAACAGAAACATTTAATTGGGTAATCAAGTGATAAAAGTATCGGCTATTAACCGAATTGCTAATAATGCCCACAAAATAAATACAAAACAGAAAGAATCAGGAATTAATAGAATCATGTAATATATATCTATATCTATATCTATATCTATCTATCTATCTATCTATCTATATATATATATATATATATATATATATATATATATATATATATATATATATATATATATATATATATAAAAGTGAACATAGAAGTCAACACTTAGCGACAGTCTGTTTCATGCTAGATGCAATCGTCAGGCCTGACGATTGTATCGAGCATGAAACAGACTGTCGCCTCTAAGTGTTGACTTCTATGTTCACTTTTATATTTGCACACGCTCTATCTCTGATATTGAGCACTTTATCCCATAAATATAGCACACTTTAAGACTATATTTCTTCATATATATATATATATATATATATATATATATATATATATATATATATATATATATTGTCGAGTGGAATGATTTCTCAAAATCAGTAATCAAAATAAGTGTAAACCAAAACTAATGTAATAGTCGTGAATTTCTTTTGTAAATGCGCAGGAAACGCTCTCTGTTGATTCAAAATTAACATTATCAAGAGAGGTAAATTAATTGATATTTGTATGTTTTTTTTAATTACAATTAAGTCTTTTAAAATATTGCTGTTATAATTGTCATTTTTGAAAAAAAACACTATTTTGGTATTTTAAAACCGCCATAACCCTTCTTCGTCAAACAATGTTTTACAAAACACCAACATTGCATATCAACTTAAATTTCATTTCAGAGATTATATCTCTTGCAAAAATGTAAATACATATGATGGTTTCACGACAACAACATTATCGCGGACATTTCACATGACATTTTCACGTTCCATTGCACGATATTTAAACGAACATTCCTGTCAACATTCACTGCTTTGAGAAATATTATTGGGTAATACAAGTATACTCCGCCATAAAAAATAAAATCAAATTCTTGAAGCCCTCTATATAAAAATTACAACGAACACTGCATAAAATTAATTATGTGTATAGCAAAAATATTTTAAATTGTCTATAACAGCAAGGTTTTAAAATACCTCATTTGTATTACAGTACAATTACTAAATTGTTTATACACCCATCAATGTTGAATACTTTTATCCATTTCTCAGAATCATGCCCGGATGATGCCAGGTATTTTATGTATTAATAAAAACAAAGAAAGGTATATAAAACTAGATTTTCAGAATCATGCGTTAAAGACAACAGATTTATCAGGCGAATTATGGAAAATAGAAAAAGACAACATTATTCGTACTACATATCGCTTTAAATTGATTGATTCGCATGCGTATACGCACTCTACATAATGATTTTATCGGTGAAGCCTTCTAGATTATTTATTCAGTAGAATATTTGCGATACTTTCAGCGAAGAACATCACGTGATGCATAGAGTGTCATTCTTACGTTAACACCACGATGGGGAAAACAATGGAGCTTAGCGTTTACTTGATACAGAGAATTATTAACTTCCACAAGTCGGGAAATAGTTATAGCTCTATTGCAAGCCGGTTAGCTATTCCTAGATCTACAGTATAGTCCGTTATAAAGGAGTTTAAATAGTTTGGCGCGCAAGAGTATTTACTTGGGCATGGAAGAAAACCCAAATCGTCGCCGAGAACTGCTCGAAAACTGTGTCGCAAGTTTAATATAAACCCGAGTTTCTTTGAAATACATCGTCAAATATTTGGATATGATGGTTATTAGCGGAAGTACTCACACATTACAACGTTGTTTAAATGGAAATCGGCTGTATGCAAACCGACCACGACGAACCTCTCTTCACATTGTTGCTCAGTTTAATTTTGCTAAAATGTTCTTTGACAAAGAAAATTGCTTTTGGGAACAAGTACTATGTAATGACGAAAAAAAATTGAGCTTTCTCGACATAGAGATGACAGAAGATTTGACGCAAGAAAGTTCAGACTTTTTTCTCAAAGAACACAGTGGCAAGATTAAACATGGAGGAGACTGGACGACGTTTTGGGTATTTATTTAGCTCAAGGGAGACTGGAAAATTAATTGCAATAAGAGGAATAATGAGATCTGCATTCTATATCAAAATTCGGGATGAAAATCTACAATTATCAGAGCAAAATTTTGCCGATTTACTTTCTAGCAAGATAATCATCCCAAACATCTAACCCTAACCCTGTTTCAGTCAGTGATTGTGTGGCTTCAGAAAAAGAAGATTATAGCTCCGGCATGGCCTTCAATGAGTGCTGACTTGAATCAGGTTGAAAATCTATGCCAAGGATTAAAAGTTCAAAATAATCGTCAGTATCCCTCAGATCTGCTCTAGCGTATCAAATGTAAATGTCGGAGAACGAAAATTTTCTATGAAAATTTCTCGGACATTCAGGCCGGTAAATGTTTTTTAATACTGTTTATTATAAAACAGAGCATTTGGTTAAATACTTGTATCTATAAAAAGAACGTTAAACATATTATAAATGTCTTTAAATAAATTGTCGGACTATGTCCAATTAAAAAATATATGACGTCATTTGTTTACACTTGATACGCTAGAGCAGATATGAATAGAAGAGATTCATGGAAGATTTAAGTTTAAAGATAGTAAAATCGACCTTGCTAACCAGACGCTTCTCTGTGACCGATCGGTTAAAGCACATCACGCGAAATGATGGTTCCGTATAGGATACAGGTTCGATTCCTGTCGGAGAACGAAAATTTTCTATGAAAATGTCTCGAACATTCAGGCCGGTAAATGTTATTTAATACTGTTTATTATAAAACAGAGCATTTGCTTAAATACTTGTATCTATAAAAAGAACGTTAAACATATTATAAATGTCTTTAAATATATATATATATATATATATATATATATATATATATAATAGTAAGAACATATAATAATTCTTTACACATAATATAAAATAATAGTAAGAACAAACCACAACATCCCACCCCAAAATTCAACAAATATATTTAATCAATGACAAATAAACAAATATATAAGATAAAAAATAAAAATGAAAATAGATAAAAACAAGCAAAACAATTTGACCCAAATAAATAAGCAAACAAGCGACTTCCGGTAATGACCGCCATAATAGACTACCAACAATAAGCTATATAAACAAATTTTTACTACGTTAACAGAAAACACCGATCAAAATAAAAAATAAATAAATAAATATATAAGATAAAAATAAAAATAAAATTTAAAAAAAACAAACAAATAAACAAGCAAAATAATTTGACATAAATAAATAAACAAATAAGCGACTTCCGGTAAAAGTAACCGCCAAAATAGACTACCCATAATGCACCACTGACCCTTATATATAAATAGCCGAGAAAAATAACAGCACTAGTCGCCTGACTATTGCACTAGCATGAAACAGACTGTCGCCTCTAAGTGCTGACTTCCATGGCCACTTTTATATTTACACACGCTCTATCTCTGATATTGAGCACTTTATCCCATAAATATAGCACACTTTAAGACTATATTTCTTCATATATATATATATATATATATATATATATGACCCATATTCATACAAATACAAATCACATATACATATATATATTCATACATAAACACCATACGTATATATGTTTCATGTATTCAGTTCGAAATTCCAACCAACTGAGGAAGGCCGGAGCGTACAACAGCCGAAAATTTGTAATAAATATGGCGACAAAGATGAGGACAATAGTCCGAAGAATGTATGGTCATCTATAAAAAAGATGAGCCCAAAATGCAAATTACATATCGGGTATACTAAACCAAGAAAGTACAAAAATTTAAATATCTAACAGAGGACTGAAATTGTGACACTGAAATCCGAAGACGTATTGGGATAGCAAAAGACGCATTCCAAAATGTAAACAGAGTATTACGAGACAGAAATGTTTCTTTAGAAACAAAGAAAAGAATACAAAACTTTTACGTGAAATCTGTCCTCCTGTGTGGCAGCGAAATTTGGACAATCTTCACAAAAATGAAGAAGAATTCGAAGCAATAGAAATGTGGTTCTACGGAAGGTAGCTAGGGGTATCATGGGCCGAACATATGAGCAACGACGAGGTTTTAGAGTGAATGGAAACAAAGAGGAAACTTATACTTAACACCAGGAAGAGGCAGCTGAAATTTCTGGGACACGTAATGAGGAAGGATACCTTGGAAAATCTGATACTCACAGGGCGGATGGAGAGAAAGAGGGATGGGGAAAGCAACGAGTGACATACTTAATGGTCCTGAGCAAGTGGATGGCAAAACAGGGTCTGTGAGAAATAACAAAAAGACAAAAATTATTACGAGCTACAAGAGACAGGATGGGGTGCAGGGCCATGATCGCCTACGTCCTGAAGGGAACGGCGATCTTTAAAAAAAAAAGAATATCTATTCAGTGATTATTCTATTGAGTGAATTATGACCTTTTTTGTTGTTGTTTTTTTTTTTGGGGGGGGGGTACAATTGGGCAAAGCCAACTTTTTGCCTATCAAATACGCAATCAATGCCACCTATTTGGAATAAAAAAATAGGGTCTCGGGGATTTCAGGGAGACAAGCGAGAAGAATGCTATCAGTGAAAAAAAAAGCAATTATGTCTGACAGATGTCATAGAGAGAGCAATTGTCAATTTGAAGGAAAGCGCGCAACTGAAAAGCTCTAGATAATCACGCGTAAAAGAGGCTTTGTGCTCGCCCTTCTTTTCTCGGATAGCTTCGTTTGCTGTATCGTTTTGCTCACAGGCAACAGCGATACAATTTTGATTAGTTAAATTACTGGCTTCTCCACAACTCAACAG
>OZ038487.1:107034911-107047411 GCA_964036315.1 Acanthosepion esculentum | reverse complement strand
GCAATGAAAATCTTGTCGGCATTAAATAACCCATTGCGGTTGATATCCCGTAAAACAAACCAAAACAAAAGCACATCAATTAAAAACTTCCAACAGTAACGACAACAGCAAAAAAAAGCATCTGAGAGAGAAACTAAGGATATAAAAATGTTGTTTATATTCGATGTTACCAAAGTCAAATAGAATCTTTCATCAGTATTAGAAAAGGGGACTACAGTTGGTGGACATGAGATGTCTAATTTCCTGGAAAATTTACCTTAAGGAAAATATATTATAAATTACAACTGACAGTAAAGGGAACTGTCCGATTATTGAATACCGAATATGTTTTATGGAACAGTTCATTTCATCAATGCTCTAATCTCTAAAATGGATGAAATAAAATGAAATAGTTAATGTCAAATTACTGAGTAATGGTTAAAAATTAACTTTCGAAATTTAGAAGTAATTGAACCGGGATCAGATGAGAATCTAACATAAATGGAATAGGACAAAAAATAGACCGGTTTTCAAAATGCCAGTAGAAGAGAATTTAGAAGAATTAAAAAGAAAACAAATAAGAAAAATATAGACTGACGTGTTTAAAAATAACTGAAGCTCATTTTGGGAATATAAACATAGAAATATCAAGACATGAAAATAAGAACTCTGAAATTTAAGTAAGTAAGCATCTTGAAGCCGAACAACTAAGCAAAGGATTTATCAACCGTAAAATTTTAAAAAGAATGTTGATAATTCTGATGTCTCGGCATGAGATTAGGTTCTGCAATGAAATTAACTGAGCAATATAACATAGAAACCACAGAGCGACTGTGGAGTAAAGATTTTTTTATTGACTAAGTTGTTTCTTTACGGTTTATCACCCTTTTGCTGGTTATTTATAGCCCCAAAATATTTTAGTTTGTAAGAATGTTTTGGAGCTCATAATGATTTACGGATGCAAATCTTACAAATTAACCCATAGCCGGGGGTAGAATATCAAGTTTATTTGTGCGTAAGTGAATATAACAAAATCGAACTGGAATTGGAACTGAAACGGTAATTTCCAAATTCGAGCCGTTATCCATTGCCTCAAACGCACATCCACGCTTACAACACATGTTATTTCCAAGCGGTCACCCATCTAGGTATTGACCAGGTTCGACGTTGCTTAACTTTACTCACCGTACAAAATCCGGTGTTTCGAAAAGATATAGCCGTAAGAGAGCAATGTTTTGCAGGTTCTAAAAATATAGGCCTCGTTAAAATTAATTACGGTTGTTGGACAAAGAAAATGAAATATTTTAAGTTTTTTAAAAAGCTGTGTTGTGAGTGGTACAGGATCAAGGTGTTGATAGCAGAGAAGGAAAGGAAACTATAAAAGCTCCGACAGAAGGTAGCGAAGGAAAGCGAGAATAAAGGACTAAGTATAGACTACAAGAAGACGAAATGCAGGGTTAACAGCTAACGAATGATCTCAAAATGCAAATTACAAATCGGGGATATTAAAAAAAAAATACAGAAATCTGAATATCTGCGACATTGATATCCAAAGACGTATTGGGTTAGCCAAAGAGGCTTTCCAAATACTAAGCAGGGTATTAAGCGACAGAAAATTTTCGTCAGAAACAAAGAAAACGAAAGTGGACTGGGACATCTGCTCTCTTGTATGACAATGAATGCCGGAAATCTGATGATACCATGGACCGAATATATGAGCAAAGACGAGGTTTTAGAGAAAATGAAACCAAAAATAAAACATAATTAACATCAGAAATGGGTAGTTGAAATTTCTGGGGCAGGTAATGAGGAAAGAGGGCTTTGAAACCCTGATACACACAGGACATTTTTAGGAAAGGAGGGATAGAGAAAAGTAACATGTAACATACTTGAGCAAATGAATCGTAAAACAGGGTTTGAGAGAAATAACAAAAAGACAAAACATATTAAAAGCTACAAGGGGCAGAAAGATGTGGAGAACCATGATTGCCTAAGTCCTAAAGAGAAACCGCACATAAAAGAACTTAAAGAGTATATTCATGCAGGAAAATGTTCCTTCAAAAAACAAATAAAAGAGCAAAATATAATGGTGGTATACGGAGGAAAAAGGGGAAGCAATGATTAACTGCATAGACTAAGACAAGTGCCCTCTTAAAGGAAATGTTCACATTGAAAGTGTGGTATATAAGGCAACGGTTGATAGTGAAGTCTGTCAATATATATATATATATATTGGATCCACAAAGGACCATTTAAAATAGATTTTATAATCATTAAATATAGATTGATATGCCCAAAAACAAGACAAGCACATCACATCCAGTATACATTCGTGCGTTTTGAAAGTAAGATGGAGGTCATGGTGAAATGGGAAATAATAATAATAAAGAAAACGGCGATAAATAATAAATACAATTATGAATTCACAATAATAAAGAAAATGTTCTAAATTTATAGGTTATGACTGTAGGAGAAATTAGCGATGATTATATATATATATATATATATATATATATATATATATATATATATATATATATATATATATATATATATATATATATATATATATATATACAACTATTTAAGTAAATGCTCTGTATTAAGTAAATGCTCTGTATCTATAAAAAGAATGTATAAACATAAAAATGTCTTAAAATAATTCTCGGACTTAGTCCATTTCATAATGTGTGAAGTCATTTGTTTACATTTGATAGGGTATGAGCAGTTATGAATGTACGTGAGAGATTCATGGAAGATTAAATTTTGAAGACAGTAAAATCAACCATGATGACCAAACGCTCCTCTGTGGCCGAAACGGTTAAGGCTCGTCAGGCTATTTGAGGCTTGCGTATAGGATACAAGTTCGATTCCTGTCGGAGGACGAACATTTTCTATGAAAATTTCTCGGACATTCAGGCCGGTAAATGTTGTTTAATACTGTATATTATAAAAACAGAACATTTACTTAACCATTTTTATCTATAAAAATAATGTATAAACATAAAAATGTCTCAAAATATATGTATATATATATATATAGTTTTAAGGTGTGATAAATTTATGGGACAAAGTGCTCAATATCAGAGATAGAGCCTATGTAGATATAAATATAAAAGTGAACATTGAAGTCAAAACTCAGAGGCGACAGGCTGTTTCATGCTAGACGCAATCGATGACTTCAATGTTCATTTTTTATATATTTATATATATATATATATTCCAAGAAATTGCTACATCAGTGATAGGAGGTTATGACATAATATAAATATGAAATAATATATATATATATACTCATGAAATGGGGCCGAGAGATTTACGCCAGTGCATGAAAATAAAGTAGTAACAGAATATGCTTTTATTTGTTTGTCTGGCGATAGAAAACTGAACGGTGGCGATGTAATTAACTATAGAATGGCGATAGATATAAGAATAAAAGCAAACGAATATGAAGATTCAAGGTGTGAAATACAGGTAGCTTGGAATGGTTGATCTGCATTTTGAAGATGATGCATGATTGCTCTACGGAGAAGGTAATGAGTTCTGAGATGCATAATATCTACTTTGCGTACATACGGTGTTGAAGTGAGAGTTGCCTTTCTATTAGACTCGTTGTCACACTCAGCGCTTCTATTTAAGCCATATTTTGAGGTTTCGAATTCAGAGTTGACCGATTGGCAAGTACAATCTAGGAGGAGAAGATTCACAACTTTCCCGACTGAAATTCCGCGATTCTTCAATCCGATCCGATATCTATTGCATCACACTACCTACAAGTTAGTGTGTACGGTCTAAAATCTAATGTTTAAAAATATATATATATAGATGAGTGAGTTTATTTCTGTTCCATTGATTGAAATCGTTTTATCCGGCTTATCAACCCTTTGCAGTTTATTTAAAGCCAGAAAATATTTTTTGATTCTAAGAAGCTTTTCGAGATAATAATGTGATTAGTGCTACAATTCTTACTAATAAACCAATAGCTTGGTGGTGGGGGAGTGGATCAATACCTTCCAACAGGTTTATTTGTGCGTAAGTTAATTTCGCGAACCCAACTGCAATTCGAACTCGGCTCTCCGATTAACAATTCCGTTATCCATTACACCACCTGCACATCAAAACTTACAGTACCTCGTATTCCCAAGTGGTTACCCATCCAAGTACTGACCAGGTTTGATGTTGTTTCACTTCGGTGAGGTTTTTCAACGTGATCGGGCAGTAAGCCCTGTGTGTATGTGTGGTTATGTGTGCGTGTTTGTGTGTGTGTGTGTGGCTCTGTGTGTGTGCGTGTATGTATTTAAAGGATCAATTCACCGTAGAAAATGCTTGTACGCCATCACATAATCTATCTTTCCGCACTCCAAAGACGTATAAACATTTACTTTATCCAACAAATATGTATTTTTCGACAAATTTTAATTATACTTAATACAGTGACACATGTCATACACTCGCATACATCACTTCGTCTATTGGGGAACTTTTTATGCGAGAATTTACTTATTATCTATGCCAGGCTTCAGACATTTTTATACGTCTTTCTAAACAAATGCGGTTGGACACATGCGTATATAATTGCATGAGTTATTTTTATTATGCTTCTTACAATTCTCGTATGAAATATAGTTTCATGAAGTAATAACGTAAAAAGATAGTCATGATCGACTACTTAATGGATAATTGTTTTCCAAGAGGATGTGTGTGCATTATCAGCGTAAATCTCTGTGCACATGCACACAAAAACACGCTTAACCGGATAATATTCTTTTTTCTTCTCTCCGCTATAGAGCCGTCCATGAGTAAAACAGGGTGCAGTTAGATCGTTTGGTTTGGTCGTTTGGGGTTTTATGGCATATCAACCATATGGGTTATTTAATGCCAGATCCAGTATTTACTAAATATATCAAAAACGTATAGCTGGCAACATCATTGTTTCAAAAAAAAGTATAGCTGGCAACATCATTGTTTCAAAAAGTGTATAGTTGGCAACATCATTGTTTCAAAAAAGTGTAGTTGGCAACATCATCTTTTCAATGTGCTGGAAAAGACCTGGAAGTTCACTATTTTCCCATAGCTGGGACCCCAACATGTGCTACCACCCCGGGTCAGGGTGGACCTGGGAACATTAGCAATTAAGAGGTGGTTCGATGCTTCCTCAAAACTTCCTGATCAGAGGCCTTGCTGTTGGATGCAGTTTAACGTCGTACCCAGGACGATAGTTAGATTGGTGAATCGCTAATTGTTATGGTCCAATATCCTCGCACCACTGTTATGGCCAAGGAAGAACAACACGAACACAAGAGTAGAATTAACAAAGATATATTAAACAGAATAATAATAATAATAATACAAGAAGTTGAAGGTGTTAATATGACTGTCAGTCTGGTTTGGAGTGAATGACTATTGTGTCGACTCGTTCCGTCTCGACTCGTTCCTCCTCTACCCGTCTCTCTTGAGAGGCGTAGTGTTTATAGTATCAGGAAGAGTTCATTATGTCGTTACAGGTAAGATCCCATAACACTAAGAATAGATGGAACGATGGTCAAGACATCCTTGACGAAACAGTGACTGGCCGTAATCTGTAACGATATTGACCAGCGCACAGACGGAATGTAATGGTAATGAAATCCCCGCTCTTTCCCTATTTGTGAGTCATGATGCTGCAATGACTCAGTCCAGTACGATTTTTTTCCCCGAGCGGAAGAATTCACCGACAAATATCATTCTTGCATACACCATTTCGTATTTATTTCCTACCCCCGCCACGATGATCTGCTTCTCCGTATCTTTGTGTAACTGTTTCAGGATCTGTTACAGATCTGTTTTTTTATTTTTGGGGTGGGAAATGGAGCTTTTAAATTCCCGATACCTCTTTCTCTTTCTTCTCTATGATTATTTCTCTTTAATTCTTTATTCTTGCTCCTTTCACTAATGAATAGATTTTCTTTTTCGCCCTTCATCATTCGATTCTTCTGAAGGAGATTTCTTCTCTCTCATTTCCACACATTTTATTTTTTATTTTATTCCCTTTCATTACAGCTGATTTCTCCGGACTTAATTATTGTTCCTGTCAAGCTTGTTCTCTGTCATCTTCCACTCCCCCCCCCCATCCACGAGAAAAAAAGGTTTAATGAAATTATAGCAAAATACATTCCAGGAACGTCGATGAGAACTGATTTTAATTGTTTCGCACATTTCTTAAGAGTTGCACTTAATTGAACTTGATCTTGTTTTGCCAACAAGAATTACAGCGTTTGTCGACTGACGGCCTTTGACGTGAATCCGAGAATCATTCTTTCTCGTTATTTTATTTGCTTTCTTCAATTTTGAAACTTTTCTTATTTTTTGTTTTTCTATATCTTTTGTTCGGTAAACAGGTACACACCAGCTGGCGATAAATCTATCGCATAAATCTAGTTTAACATCCAATAAACAGTTTATCTATCTATCTATCTATCTATCTATCTATCTATCTATCTATCTATCTATCTATCTATCTATCTCAGTCTGTCTCTATCTATCTATCTATCTATCTCTCTATCTATCTATCTATCTCAGTATGCTACGATCTATCTATCTATCTATCTATCTATCTATCTATCTATCTATCTATCTATCTATCTAGGTAGATAGATAGATAGACAGACATAGATTGATTGATGCATTCGATTTGTTTGTTTTACGGCATATCAACTATTTTAATGCCATTTAATTCCGAAATTTAATTTGTTGGGTGCCTTGAAGCAATAATACTAGGATATATGTTATTCTGTTTCACAGTTGAATACATCGTAATTGATACTCATCTTTACTTGGATATATGAATAAAATTACTAGAATTATTGATATGTTTATTTTATGTTATAGTTTTGTTAAATTTATATTTTCGAATGCAGTTTGATTTCTTTAAGATATTGTAAGATATTTCACGGATTAATATCATGAAATATTTCTTTCATGTTGATGGAAGTATTCTTGGTAATATCGCTATTAATATGTATCGTTATTAATTTTTAAAAAATATTACGGGTATTTTTACTATAAAAATATATTTACAAACTTCCACAGGGTTTTCATTAGTGGTTTACTATTTGCCTATAGGTAGAACCCTCAAAGGTGTTATCACACCCGATTTGGGTTGACCTGGGATCAACAGTAGTTTAAAAGTTCCTCAAAATCTCCAATTTCTCGATCAGAGTCATCGCTACCGAATGTAGTTTATTATGATACTCAGGATTACATTCCGCCATTATGGGGCATCCCTGTGCTTTTTCTATAAATATTTTCATTCTTCCTGGGTAGAAGTCAAGATTAGGACGGAAAGGCGGTGGCTCACATCATCAGAATTCGGCAAAAGATTGGTGAATCTTGCACGTTTATGTCGTGCGAAAGGAGCTGACCTCGCGTGGCATTTTAATGCAGGTTAGTTATCAGGATATTGCTCTTCCTGGATTGAACTTGTGCAACCCATCCCGAAATTAGGCTAGGTTAGGTTCACTTTTTGATGCTTTAGTTTCTTTTTCTTTCAGTTAACTTAACTATGGTATGTATGCTCATTGGCCCTTTTATTTCTGACCCTATTTTTCTTTAAGTTTAAATCCCTATCACCTCCATCAGTGATGTCAGTTTGCTGGTGGACGCGGGGCGCCTTTCGTTTCGCGTGAGTGTTTTCATATTAGTTTTTGTGCTTGAATGAGTGCGTGTCAGTGTGAGTGCTTCGGATGAATGAATGTTTTGTATTATTATAGTCCCGCATTTTCGGTCAGTTAACTGATGTTTCTGCCACATTTAGTGATTGGGGGGGGGGGTATTACTAATATTATTTTCTTTAGTTTCTTGTAAATAGTTTTTGCTTTCATATTGTAAATACACATTGGGGAAAGTTTTTAAAATTGTTGTTTTATTCCCCTCTCCCTACAAACAATGAATATGGGGATGAGGCTATATTTTCATAGAGACCAGCGGTATTATGGTGACTGTAGTAAGAAAGGTACGTACGAATGTGTTGTTTTGATGTAAGAAATATTGTTGGTATTATTAAGTCAATTCTTGTGAGTAGCTAAGTTATCTTTAAGACAGAAGAAGACCGTCCTTTCCCCAATCCCCTCTCCAATTCTGTGTATTAAACAGAATAAATATTGCTTTCTTCTTAGGTAGCTCGATTGCATGGATTTAAGCGAACTAAAAGATTGGCAACTAGGTTTCGTTATTTTACTCTTTGAAATAGCTAGATGTACCGTCAGATGTTTTCGCAACTTTCGCGTGTGGAACACTCGGTGTTTCCTGATTTTCTGCAACCTCAGAAGTTCAAAGCTTTAAATGAAACGTCAATTGATATATCCTGTATTTCTGGAATCCTGTTCTTTTACTGTCCTCACAATTACTCCCCCATTTTCTCTCTCTTTCAGGAAACCCTTGTTTCTTACTTGCATTATCATCTTCATGAAAATATTAACAAGTAAAGTCGCCATTTTTTAAAGCAAAAGTTCATTTTTAAATGCTATACACGTTGTTTTAATATTCTGTCCAATTTTTATGCCTTGTAAAGACTAAAGTTCCGTTTATCAATATCAAGAATCAATAGTATTTGCTTAAACTTGATGTCATGTAATTTTCTTTGAATACTTTCCGTAAACCTTGCCAGAAGCTACGTTGGAGATTGTTTTCATAACTTCGTCATATTGGAAAATGTCATATTTAGTTTTTTTCCTTTAAGCAAATGCAGAGATGATATTTAAATGACAGCGGTGAAAAATTATTCAGCCTATGTCACTGCACGTGTCTAATCAGTGCGTGCAAAGCAGCATTGTTTGCATCGAACAGTGACGTCAAAATATACCGCCATCCATAAGATAGGTAAGTGACATTGATAAATTAATATCATTTGGCAAACACTGAAAAAAATTACATCGAAGATTTGAAGCAAAACTCAAAATAAATTCTCACCGTGGAAAATTATATTACCAATATTATTAAACTATTTTATCGTTTCACCACAAACATGGAAATATTGTCACTATAACGCATGGGTTAAAAAGAACGAAATATAATAAGACTTTAGGGGAGAGGATTGATGAAAGCAAAATAAAGGAATATGGTTCAAGAATAGAGAAAATGTCTATTGATGTTGCATTTAAATTTGTGAAGATTGTAGCTATAAGTAAAGCAAATAAAAAACAGTAGACGAGTTCCACAGGTGAGAAGTGTGAGAAAACAAATGTTAGAGTAGAAGTGACGGTTGCCTCTAGCTAGTTCAACAGTAAAACTGTGAGACCTAGTTGCCAATCAAGTAGCACGTTTAAATTCATGTTGTCGGTGCAGCAGGGGGAAATTTAATCAGAACAATTTACATGGAAATATTGGAGAGGAAACAGAGGGTAGCCATATCACGTAGTCGAGAAAGTGACTGGTGTCGACATGCCTGCTCGGAATCAATTAAATTACAGACCCTTCTTTGAATTTTGTCAAAAATCACGTGATACAGAGTAGGAGAAAACCAGATATGACAACGGTACGAATGGTAAACGGACGAATGGTAAATTTGTTAATTGAACAAGGAACCTAACGAGGAATATTTTCTGGCACGACACTCTGAACAAACCTTCTTAGACTTAGACACAGTGATTCGATATATTCGCTCCATTTCATGTTTAGGGAACAACTTGAGGCCAAGATGGCGTAGAGTGTTGCTCTCCTGGAATTAAGCATCAGATATGCTGATGGCAGACAAAAAATATTCTCTTGATGAGAAATTCTATGCCAAGACGATAAGAATTAATTATTCAAATATGGAAGATGCTTCCTCTTGCTCTAAATATTATGCACAGCTGAAACACAAATGTCCAAACAAAAATCTATTTTCTAAATAATTATCTTCTCTCACGTACGTTTGTAATATTATTAGATGTTGTCTTGTGAAAAATGCCATTATCATCATTTATTTTTTCCTTCAGGCAAAGATTGGGATTTTAAATATATTAAAATTAGGTTAATCGTAGTATTCACGGAAGAGATAACAAATGGTGACTAAATGTCAAATGTAAGCATCCATAACATACAACTGTTGCTGATTTGTGATGAGTTGGATGTGTCAGAAGGTTTAATTGTATGAAGGCTTAGAAATGGGCGTGTTTGTTTAACATGCATCCACAACAAATAATACAAGTAAGCATTTAAAGGCAAATGAATTGGAAGTATTCAAAGAGAAACAATAGATTTAAAGATTTCAACAAATAACATGTATTTATATACGTTTGACATACACAGAGTGAATTAGTGATAAGTGATGAAGGCGTGATGTGTGAGACAAACATTTAAGGAATGACCATGCAAAGATTTGATGTATAAGAGTTTACAGTTCAGGTTGGTCCATAAATCTAAAATTATATTTAGCAGGGTAAAAATGTCACTTGTGTGTGTTCAGATATTAGTGTATATGTGTGTATAGTTGTAAACATTTGCTTAAAGTCTTAAAGAGTTATGCAACTTGGACTAGATTGATATTAAATGACTGAGGTATATAATTATTACTTGGTAGTGAAGGTTATCATTTTTTTTTAGTAAATTGTAAGTTGAGTACTTGAGAGAGAAATGGTGATTATTGATTATTGATTGACGCGCAAAAAGTTCGTTGGGTCAGTGTAATGACGCGCGTGGAGTTAGTTGGCATCTCTCGAAGATTATGTTACTGACTATTTGAATAGGATCAAACGATCATATTTATTTATTTTCTGGGTTTCAAACCGGCTCCAGATCGGTGAGCATTAAAACAGATTTGTCGCAACTTGATACAATTTTTGTGCTGTTTTGACCAATGAGAAGTCAAGATTTAAAATTGAAGTGCTGATTGGTTAAAATTAGTAGAGTTCAGGAGAGTTTAGAGTCCGTCGTTGCGTGAATGTTGTTAATGTTCTTTAACGTCTGACCGCAAAGACAAGACGAGAGTTCTTGAAGGTCACATTTTGGCCGCAAGGAATGAGACGCAAGAGAAAACGAAGAGAGAAAGCTTACTCGTGCTTTGTTTATATAAGATGGTGTAACACGTGACAGGCTCCAGTATAGTGCGCGGGAAATATTATTCCTCGAATGCAGGCGATTTGACTGTTCGGAATTGACCAATCAACAAGCTAGTTTTGAGGAGATTAGCCAATGAATGCTTGTCGTATGATCTGTATGTATGTATGTGTATGATGTTGATGATAATCACCACAGCGGAAGAGTGCATTTTCCCGCAGGGGGTATCTGGCAAATATGGATGATTCCATTACAATCAAATGCGTTTCACACCTTACAAGTTATTATTCATAAGTTCTGACAGCGATTTCCGTGAGGAAATAATTTCGTTAAATTCCTTTTAAAGAAGTATTTATTTTTCATTAAACAACAACAACAATAATAATAATAATGATAAGTCTGTTTTTAGAATTCAGCTCGGATTCCGTACTAGACACACACGCCTGTGGTACACATTTGTTACCTTCTCTCTCATTTGGATATATTGTATGCCATCTCCTTCGATAATTCCTAGGTACTTATAGGTTTCACCTCGTTCCAGTTCCCTAACCTTTGTGACAAAGTCTAAATCTATTGAGGCTGTTTCTGTAATTCTCTCTTGCTTGAATGTTATTTTGCACATGTATTTAATCCGAAGTTCATACCTATGTCGCCATTGAAACATTTTACAGTATTGGGGAGGCCCTTCAACTCATTGTGATCTTAGACAAATAGTTTGAGATCATCCATGTACAGTAGGTGGTTGAATAATAATAATAATAATAATAATAATAATAATAATAATAATAATAATAATAATAATTGTTATTATTATTATTATTATTATTTATACTATTTACATTATTCGGACTATTGTCCTCATCTTTGTCGCCATATTTATTACAACGTTTCGGCCGTTGTACGCTCCGGCCTTCTTCAGTTGTTTGGAATGTCTAACTGAACCCCTTATTCGCTCACTGGGTTAGACTGTTCTAGTTCTACGTGCCATTTCTAATGTATGTCAGTCATCAGTTATATCCTGTTAATTCGCCTCTCCAAGTTCTCCACCGCCTTAACCAGGTATTGAACTCACACTATTTGTGTCCGTAACTGGATCTAACTAACGCCTTTATCCACTGTGCCATTTGTCCTCAAGGACGCATGGCACAGTGGATAAAGGCGGTGGAGAACTTGGAGAGGGGAATTAACAGAAGATAAATAATAACTGACATACATTAGACATGGCACGTTGAAATAGAACAGTCTACCCCAGTGAACAAAATAAAGGGTTCATTTCGACATTCCAACCACCTGAAGAAGGCCGAAGCGTACAACGGCCGAAACATTGTAATAAATATGGTGACCAAGATGAGGACAATAGTCTGAATAATGCAAATAGTGTATATAATACCTCATCTCAGAAATATAGACAGATTATTATTATTATTATTATTATTATTATTATTATTATTATTATTATTATTATTTCGTTTGATATCTGGCGTTTACACATTTCTTTCCGGGTCCCG
>OZ038487.1:107009911-107032411 GCA_964036315.1 Acanthosepion esculentum | reverse complement strand
CACATTCTCTTGATTTTCCTCTTTCATATCCTTCTCAATGTTCTCTTCTTCTCTCTCGACAACCCTAGTATCAGACGGATATTAATAAGCTTCGTTTTCTACTTCTTCTTTTTCTCCATTTTTTTCTTTTACTTCTTATGGTTGGCTAAAATAGGGCAGAGGAATTATTAATCGTATACGAATAGTAAATTTTCGCTATTTGGAAGGAACGGTGTTGAACTAAGTTTATCTCTGAAAGCACCTGTCTTAAAATGGAAACATGATCTTGAATCCAAAAAGGCGTATGCATTATCAGAAAGGAATATTTAACCAATAATCGTTAAGCCATTAGGTGATGTCGGCTTGCCTGAAGGGTTTATCACATTTTGCCAGACTATTAGAAAAGCTAAAAAGCATCGGTTATCTTGTAAAAGAAGGTGGACTCTTAAAATGAACCATGAATAATGAAGGCAAGGTAAAAACGTTAATCTCTCTGCCCTGCTGATGAAAGAAAGCAGATGTTTTTAAACATATCAACAGTGGGAGATACAGAAATGAAACAGTCTCTTTCTGTCACTTTCTATCACAGTTTTGGATTTTCCATCTCTGTTGGTATCATTCTAGACCGTTTTCATTTGCACGCAACCTAGAGTTATGCTCTATTCACAATCGAACGGCGACGCAGTTGGCAAACGATCGATGCAAACATCAAAGAACAGCCAGTCAGTTTGTTTCGTTCACCATTCCATCTTTTCGAAACTCAAATTTATTTTCTCTCAGTGTTGGCTTTTTTGTTATTTATTCGTGTTCTGATTTAAAAAAAAAAAAGTAAACAAGTAAATATTCCTTTGGCTTCTTAACACATCCATTTATTTTAAATTCATTCCGTTTTCCTTCTAACGTTAATTTTAATTTGATTTTTGTCTCTAACCCTTTTATCTTCTTATAACTAAACATAGACCGCCGTAATTTTTTCCCCGACTACGTTGGATGATAAAAATCCGTACATTTTACACAAAAGATAAAAGGCTCCTGCTGCGATGTGTTATATATTTTTCTCGTAGCACATCGTGAACGTAACAATAGATATACACTGACATCATGTCGGTGGGGAACACAGACTGAATTGTACGACCTCTCGCAAAGACACGCAGGGGAACATGAGAAGCTTCACAAAGACCATTATCTGAAAACAGGCTTCAAATTTTTAAAAGGAAAAAATAATTTCAAAATACTCGAAATCCTTTGAAGTTTTGATGTAACAATTTGGGCTCATTATTTTATTAATGAGATTGCGTTTTAAAAGCGATAAAATTGGATAATAGCTTTTGATTTCATGTGAAAAATTGTACATGGAAGTTTCCGTCTCCAAGTCTAAGTCTTTAGTTTTTTTAAAAATGTTGATTTGAAACACGCATACACGTAAATATTCACACAAGTTTATAACGCTACGTGATAATATAATGTAAGTTTTGATTTCAGAGAATGTTGGTACAATGCAACTTCATATTTTCAGTTCGAAATAAACTTGAAGATATTTTATATTTAATCTTTTATTCGCAAAGGACAATTAAAATAAATCGATCTAAATTATACAAATGTGCAAATGTATAAGTTTATTATTATGTATTACGTTCTTTTTTTAATTCAAACTAAATATGGCTGAGGATATCTATTTAATCTTTTTACTCCATGCAAAGGCTCAGTGTCATTAAACGCATGGATTTACAGACCGGGAAATTATTTTCTCTGATATGTCAGTCAGTCATTCATGTGTCATGCTTGATACACTCTTAGGCGATCATGTCTTTCGATACAGGCAAATTTTTACCGCAGTATGGTGCCAATTTTTTTTCTGCGGTAGACCAGATACCATCCAAAGCTTGGGCGGGGGAGACGATTAATACCTTTCCCAAGAGTATTAGCACGTAAGTGAATTTAATGGATTCGACTGTAATTTGAACTCTGCCCTCAATCCGAGACGCTATCCATTACACCGATGTGCAATGAGTTTTTCAATTATTCATCCAGTTCAACTGATTGATAAATAAATCATTGATAATTATTTTGCGTTGAAGTTTTTCTTTGCGAAATTAGAAAGTATATAAAACTATATCATATAATAAACGAATAGGAATCACATGCAATTAGTGAACAAGAACGAATATATGTTATAATTAACAAATAAGAGCCAAATATAATTAGTGAACTAGAATGTACACATCTAATAATTAACGGACACAAATCACATATAATTACTGAACTAGAAAGTACATATCCTATAATTAATGAACACGGATCACATAATTAGAGATCTAGGAAGTACACATGTTATAATTAACGAACAAGAACACGGATTACATATAATTGGTGAATCTGAAAGTACATATATTATAATTAACCTAACAGTGTCACATATAATAAGTGAGCCAGAAAATACACATCTTCTAATTAACGAACACGAATTATATATCATTAGCCTAGAATCTACATACAATTCATCCATACTTGAACATTACTCACATTTATGGTCCGTTGCTCCAGCTCGTTATTTAGTAGATACTTGATAACACCCAAAGAAGAATTAGCAATGTTATTGGTCTTGGTCTGGCATCTTCGCTTCAGTCACTTTGTCATCGACGTAAATTAATTTCCCTGTCACTTTTCTATAAATACTTTCATGATAATTTTTCGGATAAACTTTTCCCTATGATATAAATTTAAGTGCAGCACTAGATTGGCGGCAAAGTTTCACTAAATCACATTTGGATTGGCTAAATGCACCCATATGTTCCATGCTAACAGTTTCTTTTCTTCCTTATTGAAATGTCTTCCGGCTGCATGATTCCCAGACAACTTTAATCTGCAAAAAATCAAATGCAACGTCAATCGTTATCAACTGTCTTCTTGATTACTCTTATATTGTTCTCGCTCCTTGATAATGTTTCTTTTTATTTTCATATTTTTTCACGCTCAGTAACACCTTTTGTCCTAGTGGCTAGGTAGAAATAGAACGTACATATTTTATAATTAGTGAATTAGGATTACTAAAATAGTAATATCTTGAAACTAATGGAGTCGATGTTGCCCGATACAACCACTTCGTTGAAAAACATTTTCTCCCAAATTGTTATCATTGCACAAAACATTTTCTTGGTAATGACTGCATATCAAAAGAGATTTACAAATCTTTTTGAAAATACCTTGATAAAATCCAAAGAAGAATGGAATGTTATCGGTCCTCACCTGTCATGTCGTCTACAGACATTTTCTCACCTCCTTAACATATTTTCCATGTGCCTTTGGGTTTTTTTAAATAGACACTTTTATGGTAATTTTTTTCAATGAGTCTTCTTTCGTATATTGATGTTACTTCTACGCTGTCCGAATTTCCAACTGCAGACAAATATACAGTACTTACTACTGTATTTATGTGACTGTGAACATACCCATTATCGTCCGTAGGTAGGCTACAACACTCCACCATTTTCTAATCTCCAAGAAATACGTTTCGTTCTTTGGATGACTCTGTAATAGACGTCCATTTTCAATCGCAATTTATTTTCTATATCGTTAAGCGTTTTGCAACACATTTCTCTTCTGCTTGTTTTCACTTTTCTTCTGTATTATCATTCTCTCATTTAATATTTACATCTTTCTAATTTTTCACTTGTCTTGGCTTCATTCACTTTCTCGCCGCTGTAATGTAGCTTCCCTATGCCTTTGTTTTTTTTTTAAATACATACTTTCATAGTTATTTTTTCAATGAGTCTTGTTCTTTCGTACCTGAACGTTACAGAAGTTTGCTGGCAGCAAGGTTTCCTCATTTTACATTTGAAATTGCCCGACATAACCGCAAGTTCTTTGCTAAAATTTTCTTTACATAATTTACATTATTCGGACTATTGTCCTCATCTTTGTCGCCATATTTATTACAACGTTTCAGCCGTTGTACGCTCCGGCCTTCTTCAGTTGGTTGGAATGTCGAACTGAACCCTTTATTTCGCTCACTGGGGTAGACTGTTCTAGTTCCACGTGCCATGTTTAATGGATGTCAGTTATCAGTTATCTCCTGTTAATTTTCCCTGTAAAAGTTATCCACTGCCTTAACCGGGTATTGAACTCGCTCTCCTTGGGTCCTGTCACTGGATCTAACCAACGCCTTTATCCACGGTGCCATGTATCCTCAAGGAGATAACTGATATGATAAAGGCGTTAGTTAGATCCAGTGACAGGGCCCAAAGAGTGTGAGTTCAATACTTGGTTAAGGCGGTGGAGAACTTGGAGAGGGGAATTAACAGGAGATAACTGATAACTGGCACCTAATCTACATGGCATGTTGAACTAGAACAGTCTACCCCAATGAGCGAAATAAAGGGTTCAGTTCGACATTCCAACCACCTGAAGAAGGGCGGAGCGTACAACGGCCGAAACGTTGTAATAAATATGGCGACAAAGTTGAGGACAATAATCCGAATAATGTAAATAATGTACGTAATACCTCATCTTAGATATATATACAGATATTTAAATTTTCTTCTCTCAAATTCCTCGCTTTATGAGTTGCCTTCCGACTGCTTGCTTTTCTGTCAATTTTGATCTTCAACAATTTAAATATAATATCAAACATTACATTCTGTATTCGTAGTTCTTATATTGTTCATTCTTCTTAATAATGTTTTTCTTTTTCTCATATCATTTCACACGCATTGTGACTTGGGTTACATGATTTAAAAATAAGACAATAAAAGAACTGTAAATTAAAAAAAAATAATTACCACTTCACAGGAATTTTTTTTATTATTAGCATCCGGGGCAAACAAACGGAAATTATACATGAAATCGCGAAGAATGAACAGCATCAGTCCGTCGATAAATCCTATAATTAACACTCTGTTAACTGGTGTTTGCGATTTGACTCTTGATGTTGGCTCAAGATATTTTCTTTTAACTTGAGAGCATTTGTTTCTGCTTTAGTCAGTGAAATCCACAAGATTCACCATTGTTGTTCTAGTACCAATACATAGCCGCTTCATATGTTTGCTTGTGCTAAAAGGATACTCGTCTTTATTTTCGCGTATTTTATTCAGAAAAAAATACATACATATTTAGGATAACTCTAGTTTTATTTAAAAAAAACAGATTTAAAATTACTATTGCAAATTGTTCATAATTATTAATTTTAGCTTCTTTTCTTCTTGTCCTGGGTATGACGATAAACTACATCCGGCAGCAAGGCCACTGGGCGGGAGATTGAAGATTTTGGGGAGCGTATATTCACATCTTCTTCTTCTTCTTCTTCTTCTTCTTCTTCTTCTTCTTCTTCTTCTTCTTCTTCTTCTTCTTCTTCTTCTTCTTCTTCTCCTCCTCCTCCTCCTCCTCCTCCTTCTTCTTCTTCTTCTTCTTATTCTCCTCCTCCTTCTCCCTCTCCTTCTCCTCCTCCTCCTCCTCCTTCTTCTTCTTCTTCTTCTTCTTCTTCTTCTTCTTCTTCTTCTTCTTCTTCTTCTTCTTCTTCTCCTCCTCCTTCTCCTCCTCCTCCTTCTTCTTCTTCTTCTTCTTCTTCTTCTTCTTCTTCTTCTTCTTCTTCTTCTTCTTCTTCTTCTTCTTCTTCTTCTTCTTCTTCTTTCGACCTCCCTATGCTATCTCCTTCTTCTTCTTTCGACCTCCCTATGCTATCTCCCGATCCCCAATGTCCAACAATGATTCATGAGCTATGGTGTCTAGGAAAGTCAATTTTCGTTAGAAGGCACATCCAGAAGGAGACTATAGGCGTGAGGATGAGACGATTTCTCTGTCCGCTCGGTGGCTGTGGCTGGCAAACTGTAATCGTTTTTTGTATTCGCTCAAGAGAGATTGGGCTCAGTTCTCCGTAAATTATGTTAACCTTTGCATGAGATCTCCAACTGATGTTCTGGATTTTTCTAAATAGATTTGTATATGTTCCATCCAGTCGTCTTTCAAGACGAACAGATAATGTTCAAGTTTCTGATCCAGATGGATGTAGGTTTGGCGTCCCAAATTTTGTATCACCTACCGAAAGATCTATTATGACCGCATCTTAATTGCTGCTGTTCCCATATCAACTCTGACCCGGGGTGGTAGCACCTGTTAGGATCCCAGCTATGGACAAAAAGTGAACCCCTACAAAAAAATCCATAGTGAATTTTATAATAAAATGAGCATTAATAGGTTTTTTATGGCAAAAGACGAACAATGCGACAATAAACAAAATAGAAAATTTCATTTTAATAGTAAAATTACGAAAAATACATTTTATGATCTATAAAACTATATATCTAAAAAAGAAATTACCCTTCCCTGAAACTATAAAATTATGTACAACATTGAAAGCATAACATTAGTATTGAATGTTTAGCTTTCGGCATTAAAAAAAAACAACGATGGCGGTTGTTTTGCCGCTAAACAAAATCAACCAACATTCTCCTCCTCCTCCTCCTCCTCCTACTCCTTCTTCTTCTACTAATACTACTATGTGTCATATCTCTTCAGAACGTAGGCGATCATCGATCATGGCGCCCTACAATTTCCTGTCCTTAGTAGCTTTTAGTAAATTTTCTCTTGTTGCTACACCAGCCCGTTACTTAGGCTATGCGCTGTTTCCCACTGTCCCTCTTGCTTTCAATACGCCCTCTGAATGCTGAAAATATCTTTAAAAAAAAAACAAAACAAGTCCATTAAACATATCATTCTTCTGAAAAATTTGTGCTAAAAATATACCGTTTATTTATCCCCTTCACAATGATAGCCAATAAATATTATGATGGCATTTATTATATAAGAATGTTTTATACACTGAGAGCATTTCGGTGTTACAAGTCTGATCGCATTATCATTGAACTTAATTTGTCAAGATAACTGACCAATTCTGGAAATTTGGTAGGAACAGAAATATAGAAATGTACCTATCTTAGTAGACTTAAAACAAAAATATGGATAATTTGGCACAGAAATCTGAAAACCAATGGAACGTCGAAAGTTTCCTTTAAAATTTAAGATAAAATATTACGGAACAGAAAAATAATACTACACAAATTGTATTTAATATATATATATATACGAATATAAATCCTCTAATATTTCAGTGAATTCTAGATGATTCCTTCACAGAGGTATTTATTGTACAAAAGTACAAATGTGCCACGTGGGCAAAAATGGGAATGGGGGGAGGCTGGTCTTCAACTGTCTTACTTCTAACTTAGCTAGCCTCATTTACAGGCCCAATCGTCCAAATATTGTTCCTTTCACCAAAACATCTCATCCACACCGCCCTGCCATACACATACACCACAATACCACATCCACTCAAGGAAATTCTAACTAATCCCCATATATACAGCTTTTGTGGAGCGCTGGGCTTAAACAATAAATCCCCAATGTTCGTGATATAAAAATATTTACACAAATAAACAAAACTAGTGTTAGTAAAAGCCCCCCACCCCGATTCCTTCACAGATTAAGAGGAAACTCGTAGGAACAGACTTGTAGGAATGGTTCGGCGGAAGATGTCAAGAATACCTTGCACAATATCATGTGAGTAGGAGGGAATATTAAAGAAAATGTAAAAAACGCACATTTGGTTAAGATAAGAACAAAAAAAAATCTATGGGACATAAATTGATGAAAGTAGGCTTGGAGAATGTGACACTCACGTGACGTAGTGAATAAAAAAAAAGGGCAGAGGGAAACAGCGAACAACCAACCGAAAATCTTGTGTAAATGGATGATAGAAGAGGGATTAGGAGCGATATTAACGGATAAATATTGCTCATCGAATGGACAACGTATATTTTTTGGAACATTTAGTCAAATGTTAAGCGGCTTCGACATTTCCTGATCATGTCGGATCATTACCATGTTTAGCAAGCGTCCATTTTTTTTTCCAAGATATCAAATTGTCAACATAAGTTAATCTATTCGAACTATTAATCAGATCTTTATCATTATTGATGTTATTATAGACATAATATTTTGGTTACATACGCTCAAACCATCTTCTTTTAGTTCATTATTATAAAAATGCCATATCCATTCAGGAAGTGGCCGATCATGACTGTTCACAGATTCAGTCAGTTATGTGTCATGCGTGATATATGCTTAGTCGATAACGCATGTTTAGATGCATGACAGACGAGGCAGATTTTTTTCCGCAGTAGTTTGACATTTTTTCTGCAGTAGACCAGTTGACATCCAAGGCTGTAGAACCCGGTCTGTATTTACCCATAGCTGAGGGGTGATGAAGAGGATTCATACCTTTACCAAGGGTTGGTTCCACCTGTTAGGCTCCCAGCTATGGGCAAAAAGTTTACCTCTAAAATAGGGTCAAAAAACTATAAAGGTATAAAAATACAGGTTTATAGTAAAAATACCATCAATAAATTTTGGTAAAGAACAAATATTACCAGCAATGCATTTTCCAAAATATTACCAGCAATAAAGTTTTGAAAAAAAAAAATGCAATTTACCAGCAATAAATTTTTGAAAAAAAAATGCAAATTACCAGCAATAAATTAAAAAAAAATACCTGCAATACAAAAAAAAAAAATTGCAAAAATACATTTTTGAAAAAACAAAAAGAATTTCCAACAATATATTTTTGAAAAAAAATTAAAAATACATTAAAAAACAAATTTACCAAAACTACATTTAAAAAATATTACCAGTAATAAATTTTTGAAAAGGAAAATGCAAATTACCAGCAATAAATTTTAGAAAAAACAAATAAAAATTACCAGCAATAAATTTTTAAAAATAATTAAAATTAGCAATAAATTTTTAGAAAAATGCAAATTTCCAGTAATAAATTAAAAAAATACCAGCAATACATTTTCGAAAAAAAAAAAAAATAAAAATAAATAAATTTTTGAAAAAACAAAAAGAATTTCCAACAATATATATTTGAAAAAAAAATTAACAACAATACATTAAAAAAACAAAATTACCAACTCTTACATTTAAAATAATATTACCAAAAATACATTTTTGAAAAATATATATGTATAACCAGCTATAAATCTTCGGTAAAAACAAATATTACCAGCAAAACATTTTTGACAAAAAATATTAGCAGCAATACATCTCTGTAAAATAAATAAATAATGCTTCCAGAAAAAATCGTTTTCGGCATTAAATAACCCACAAGGAGTTGATATACCGCTAAACAAACAAACACAATGTTAAGCCTCCCGCACTCTGTTCTACTATCCATTCAGACAGGCATGTTGGGTAGGAGGTTTGTTTCCTTCCCTTATCACTGTTGACCTCAATATGTCATTTGAGGATTAGGTTATCCAAACCCTCCTTGCTCATTAAAACGGCTAAGAATTTTCTGCTTTTTCTTTTCGATTCTGAGTATAAGTGAAGATTTTTGTTGCTATTTCTTTATCCCTTGTTGATTATTCGCTTCGTCCATATACCCTTGCGGATAACCAACCACGTTTCTACTGACTCTAGTTTTCTCTTCATCTATGAGGGGATTGTCCAGCATTCACTGACATACAAGAAAGAGGAAACCACATAGCAATCCAGCACTCTTTTCATTTTATTTCTCAGCACTGTTTTTTTTATTTAGTTTTGGGAATGCATCTATCGCTAGTTAAATGCGTGTTCTGATTTCGGTATCGCATTTTCATTCTGTGTTAAAACGCTTCCCAGATATTTAAACCACTGTACTTAGTTTAGATTACATTATTTACACAATAAACTACATTATTCTCTCTTTATCTCATCTCTTCGTGTTCTTTTATTGCACTGTGTTAGCTATTTGCAGCAGTCTCGCACATCTCGTCTATGGAACTCCCTTCCCTATTACTGTTTCCCTGACAAATACAATCTTCAACGGTTTAAGTGTAGCGTCAATCGACATCTCCAGTTGCCTTGATCTATCCACTTCCCTTCTCCACATCCTTTCATCTTTCATTCCTGTCTGCTCTCGCTCCAAATCTTCTGTAACCCCCTTGCCTTGATTGGCCCACCGTCTTTCTCTTTCTCCACATCCTCTCTTTTACCACTCCTGTCTGCTCTTCCTCCAACCCTTCTGTAACCCCATGCCTGATAGTGGCCTCCGGCCTTGCTTGGGGTGATACGCTTAAAAAAAATAAAAAAGTTCATAAGTATTTTGGCTGTTAATTTCTTCTTCATTTCTATAAGGATTTTCCTTTTAACTAAATTCTAAAGATGCAAACACTTTCTAAAAGCAATCATTTGAAAATAAAATAAATTTAACATCAGGATATCAATAAACCGGAATTAATATATTTGATGAGGGCGTTTTAGACTAACTGAATTTTTGAGGGGCAAGAAAGGAAACGTGGAATATAGCAACGGTTTAACTAAATATATTTTTTATTAAAATAAGGTTAGGATTAACTCCCCTGAGTTTTTCGCGGTTATTATCATATTTTACAAATATATAATATATAGAACATAATTCTATTATATTTTTATTTTTCTGTTATGAGTTGCATATACTCAGGATGTGTACGATCATAACACTCCACAACCTCTTATCATTTGTAGCTCGATGTAATATTTCCCGCTTAATATCCATCCCTATCCCTACCCTGCTAGCAGTTGACACTAGCTACTTGGATTAGTTACTTGATATTTTTTCTGTACCTGTCTTCCTCTCAATATTTCATGTGAGTGATAAATTATCCAAGCTCACTTTCCTTCTTTTCTATAAGAAATATTTAAAAGGTCTCTTTCTGATTCTATCAGAAAAGTTTTCCATTTTACTTAAAACTTCCTTATTATTTACATGTTCTGTCTCAGAAATCTTGTTTAGAAATACGTCTCTGTTTCTTCAAGTCTCTTCTTCGCCTATGAACAAACTGTCTTGCACTTACTGTCGAATTTTATTATTATTATTATTATTATTATTATTATTATTATTATTATTATTGTTTCCTTTAATTTCTGCTGTGTACTCATTACTTTCCGGGTCACGACCAGAGACCTAAGATGGTATCATGATATTTTTCACTGAGAAATTTTGAAAAAAGAAATTACACATATTTTACATAGATAAAGCCATTCATAAGGTGTGAGCTTTACTCGAGAGAACATTTTTTTGTATTTCTTTATGTCAGGGGCTACCAGAAACACCTTCAATTAGTCTACTGCAATCTTTTACAGTCAATCTGAGGGCAACAAACTACAGCTAGAACTACTGATGTTATGATGCGCCACATTTTTGAGATTTCGATTCCAAGGTCCGTTTATTTTGATAGTTTTTTGAAGATCTTCAAAGATATATTGCAGTCTGCAAGGACAGCCCTATCATTATTATTATTATTATTATTATTATTATTATTATTATTATTATTATTATTATTATTACAGAGAAGTTTAGCACACAAAATATTCCTGTTTTCCATGTTTCTCTTTCTTTTTGAAGTTATTTTAACTATTAACCAAGACGTCATATTTTTTCCCTATTCTAACATTTGCCAGATAGTAAGATTTCTGTATTTGCTGACTTCTGAAGTCTCCAATTTGTAGCTTGCATGTATTAGAGATGTTGTTTATGAAGATTTCAATTTGAAATTTTTTAAAGAACATACTACACGGATGTAATAAATACTGATAAAATACTTTTTCTACCATTATTTACATTATTTATATCAGTACTATTGTCTTCCTCTTTGTTGTTATCGCAACTTTTCGACCATTGTTTCTTCCAGTTATCTTCAGGTGTATTTCGATCTGTGTAACCTAAAAGGAATTCTGAACTGAAACCATTATTTAATTTTATGCGGGTAGACTGTTGTCGTCCCACTGTCCATGTCTACGGATATCTCGTCAAGTTCTTATTTTTAGTACAGTTCAATTATTACCCACCACTTTTCCACTGAGTTCAAGTATACACTGTCCGGCCCAGGGATTGAACTCACAACTATCCTTTTACCGAAGCTTTAATCCATTCTATTGAACTTGGAGCCTTAAATCTATCCTACCTAAAGGGCAGTGTGTGCTAGGACTCAGTGGAACAAGAGTGCAAATTCAAATAATATAATTACTTATGTTCTGCATTAAATTCTTTGCAATCAATTATTTTAAATAGATATTAGCTATATTGAAAACATGAAGATATATAAACTCAACATAAAGTTTCTAACGATACCTCAATATATAGAAATATTTTTTCAGTGAGCATCTGGAGATATTGGAGATGTAAAAGTCATATGTATATTTGAGGGTAGAGAAGTATATATATATATATATATATATATATATATATATATATATATATATATATATATATATATGGAATCTGTAACCCGTCCGGGGTAAGACGATAAACTACATCCAACAGCAACGCCTCTGATCAGGAGGCTTTGCGGAGCGTGGAACCACCTCTTACTTGCTGGTATTCCCAGGTCCACCCTGAACAAGGGTGGTACCACCTGTTAGTGTCCTAGCTTTTGGCAAATAGTTAACACTCAAACTGGGGTCAAAACTCTATGAAAGTGGAAAAATATTTTTTAATACCAGCAATACTTTTGTGTAAAAAAATTACCAGGAATAAATTTTTGGAGAAATAATTATTACCAGCCATACATTTTTCAAAAAAATTAACAGCAATACATTGAAGAAAGGAATACAGTGTAACCCGGATATAAGAGAGTTCTCGGGACCGGAGAAGAAGTATCTTATATCCGGGTTTCTATTATATCCGGGTTTGGTCTATTATATATACATTAACACAGGTTCTAATTTTGGACCAGAGAAAATCTATCTTATATCCGGGTTTCTCTTATATCCGGGTCTCTTATATCCGGGTTACACTGTATTACCAGCAATACAAATTTTGTCGGTATTAAATAATCCATTGAGGTGTTGATATGCCGTAAAAGAAACCAAACCAAACGAAATCTGTGTCTATTTTGATTCAGAAAAAAAGTTATAATTTTAAAAGTCATTATTGTTATAATGAAATACATAATTTTCAAAATTGTGAAAGATTACACCATAAATGTTTTTCAGTGATTTGGATTATTGAATTAACTATATTATTGCTGCCACGAACTAAATTACAAATAAAATTATGTGGTGTTTTTATTTAAACCGCACGTATATAGATATATACGTATTTTGGGGTTTCTAACTAATTAGTGTACACACATTCACAATTTCAAATGTAGGGTTTGAATGCTATGATGACGTGCTAATGAGTTTAAAGAATGAACCAATCCTAACCGAAGTTAAGATTTAAATTTTTCTTATTTTCATTTTGTTTTGGATGATTTCATTTACTTTCTACAATGTTTTTCATGGACTGTTAGAAGCAAATTAAGATTTTGAAGCTATGACTGGCTCGACTCCATCAACAAGGCAAAGCAAAACAAACAGCTCAAAATAGAACAAATAATCGAATTTGTATTAAGTGAAATATAGGAAAAAAATGTTACTAAAACATAATTTAATTAGGCAAAAAAAAGAAGGCTCATCTAAGGATGAGATTCTGGGGGAATTCGGAAATTTCTTTTTTTTTCTTTATATAATTCTTCCTCCTCCCTCGCCTCACATTCCTTTTTGTCATTCTCATATTTTCCAGATGCTTTTGATTCGACTGATTTCAAATGATTACCCTATTCCCCGTCCAATTCCTCAGAATGTGCTCCGCAACTTACGTTAACCCGTCTCCTCCAACTACTCCTCATTTTCTTTCTGATTCTTCCTCTACTTGTCTCTTCCTCTTAGTTCAAACTTATGGTTCTGCTTGCCTCATTTATATACAGACTTTTATAGTTAAGTGTTCTTTTTTTTCATCTTTGCTACTTTTCATTCTTCTTTTTCCCTTCTTTTCTTTCTTTCTTCTTTTCATCATCCTCTTTTTTTCCTTCTTCTTCTTCTTCCTCAATCGCGCTTCTTTCTTTTCTTTTTCATTAATAAAAGGGTATTAAAGAAAAAAAGAGAAGAATTTTGATTCTTTCTTTTTTTTGCCCCTCACATTTTCTCTTCCATTCTAATTTCGTTATATATCCACTCAACACTTAAAAAAAAAACTCCTGCTTTTACTAAGTTACTTAATTTAATTTTTGTTTATCTAAAACGTTCGTTTCTCTTTTTTGCCTTTCCTCAAGTTATTTCCTGCTTTTTGGCCTTCAAAACAATCTCGTTTTTGCGGATTGTGTCATTCAACCTTCACACATGATTTTGCTTTTGAAATTCGCTATCTTTTCTCTTTTTTCACTTCTATTATTATTTTTCCTAGTTTTTTTTCCAGATTTGCTGATTGATATTCTTCTATATATGTTTAATATTTTATATGGGCAGTGAGATAAAGTAAATATTTCGTAAGATATTGATCATACTGAGTTTTTCCGAGTAAAATGATTTTCTAAGATTAACCTAGATGTGGCACAAAGCCAAACATAAAGGGAACCCAGTGAAAATCGAACTCACTATTTGGTTGTAATTGTTCTCGCGAGAAAAGCTTGATGATCATTGCACCACGTCGATCAACACTGATTTAATAAGCCTAGATTAGGTGTTGCACAAAACCTAAGATATGGAGCTCCCAATGAAGATCGAACTCACTCGTAATTAATTTAACAGGACCAACTTGCTAACCATTTCATGTCCATAAATGATTTTCTTAGTGAATCTTCGGATGTGGAACAAGGGCGAAAATGTCGGATACCCAGTAAGGACAAAACTCACTATTCAGTTATAAATGATCTGGTGAGACAAGCTTGCTAACCATTACACCACATCGAATGCCCAATGGTTACCTAAGCGTAACTTTGATGTGAAACAAAGCTGAATGCGTGTAGCTCCCAGTGAGGATAGATCACACTCAGTCGTAATTGATCTTGATGGTAAGTTTCCTAACCGTTACAGTGCACAGAAGTGCGCAAGAAGACAGTCCTTTACAAAGCATAGCTTACATGAAGCTCAAGCCTGCAAGTATGAAGCACTCATTGTGGATCGAACTTACAACTCAGTCGTAATGGATCTTGCAAGACAAACTTTTAACAACTGCGCCACTTTTAAGTGCTTCGAGTTTTTTGTGTCTGTGTGCCATGCTCATGAGCAAATACGATTGTGTCTCAGAAAGTCAGAGCTTTTTTCAAAATATATATCAGTAATTTTGGAAATGGATTTTAATTGGATTACTTACTGTAATACAAATTCTAAATCCAAAATCTAGTAAGGTCTATTCATTTTTAAATGTTGTCAAATTTACTTACAACTTGTTCTTGTTTTTCTTTCTTGTTGTCGTTGCTGTTGTTGTTATTATTATTATTTTATTTCCTTTGATTTTTGGTGTGTACACATTTCTTTCGGAGTCCCGTCCAGAAATCTAAGGTCAGAAATGGCATCATCATGACACTTTCTAACAACCAATTAAAAAAGTTACATAGAAAAAGCCTTTCGTAAGGTGTGGACTGTACTCTTGAGAACGATTTTTTGTATTTCTTTAAGACATGCGCTCCCAAGAATTCCTTCAATGAGTCTACTGGAATCTTTTTCAACCAATCCGAGGGTTCCATCTACAACAGGGATTGTTGATGTTGCCATGTGCCACACATTTGAAATTTCGATTTCATGGTTGATGTTGATAGCTTTATAATAATAATAATAATAATAATAATAATCATTGTATTTTGATAGCTTTATAATAATAATAATAATAATAATAATAATAAGTAGATATGGTTACAAAATAAATAACAAAATATTCAATCATCTACTCTACATGGATGATCTCAAACTCTTTGCCAAAGACGACAATGAGTTGAAGAATCTATTGTAAAATACTTCAGTGACGACATAGGTGTGAACGTTGGATTAGATAAATGTGTAAAAGTAACATTCAAGAAAGGTAGAATTACAGAAACACCCTTAATAGATTTAGATTTTGTCACAAAGATTAGGGAACTGGACCATGATGAAGCTTATAAGTACCTAGGAATTAGCGAAGGAGATGGCATACTACACCCTCCCCCCCCCAAATGAAAGGGAATGTAAGAAATGAGTACTACAGGCGTGTACATCTGGTGTTTACTATAGTTGTATCTGCGATTACAAAGTCTCTACTAAAACGAGCATTACGAAAATAAACAACGAGTATTTTCCTTCCGGGTACCAACCAGAGACCTAAGGTTAGAAATAACACCATGACATTTCCACTGGGCACAAAAAAAACTGCGATCACACATATATTATATTGATAAAGCTATTCGTAATGGGCGAGCTGTACTTATGAATACATTTATTTTATTTCTTTAAAGCGTGGGCTACGAGGAATCTCTTTAGTGTGTCTATCGAAACATTTTCCAATCAATGAGCTCCAACTAGAACTGGAATTATTGATGTCCTAGTGTCGTATTTCTTTTTAGATTTCCACTTGAAGTTACTTGTATTTTGATAGTTTATTTTGAAGATTTTCAAAGATTCATTACAATCTGCAGGGACCGCCATGTCAATAATAAATCATATTCTCACATTGAAGTCTTTGATCAGGGTGTCTGGGAGATTAGCTTTTCGATTTCAAGGTCTTTGTATTTTGATATTTTTTGAAGATCTTCAAAGATACATTAGAGTCTGCAGGGTCTGCAGGGATTGCCATATCAACAAGATGGCACATTTTGTTTTTACGGTCTCTGATCACGATGTTTGACCTATTAGCTTTGATTGTTCCGTCTCTGTGTATTGTAAAGAGCCATAAAGTTTTTAACGTTTCTATCTCTGTAACCGTTTCTGGGTGGTGCTCATACCAATTTCTTGCAGTTTCTTTTCCGTAAAAGTTGCATATTTTCCAATGCAGCAATTGGCCCACTATGTCAAGCTGGATTGTATATTCAGTCACTACGGTGCAACTTGATAAAAAATGGTTACTTATTATTATTATTATTATTATTATTATTATTATTATTATTATTATTATTATTATTATCATCATTATTCACCAAAACTAAATATTTTTAAATGACAGAAAAACATGATTATGATTGAAATTATTCCTAATAACTCGTGTATAGTATTCGGTTTTATGATCAGTTTTATGATCGGATCTTTATGCGAATAATAGGCAGTCGCAATATATACAGGTATACATTTTGAAGAGTTTAAAAATCCTCCATTTCCAGAGACCGGTTGCACTATACACAGGTCATTTTTCTGGTGGGGTTATAATCCATTCAAAAATAATAAAGGGTCGCACTATACACGACATCGCCTTATACAAGAGTATATGCAGTATATATATATATATATATATATATATATATATATATATATATATATATATTTATGTATATGCAGTATATATATATATATATATATATATATATATATATATATATATATATATATGTCTGAAGAAATATAGTCTAAATATGTACTATATTTATGGGATAAAGTGCTCAATATAAGAGATAGAGCATGTGTAAATATAAATATAAAAGTGAACATAGAAGTCAACACTTCTATGATTTCTATGTTCCCATTTACATATATATATATATATGTATATATATATATATATATATATATATATATTTTATACATATATATATATATATATATATATATATATATGTATATATATATATATATATATATATATATATATATATATATATATATATAAAAGACAGTATACAGGGGAAAGAATTTGTAATATATTCTTTGAAAACATTATTGTTGCTCGTGCCTCTTTTACTATTTTCATTTTGATTGTTGTTTTGTCTGTTATTGTTCTTTCTGAGACTCTAGAATTGTGTTTCATAAACAAGCAAATTGATCAATTTTCAATTTGTCATGTCTGTCTTCATTGAGTATTTCTTTACAAATCCTAGCAACATTATTATAAAGAAGGAACAACCACACCAGAAAGAATAACATGATGAAAAAACCTGAGAACGAAGAAAATATTATTATCGTGTTTCGAATGATTACCTTCGTTAATAATATATCACCTTTATTCACATCGTTACTATTGACATTAATCAATCATTATTGACACTATTAAACAAAGCGCACACAATCACCACCAGAGAAAGAAAGAGAGAGGAAAGAGGTGGGGCATAGAGAGAGAAGCACACGCATATATATAAATGCATGATTGTTTTTAAATTTTCATGTGTTTACGTAAATAACGTCAAATATTTGAAATGAATAAATTACTTACAATTTCATCTTAGCTTACAAGGTTCAGCGAAACAATTCGTTCGGAGTTCAGAATTATATCTCCCTGTTCGTAGGTGTATTGGTGTGAATAAATGTGTATTTATCTATATGTCCCTATTTCTGTATATTTGAAAAAACATATTATCCTGGAATAATGTGGCATGATGATACATTTCTATTTGTTTAGGGGTTTATAATATTTAAACTGTGAATAACATTACTACACATTCAAAAAGATATTGGATTACCTGAAATTGTTATGGGTCCTTACCTATAAACCAGAATGAACCCTTCCTAACACTATGTATACTACGCGTCTCAAGAGACAGAGAGAGAGAGACACGTCGAGTCGAGCCGATAGTAGTTCACTCCAAACCAGTCTGACAGTCTTACTAACACCTTCAATATTTGTTATTATTATCCCGTGCAATATATCTTCGTTACATCTACTCTTGGGTTCGTGTTGTTCTTCCTTTGTCCTAACCTGGACCATAACATAAAGTAAGCAAAAAAAATGACCTTAAATCTCTGGAATTTGTGAAAGTTCTCTCTTGTTCAGTTAATGGGTCTCATAGTGTTTTCCGAATTCTTGCACTTAGTTGACACACATTGACGCTGCTAAAACAATATCAGCTAGGAGGTAGATTATTCCTGTACCAGAAAAAATATCTGCATTCAATATATATATATATATATATATATATATATATATATATATATATATATATATATATAGTTTACGAAAAACCAGGTAATCAATTACAAATAGAAGTAAACTTATAGTTGAAAATAAAATTTTAGTGTTTTAATGTAAAATCTATGAATATTTTTCTAATCGACTATTTCATATTAAATCCCCAAAATTTTTGTAATAAAGTTTTTTTTAAAAACTTTAACAAATATATAATTAAATTCCTTATAGACTGTTTAAACATTCAAACTTATATCAAACATTATAATATTTATGAACTCTCAAAGTAAAGCTAAACAACAGCGCCTAATTCGGGCCTTTCATTCCAGAGAAAGTTAATGACACTTTCTCTCATAACTTCTTTCTGTCTTTTTCTCTTTATGCCTTTTTCTCCTCTCTTCCTTCCATATCAATATATAACTTCCGTTAAGTTAACCGATTTAATGTGTCAATGTCTGAATTTCCTCAAACAATTTAAATTTGATAGAATAGAAATGTTACATCTACCTCAATCATGTCTCTCTCCCCATCACTTCCTCACTTCGTTAATTTACATATGCTTAGTACTGCCCGTCAAAAATGTGTAAATTCTCGTTTCAGCCTTTGGAAGGAAAATCTGATGATCCGCGGTCCTTTAAAGGGGCTGTGGTGAAATAATTTATTATATGGAATCTTAAAGTGGTCTTTTTATTATATATATATATATATATATATATATATATATATATATATATATATATATATATTATTTCAGGACCATTTTTCAACTTATTAAAAGTGATGTTCGCCCACTCGAACCTTCTAACTTTCTGTTCTGGAATAACAAGATGCCTCACACGTTTCACGCACGATTTTGTTTTCAAGTTTTTTTTGTCACTGCTCTTTGGCCTGTCGTAGTTGTAACGCCTGTCTCATGGGTAATAAGTGTTATGGATTGAGCTGGATCTTTTCTTTATTTGATCTCCTTATCTCTAATTTGAAATGAAGATCGCCCTTCCTGCTATGACCACCTGACCCAATTTTCCTCCCTAGAAGAAGAATATTAATTATTCAAAACTAAAAGTTCCTGTAGATATTTTGATTGGAATTTTCAGTGGGTTTAATAGCATTAAATATTCCACGAACATATAGCATCTTTTTCGATATTATTAATCGGTAAATTTTAAATTACCTATTTTTAATAACAGGTTTACTTTAAATACACACATTTTGTTTCTATGTTTATGCTGTAGGGATTATCTATTCTATCTATCTATACATATATGAAGGGCAATTGCTTGTATGTGCATGTATAAATATATATATATATATATATATATATATATATATATATATGTGTGTGTGTGTGTGTTTCTCTGTGTATTATTGCTTTATTTACAATTTTAGGCAATCGTTTGGAAAATAAGTTTTTATTTCATCTTCAAAAAATAAACTGCATTGATTTTCTGGTGCGTAACTAACATTAAATAGTAAATATTTTTAAATTAAGTTTTATTAAAGCAAAAAAAGAGAGAATTGTATTTTTCAAAAATTAATTTAAATAAAATATTGTTAAATTCATAAAACAAATATTTAACACAACTAATGTTGACCGTAAATCATGTCTGTCTTTCCTAATTTTTACTTAACTAAAGTTTTCTTTTCAAATATAAATATCACTTGAAGTTTAAATATAATCGATTTTCAAAGCTAAATTTTGAATGTATCTTACTTATTTTATCTTTCGAAATAGTGTGTAATTAAATAAACGAAGAAATGTTTGCTTCAGTCATTTTCTTACGTAGAACATAATGACTATCAAAATTTTTTAAATAGTAAATAATTATTTTTCGAAAAAAGCTCGATATAGATTTTGCTTGGGAAAAAGATGAATTAAATATGTTTAAATATATCTTAATTTGAGTTTATTTACTTTTTATTAATAATAATTTGAAAAAAAATTGTTAAAGAACTTAGATAAATCGATTTGATTTGTTTGAAACAAAGATTAACTGATTATTTATGTTAGTTTTCAATTTGAATAAAAAATATGTGTATTGGTATTAGTATTGGTATTAGTAGTTTGGTATTTCCCGAAATTTAGATATTATTCAACAAACCAAACAATGAAGTTTATTTTTTTTAAAGTATGAATAAAAAATTATTTTACATAAGATAGCTGAAAAATATCAAATAATCGCCAATAATAATCTATTATTCACAGATCTTCCGAGTAACGCCGGATATCCCCGCCAGTATACATATACACACACACACATACACACACACACACACACACACACACACACACACACACACACACACATACATATATATACATAGATAGATAGATAGATAGATAGATAGATAGACTTTTGTCCAGGGTATGTAATAAATATATAATATATATATATATATATATATATATATATATATATATATATATATATATATATATATATATATATATATATATATATACATATATATATTTCAGTTTTATTGTACAAAATTTAATGATAGCTAGGAATAAGCAAAATTTATATGGCATTTTAAATAGCTAAAAAACAACCAGTTTCGTCCCATCCTTATCAAGTTTATTTCTGGGATATAAAAAAAGCGTGTAAATTTAATTAATATTAATGATAACGAATGGAGGGGGAAAAAAAAGAATTTCAAGAAAGCTAGAGTGCAATAACATTCAGACCCAGTAAGCATTCCCTCTGTTTACAAAGGGAAGTCCCACGGGATCTGATATACAAGGACTCTAGAACCTTGAGGTGATATGAGGAGTGGGACCTAGATAAAATCGAGAAACGGTCTACACTAAAATCAGAAACACAATTCCTGCTAGGTATTACATGCTCTGCAATAGAAGAGCCAGAATTATTGGTCAGTTGACCTTTCTTGGAATCCAGATTCAAAATCCTGGGGTTTAAGTGTAGTTTTATTCTCAAATCCAAACGTTGGGACGTTCTGCCTTTGTAGTCGAGTTCACAGCTATACTTATATTTATAAATCACTGAATTAACATGATGGGGTGGGGAGGACGTCCATTCGAATGGAAGAGAAAACAGGACGGGTAAAAAATATTAGCCGAACATTAGCCGAAAAATAACATCTATTAATCACACGGGAAATACGTCTAGATAAAGACCCAACCTCTGAAACAATAAAGGGAAGACGAAAAAGAAAAACTAGACATTTTTTTCACAAAATGCGGCGTAACCCTATGAATTTTATTGATGGCATCATGGATAACAGAATGCAAAACATCCAAAGGATATCCGTTTTTTGAAAGTGTCATCTTAATAAAATCAATTTCACCGCAGAGAAAGCTATCAGAACAAATCATAAGTGCCCTATGAATTAAGGTCTTAATCAAATTAACCGTTAGTTGTCTGGAACAAAAAGAGTCCCAACGCATATAAAGTCTCGAGAATGTAGTCCTTCTAAATACAGAAGTCACAAACTTGTCACTAATCCTATGAACAAGAACATCCAAAAAGGAAAGACAAGAACTTGACTCCTTTTCTACGGTAAACTTAAGTGTGGGATGGACAGAGTTTGGTGAGACACTTGTCGGCTTCAGCCTCATTATTAAAGAGGGAAAACGTACCACATAACGATGATACATAAGAGGACGACCAATTCAAGAAAACAAGGAAGCCTCATGAAAACCGACAAATATA
>OZ038487.1:106972411-107007411 GCA_964036315.1 Acanthosepion esculentum | reverse complement strand
CTGTACTTGTCAGAACAATTTTTTGTATCTCTTTGAGGCATGGACTTCCAGGGATCCCTTCAATTAGTCTACTGGAATCTTTTCCAACCAATCCTAAGGCTCCAACTACAACAGGGATTGTTGACGTTTCCATGTGCCACATTTTTGAGATTTCTATTTCAAGGTCCTTGTATTTTGACAGCTTTTCGAATATTTTCAAAGACACATTGCAGTCTGCAGGGACTGCCATATCAATAAGGAGGCACTTATTTAGTTTGTGGTCTTTAATTACAATGTCTGGGCGGTTGGCTTTGATTTTTCTGTCAGTGTGTACTGTGTAGTCCCATATAATTGTAACAGGCCCTATCTCCGTTACTGGGTCTGGGTGGTGTTCGTACCAGTTACCTTTCCATAGGAGTTGCAAATTTTCCAGTGCAGATATTGACCCACTCTGTCATGACGGGTTTTATATTCAGTGGGTGCCAATATCGTGCAACCTGATACAAGATGATCAATGGTTTCTGGATATTTATCACAGAATCTGCATTATTATTATTATTATTATTATTATTATTATTATTATTATTATTATTATTATTATTATTACTCCCATTCTGTTGTATATACAGAAATGGCTTCATGACATTTTCCACTGACCGTTTGTTGTGAATGATAAATAAAATAAAATAAAATCGTACACATTTTACATAGATAAAGCTCTTCGTAATGAATGGCCTGTACTTGTGTGCACAGTGTTTTGTATTTCTTTGAGGTATGGACTACCAGGGATCTCTTCAATGAGTCTATCAGAACAATTTACATTCACTCCGATGGCTCAAGCTACAACTTGAATTATTGATGTCCTATTTTACACATTTGTGGTCTGGGTGATGTTCGTACCAGTTATTATTATTATTATGAAATATATATTCAACACACAGAGAATAGTGTGATCTAAAAATCGAGAAATGAAAGACAATTTACAGTGTCTTCCGATGCTCATTCTACCGGGTCGAGAAGTTGGTAATCTGCATATGTATCTATCTTCATGCAGAATGACGTGTAAATCACATAGGATTTGTAGCGGTCTGTTAGATTAAATTCCTTCTAGCAACTAATCAACTAAGGAAAAATTCCAAGATGATTAGGATAACCATCGTAATACTCACATGCCATTCAACCTTTGCCTTCATTTCATTCGGTTTTACGCTGTGCTAACCAGTACAACCGTTTTTCTCAAAGCAAGCGGGATTTGTACAACCGCTTATCATTTTTTGTAGATTTTTTTTTATATTTATTTTACATGTATACAATTTTTTTATAGTTAATTTGAAGAAGATAGATAAACTGTCGAAATATTGTCCAATTTTTATTTATGTTTTCTTAAATAGCGCTCTTCTCTAAATATTGTCTCATCATTATTAGTATCATTATTGTTGTTAATATTATTATTGATTGAGAGAAAAGAATGCCAAAAACGTTAGGATGGAATACAAATACCCATCATGACACACAGTGTTATAGATGTGTACCAGGTACATGCAACACAGCCAAATCTGCAAGATGTTGTTGAACGGTCTTAATAAAAACAGCGCATATTAGTGAACACAACTTAGAAATACTTACAATTCGGGTAACCCACTTTGCTCAGAGAGTTTCCGATTCAGAAAGTTCCCAATTATATTTATATGATTCCCGATTCGCCTTGTCTGACTCATCTTTTAAACTAAAAATAAACACTCGCGTTTGCAACGTAAGAATTTCAGGTTCTACCTTAGTTTTCTCATTTTCCATAGCCTTTGTACAGACGAGAAATAAATGTATTGGCTGATTTTTCGTAGTCCGTAACTCTGCAGAAAATACCACGATAGCAAAATATGTAAACAAGACAGAGAGAAATTACAACTCCATATTGGTTAGGAAATACATAATAACATCTCTCCTATAAAAAGCCCCAGCTCATGTTGTCCACAGAATTAATAGAAAGTAGGCATGAGTGAGTGGGAAGTGTCCTTTTGTGTAAACTTTGCAAACAGCCAAGATTTGGACAAGCACACCAGAAGTACACGAGAATAGTGAGGTAAGAACTGGGGCAATAAGGATCCCTGATGTAATAAAATCAGTAGCGATAACAGCGAAATATCAGGAGCATGCACAAAATACGAAGATCTGAGGAAATGTCCTAGACTCATTCAGAAAGGCAATTCCTGCAAAATTATCATGTGTAATTATTCTATCATGTTTTGGGAAGTGGTTTTCTTGAAAAAAAATCAGAAACCATAACCTAGATCCGTTTCAAACGACAGATTCAAGTAATATAAGTTTAAACCTGAACATGGTTGCAAAGAGAACACCTACATAGAGAAACGTTATACTTGCTGATGGTGTTCTAGAAAAATGGCATAAAAATCTATTATATAAAATATAACACTAACAAAACAGTACACTATTTACATTATTTGGACTATTGTCCTCATCTTTCTCGCCATATTTATTACAACATTTCCACCGTTGTACGCTCCGGCCTTCTTCAGGTGGTTGGAATGTCGAACTGAACCCTTTAATTTGCTCACTAGGGTAGACTGTTCTAGTTCCACGTGCCATGTTTAATGGATGCCAGTTATCAGTTATCTCCTGTTAATTTCCCTATGAACGAAATTCCAATCACCTAAAGAAGGCTGGAGCGTACAACGGCCGAAACGTTGTAATAAATATGGCGGTTGGAATGTCGAACTGAACCCTTTATTTCGCTCACTGGAGTAGACTGTTCTAGTTCCACGTTCCATGTTTATTGGATGTCAGTTATCATTTATCTCCAGTTAATTTTCCTCTGAAATTTCTCCACTGCGTTAACCGGGTATTGAACTCACAAACTTTGGGTCCTGTCACTGGATCTAACTAACGACATTATCCTTGAGGACACATGGCACAGTGGATAACTAACTAACTAATAAACGTGGATAAAGGCGTTAGTAAGTTCGAAATTCCAACTACCTGAAGAAGGCCGGAGCGTACAACGGCCGAAACATTGTAATAAATATGGCGACAAAGATGAGGACAATAGACCGACTAATGTAAATAGTGTACATAATACCTCATCTCAGAAATATAGACAGATACTGAAACATGAAGGAAAATTTAAAATGAATAAATATACAAACTCTAGAAAAAAAAATATATAAAACTAGAAAAGACAATAAAAACAGCAAAATGACGGTGGAATACTCGGAACGTTCCCAAACATCATATCAATGTTTTTCAAGCAGTTGGAAATTTTTAGATCTCAAGCATACTATATACTCATTACCTCACACATGTTTACCTGAAATGTCAGCCTCTCACCACACATGCATTTTGCTTTTTCTAGCGCCCATAATACCCACTCCAAATGAAATGACATTAATGTCACCAGCAGTTTGCTTCCAAGACAAAATTAATTAAGAATGTCGTGCTGAGTTTCAGGAATTTAACAGAAAATATACATGCTATTAAGTTCAAGTCAATGACATTAAAGCAAGAATGTTTATCTCGTTTGAATCTTGAATGGCGTCACAATATGAAAATGTATTATTTTAACGAGATCATTTTGACTTTGTGATAAATCCACGGATATTACGCTGATAATCATCACGACATGTATCTGTTGATGAAACACTTGCTTTAATACCTTAAGAGTTCAAAAGATGCTTTCTCTCTTACACACACACACACACACACACACACACACACACACACACACACACACACACATATATATATATATATATATATATATATATATAACACATATAAAAGTGTATCGTTACGAGGGTTGTGTGCCTCACATATCTTTTCATTTAATCCATATATATATATATATATATATATATATATATATATATATATATATATATATATATATGTATATATAAATAAAAAGGAAAGAACAGTAAGATATAAAATCCGGTGTTCTTATAGATATTTTTATTTTTACACAATAGTGCTCTATGTAAATTTAAATTTACAGAGCATTAATATTATAAATTAATAGATTTAAAATATGGTTTTACCGCTACACAGTGATGACCATGTTTCAGAAATGGAAGCTAAAGCCCCTGAATTTAATTTTGTTATTAAACCAAAGACATTAGTTCCATTTCCTCATCAAGCGAATTTTGGAGTAACTTACTTTTTAAAATTTACGGTTGTTAACGGCACAGGAAAGATTCATAGTTTGAGGGTTTCCAAGGTTACCGATAAATCCATTCATCTAGACAAGGGGTGGTAGAGGGTTCAATTTTTAATTTTCGTTGTCTCAGTTAATAGTTAACTATTAACTGAGACAACGAAAATTAAAAACCTTGGAAACCCTCAAACTATGAATCTTTCCTGTGCCGTTAACAACCGTAAATTTTAAAAAGTAAGTTACTCCAAAATTCGCTTGATGAGGAAATGGAACTAATGTCTTTGGTTTAATAACAAAATTAAATTCAGGGCCTTTAGCTTCCATTTCTGAAACATGGTCATCACTGTGTAGCGGTAAAACCATATTTTAAATCTATTAATTTATAATATATATATATATATATATATATATATATATATATATATATATATATATATATATATGTATATTGTGTGTGTGTGTGTGTGTCTGTGTGTGTGTGTTTAAAGTTGTCACAGAGGTCAACACTAAATGGGGACAATCTGTTCCATGCTTTAACTCAATATTCAAACCATAGATATACCACACCCTAAAAATATTCTTACCATAAAAAATTAAACACCACTCCGATATCTCTCTTTCTCGCTCTCTCTCTTTCAACACACACACACACACAGGCACACACAGAGACACACACAGAGACACACAGACACACAGACACACACACACATATATATATATATATATGTATATATATATATATATATATGTATATATATATATATATATATATATATATATATATATATATATATATATATATATATATATATATATATATATATATCAGAGGGAATGTAGATAGAATTTAGAAAAAGTACATTGCAGGAAAACACATATGTAAGTGAATCGCTACGATGTTTGTCTGCCTCACGTTTTAATGGATTGGCCGTATTTGCTTATGAGGGCTCACCCTTTTTGTGAGGTATGGACATTTTTTTAGTAAATATTTATGGAAACCTGGTAGATTTTTCCCGCAAACAATCTTGGATGATTCATGTGGCTCAAGGTAAAATTAATCACAACATATGAAATTGAAATAAACAAGTATTAATAAACATATTAAACGGTCATGTAACAAAAAGGAGAACGAGGGATGAAGTTGAAGTTGTGAAGAGTTCAAATCAACCTTCAGTATATATATATATATATATATATATATATATATATATATATATATATATATGAGTTACTATCATGCCGAAAGAGCGAGTACAGTCGTCTTGACGCTGACAATGCAAAAGAGAAAGAGGAAGAAACTTTCAAATCTGGCGCCGCCTCTGATTATCGCCAGGGAGAGGTAATGCAATATCTCACCGACTGTGATTATCTTCAGTGGTGTTGGTAATCCAAGATAGGTAACAACAAAAATCAGTCTTTGAAAAAACATATAACGGGCGGGAAAAATAGATTAAAATGGATTGGTTATAAAAATGTGGAGTGAAAAATGACATGGAGAAAAAAAAAATGAGCCCTCGTTTTTACCCCAAAACCCGGTCGCACTCGGAGCATGAGCAGTGCATCCGGTCTGACTGGAAGTCCGGTGTTTCCGTAAAATTAGACGTGGAATTAGGGCACGTAATCTGCACGTCTGGGAGGCACGGTGCAGTAATGGATAGCCGATCGGATGGAGGAATCGAAGTACATCGTTTGATTTCCAGTCAAATCCATTACATTATCTTACGTGCTAATACCCTTGGGAAAGGTATGAATCCGCTTCTTCACCCCTCAGCTATGGGTAAATAGCAGGACAGACCGGGTTCTATAATAGTCTACCGCCAAAAGAAATGGCAACCTACAGCGGGAAAAAAATCAAAAGATACATGATCCGCTAAGCGTGTATCACGAGTGGCACGTAACTGATTGAGTTTCCATAATTGGATTGATTAACGTGAGTAATTGAAGGAAACTGACCGCAATTGTCTATTTGGTAACTAAATAGAGATTGATGAATCAGGATTGAGAAGTTCTTCTCAATCCACCCTACTCACCAGGTCTTTCACCTTTGGCAAATACATATTTTGATTCCCACAAAAATCCTCTTAATACTGGGTATCTGCAAAACCAGTTGATCACATAGAAGGATGCCAATTCTGTGCGGATGGCATCGGGAAACTCCCTCGCAAATGCCGAAAGGTAATGCTAAAATATCGTTCATATGTGGTGGAATGCACCGCTGTAGAAATAGTTCCTTTTAAATTCACTTTAAATGCTAAGAAAATATCTTCTGTTTCAGTGGGCACCATCGTGTATAATGTTATAATTTCGCTGGGTTCCTCTGCAGGTGCACCAATCTCTATGGCTAAACTAAACATAGAAAATACCAATAAGATAGTTATCCTATCTGCAATTAGCTAATTTGACGTAGGTAACTTTATATTCCATACGTAAGCTAATATTTGCTTTTCAAGACTATCTACAAGCCAGGATTTCGATTACTGGCTTTTTGAATCATTCTTATAATATATCCAGGGAATAAGGTTCAATTTATCCGATTTTATCAGCTATATCTACATATTCCCCAGTTATGGGTTAAATAGCACAGCAATGTGGGAATTCTAGAATGGTTGGCAAACATTCTCCAGAGTTCCCAATAAAATAGCGGCAAATTTATTATCAGTTTCATATTTCAGGAATAACTGATCTTGAATAAACATGAATACATTTCTTGAATATTCACGTTTATGAATAATCCTTCGATTCTGGCGTAAGTACTAACCCTAACCATAACCCTAACCCTAATGGGTTCTTTTATGATTGATTAATTGCTTCTCGATCTTGTGTCTCGTCATTTAAAGGTTATTTGCAGACAACTTTCGCCTTTCGTTCTGCCTTTCTCGTATTGCTAAACAACTCATGGATTTGGAGCATCAAATTATCGTACATTTCAAAGAAACACATCCGACGTGAGGATTGACGAAATGTGCAGAAATTCTTCTGAATTTTTCCGTCACATTCGTCGTCACCAGTTTTCAACGGTAGTCTTACGCCTGTCTGAATGTACCGTTTTTATACTGGACACCCTGTTCTTGGAATTTACTAACATATTCACAAATATAAAATATTAAAGATATGTAAACCATCTACAGGGTGCCAAGTAAAAAAGCGGCAAAATTATTATCACTGTTTTATCTGTGAGGAATATTTGACCTTGAATAACATTGAATATCCATGACCTTGAATAATCATTCGACTCTCGCGTAATTAATTAACTGATTGGTTCTTTTATGATTGATTAATTGCTGCTCGATCTTGGGACTCGTCTTTTGAAGGTTATTTGCAGACATCATTCGTCTTTCGTTCCGTCCTGTTTTTATGTCTAAACAGCTTACTGATTTTGAACATCAGTTTCTTGTACTTTTCAAAGAACATTTGACGTCGTGTATTGATGAAGTGTGCAGAAATCCTTCCTGAATTTTTCAGTGACATCAGTCGTCAGCAGTTTTCCACGGTTTTCTCACGTCTTTCTGAATTTACCGCTTTTTTAATGGGCATCCCGTAGAACAACAAATATGAATTCAAAACTAGAGATAACTATAGCTGGCCACTAGTATTCAAGGATACTCATTTAGTAGGGAGGGTTGCCAATCACTGTTGTATACGCTTTCTCAGATGCATCTGAGTTTATTCAACACCTACAGAGCGTGTTATCTAGCATGATCAGCAATCCTGAACAAGGCCGGCACGCTCAGGCCCTAGGCCACGATAACTTGTGACTTTGTCCTAGAACAGCTATCGAAGGCCAAGGGTTCTGTCTACCCAATTTCCCTTACAAGGTTTAGGTATGGTTTTCAGGTACTTTCCAACGTTGCCGCACGCTGGGATCGACCCCTCGGCTATGGTGAGATTCGAACCCGTTCTAACCACTCGGTCACCTGCGCTTAGCCATCGATATAATAGAAATTGCTTTATATCGACAGCGATCTGCCTACTATTGCGTTCATATATTATTAACATTGAGGAGCGTGGGCTTAAAGAAAGGAATTTGGATATTTACTTAACAAGTTCAGCTTTGTCTTTTTAAAATTTTAAAAAGAATAAATAAATAAATAAAATTAAAATAACATTATCCCTAATTCTTTTATCTATATAACTTGAAAATCAGCAGTCCCAAATAGTCAGGAAGAAAAATTGGACAATGCGGGGAACACATTTTCACCTATACCACATGATAGGGCAGTATCTCTAGTATCACATCCTTGAGTTTTTCTTTCTGAGAAGACTCTTTCCATTCCTGAGAATAATTACCTTCGCATATGTATAAAAGGTGTTTAATAGGGATCAAAGTCAGCAGTAAATAAATCAATGTTATTGGGAAAATGTCATTTATTTCTCTATTTGACCATGTTATTTATGTCATGGCAATTATGCCTGACAAATAATATCGCCCAAATGTCCGACAAATCTGAAAGAAAAAGAAAAAAAATCGTTAGACGCTTAAACGTAATTCACATTAAAATCAGCCCAAGTTAATGGAACACTCTTTACAAAGTCCCCACATTTCTCAACTGCACTGTACTGTAAATTTTCTCAGAACTCATTTGCCAGCCTTCTCTTCAGTCTCTTTGATATTAAGCCCATTACGAAAAGGCAACCATGGTTTTACTGAAATTTTGTATATCTTTCTTGGAGAGTACTGAACATTGTCATATTCCATTCTTTGATAACAACTTTCTCTGTGAAAGCAGCCATCTCAACAAAGGCATTGTCGTATTTGACGCGGTCCTCTGGAATTTCCTTTATAGGTCTAGTGCACTCTTTCGACGACAGCTATGGTACCAATACTCCTTTGCATCGATAGCTTCTATAGTCAAGTGTCCAATTTGAGAAATGTGATACTCATTGTCTTCCCTTCCAGAGCATATTTCTGCAGAGTCCGAGCACCATCTTGAGTCTGGCACGTAACTAAATTCTCAAAGCTGCCGTGCGAAGCAGAGTCTGTCTTTTTTTTTTGTTTGGCAGATGACGTATTCATCCGGAGCCAGAACAAGACCTAAAGAAAACAAAAGTAAAATCATGCTCCTTTAAAAGTTGAACCTAGAAGCTATAGTTTTTAGTTATTAGTCAGTGCCTAAAAGAGATGCTCAATTCAAGTTTATTGGTTCCACATGTAATTTCAGTAGAACACAGAAGTCACTGGTCAGTGTTATGAATAATCAAGAGTGGTCTCCCATTGTTTTGTTACTCTCCTCTTCGAGAGAGCTATTTCTGTTTACTGGGACTATAAATGGACACTATACGCAAACCTTGTATTCGTTGACTAAAGCTTTCTTAAAGCCTACACCTGCTTTCTTTTGTCATTACAGTCAGGATATTCTGCTCTGCAAAATAAACGTAAACCAGTCCTTTAAGGAAGTCCAATAAGTAATTTTAAAAAATAGTGCTACTTCCTTTTCATGTGGTGTAATTTAAATATTGCCCCTTCCCATATTCCCCGGTTTTTGGCCTTAAACTTCATGCAAAAATACGGCCAAAACTTCAAAAACTTACCAAAAATCTGGTCAGTAAATTATCGATTGGTTAGTCAAACTTTCGTTCGACTCTGTGTATTAGTTTTAAATCATCTAGATGGATTTAACAAGCAAATATCCATCAAAATTAAATGTACCGGCACTCAAAAATTTAATTTTAGTAGCACAAAGTGGTCTTTCAAACATCACTGGTCAGTATATTCTGGTCAGAAAAATATACGTAAATCAGTCCATAGAGGAAGTCCAAACAAGTGGTTTGAAAAAATAGAGATACTGCCCTATCGTGTGGTATAGGTGAACATTTGTCCCCACCCACTGTCCGGTTTTGGTCCCTCAACTCCCTGACTATAATCTGGGTTTTACCTGCGATCGAACACCGCCGCCTAGTATTGATTGGAAATCTACCTAAACCAGCAAAAAAAAAATCAGACTATACATCCCTATTTCATGTAACCTATGACCGCGACAGGGTAATTGTAAAATTGATGTTTAATATTAGCTCTTTCATTATATGGAAATATTCCGGATTCATTGAAAAGCGTGACGTCAGTGCTATTTTCATTTGAAATTCATAAAATATTTCTATAAAAATAAATTTCTTAAATCCAGTAATTGTTATAGCCGCCTTAAAATATTGAAGTGGGGGGCTTCCTAAACTTTTGCTCGAAGTAGTATGGAATTTCAACGTCTTGATTACGCCATTATTTTCTCTTCCATTTACACGTGCTATCCATTTTAGTCGTTACTGCTATTAAAATTTGTAAAGTCAATTGCTTTCTCTTGTTTGGAACTCTCCTTGGATTTTTGATTCTGTAGTGCCAGTTAACGGGGTTGGAAGAGGAACGACCGTCTTCAAAACCACTGAGCTTGAAGTCATTTTAATGATTGATCTGAGAAATCGGTTATATACAGCTGACAGTTTAAATATTTCATAAATGCTTTGGCGCTATGCATGGCATCCATGTGAAATTCCTGGTCTGACAAACTTACTTCAGTACATTACTAGAGTTCTCATGTTAATATCTTTAATTTGTAGCAGTTCGCGGTGTTGGATAAAACTACATCAAGCGTAGCCTATTCTAAATTCTGTTTCCTTATTTCCTATACTGTAGTGTATCATTTTCAAATAAAATCGTAACTTTAAATTTGTTCGATAATATTTCAATATATTCCGTATCAACATGCTATTTCTCTTCGAAAGTGATGTACTGAATACAGATGATAACAGATGCTTAAAACTTTGCAATGAAATAGCGCAAACGTTTCGTCATCTGATGCGAAAGTCCTATGAGAGGAATGTATATATATAAAGTTGTAGCGTCTGTCTGTCTGTCTGCTTGTTTATTATCAAACTCGTCGTAGGGTTTTGGAGATAGTTCCCTATAATCATATATTTTCTGAATCTACATTACGCGGGGTTCTTGGATAAGTATATTTCGTTTTTCCCCTTTGATATAAATCAAATATAAATTTAAATTTGAACAATAGAATGACTCCTACGGTACTTGGAAAAGTATATTTCATTTTGAACAAAGGGGATCCCGGCGGGAACCCATCTCTAATGTTTTTCCCTTTGATTTAAATTAAATTTAAATTTGAACAAGGGAATGACTCCTATCCAAAATATACAAGGAGGAAACCTGAAGATGAAGGTTACATCAACAAGAGTAATATTGAAATGCATCAAATTTCTCCACAGATTATAACAATGATTTAAATAAATCATAATTTTCTTACAAAAAAAAGGTATGACGCGCAGTAAAGGGCAGGTAATTCGGGTAGTAACATATATACTTGTAGATGTCATGCATCACACATCAGGGTAACAGGGGAAATTAATTACTATTAAAAGCATTTCTGCTGTGGTTAAAGTCGGAAAAATACTAGCCTCATGAATATCAGTTATAAATGTTAATCTAAAATGAATAGTGCTGCTTCTGTATTTCTGCAGAAAATAAGTTAGTTGGAAAATAAATGTAAAAAAAAATAAATAAGCAGTAGAATCTTTTGTATAAGATTTAATTTTCTTACTTTTTGACAATTGAAATACTTACGCGTTTTTTTTAATGTTTTTATTACAATGTTTAGGCCGACCCATGCTTAAGCCTTCCTCGGGATATAGCATATACAATAAAATAGAAAAAAATAACTTTATTCTACAGAAAATGGCGACAGAAATTGATGCCAATAATAATATAGATTATTTTCAATAGACATTTTTTTTTTTGCGTGAACAGTATGACGGTTTGCGATATTAAGTTATCGATGAAAATGTGGTCAATCACAGTAGAATGAATAGTTACATCGTATTAAGATTATCGGTTTCGAATAATATTATTGATCAGCATATTCATGTGCAAGCCTATAAATCAATAAATGTTATTAAATTATTGACTAGGCATATTCACTTTTATCTTTAGCTAAAAAAGTTCCCCATTTATGAATATTTTTTTCATTTTCTTAGAAACCATAATTATTAGACTTGAAGCAGTATCGACAAATTAGGTTAGTGGTTCAAAATTTTACTATAGAAAGACAGACCGCGTTTAGCCCTAGGACATACTCAGGTATCTTCTAAAGTTTTGCAGATAATCCCGTTGTTCAGGATTTGATTAGCGTTAATAGATGCCACTTAACCATTTCGCAATTTAACAAGCGAGCATACAAGTGGAGGAAATTAACCAAAGCCAATTTAGCAGAATGTGTCGCCATTAAATTAATGGTGGTTGACATTACTACCACGCTGTATGTTACCCGGACAAATCTATATAAATATAGAACAGAGTCTAAAGCCCTTGTGACATAAAGCCTAACAAGTTCATTTTCAAGAATTAAACACGAAACGTTTAAGCTAAGCAATAAATTGCTTCTTCTTTCATAATCCCTTTTAATTCTACTGAAATGCACAGATTAAGGAAACTCAAACCTCATACCTAATGTTTCGTGTTTGATTGATTTTATGTTACTAATCGATAAAAAAATGGCCAAAAACAGTGTTTTTATATTAGTTTTAGTATTAACGATCAAGGTCATAGGACATACTTGTAACTCAGCGTTACTCAGCGTCGATAGATTTAAACATGGAGGTCGATTCAAAGCCTTTAAAAATTAATGGCTGCTAGAAATTAATTCTCTGTATAATAAATAATAAAGATGCAAATCCGACATCAATGTAAATATTTTCTTCAAATAAAAAATAAGTATTAGCTTTTAATATAGTAAATTTGATATAGCATTTTTTTACTTATTTTACTTATGTTTACATAATACAAGGCACAAGAGCCACTCAAGATAGAGGATGATTGTGCAGAATTGTATTAGATTAAGTAAGGACAAGTTTTAGGTGTACAGAGCTAAAGCAGACTTTAGACGCAACCGGAAACACAATCCTAAATAGGAATAGACCTCTACCCCTGTTCGAAAGGCCGAGAAAGAGTGTGAACCAGACGAAAAGCGTTAAAGCTATAACATGTATAGAAGAGTACTTACTTTCTACCTTTAGGGTTATACGGATTTGCGTTGAAGAAATCGCTTCTATATTTCTTATATGCAAATACGTTTATTCTTAAATTTTTACTCTCTTTTATACTTTTAAATTACGATTTTGGAATGGTTAAGGGATTTTTCACAACACAACTGATTTCAATAATTAGGATTTTAAAGAAATTACAAAGAATTTGAGCAATTTTTACAAACGGTCAAATGTCTATGAAGACTTAAAAAGAACCTCAAAGATTTAAAGAAGGAATTAATAAATCTATGAGTCACAGATACAGGGTGTTGCAGCAAAATCCGACACTTGACAAAAAGAAAACGAAATGGGCAATAAAATCCATAATGCCAAAGCTACACCAAGATCGCCGCTGACATGGACTGTCACAAGTCGGCGATCTGCCGGACGATCAAGAAAGGCATTGGTTACTCCTGCTACAGCAGGTCTCACCGCATGCTCATCACGGAGTGGAAGAAGATCAAGCCGGCGGCTTTGCTGAACGAGCTCAAGCATGGGTCAACCGGGATGCTGAGGTTCTTTTCTGATGAAAAGAATTTCATCCAGGACCAAACGAGCAACAGGCAGAACTACAGGTGGATCTGCAAAGACATCGAGGAGGTTCCCGTCGTGAAGCATACGAAGTTTCCCTCCTCCGTCATGATCCTTGGTGTCATCGCCAGCGAGGGGGACGTCATGCTTCCGTTCTTGTTTCAAAAGGGCCTGAGAGCCGCCGCTGAGATCTACCAGGAGGTGTAGAGGAGTGTGGTGAAGCCCTGGATTGACAAGATCGCCGAAAGACGTCCCTAGGTCTTCCTGCAGGACCCCGCATCTGCACACAAGGCCAAGACGACCCAGGCGTGGCTGTTCAACAATGTTCCTCACCACTGGTCGCCGGATTTGTGGCCGCCCTCGTCACCCGACTGCAACCTCCTTGGCTATTTCTTCTGGGGCGTGATCGAGGGCAATGTATGAATATCTCGGTGGCAAACCTCAGGACATTTCGTCGTATAACACCGCGTTACATTAATGTATACAAGCCTTCAAGAACCACGGCATTCATTACTTTCATTGAGTTGGTAAATGATAGCTAATCTTCAGCAATTTCAACAGCTGTTAAAACTCGGCATTTCGCAAAAAGTGAGAACTAATTATGACTTCCTCCTTTAGTGACTTTCTAGACTCATTTGTTTTCCATAACTTCTCCCGGGCTGTTAATTCAACCAAATCCTGAATACTCAGTTGGTGACATCATTGTTTCTGCTGTAGTCTTTGACTCGATTCTAGCCATTAAGATACCTGGTGCTAAGAAATTCGATTCAACTATAGTTTAATAACTTACAAGCGAGTAAAAGATTTGAGAATAAGATTAGTCTCAACAAGCATTGATAAGTCATCGTGATAAGTGAGCAAGCCAAAACCGTAGGAGATAAGTTTTTCCTTTGTATTTAACAAACTTTTACCTCAAAATAACAGCTAGCTAGAAAGACAAGTAACATGTCAATGCTAAGTAGCCGCTTATAATTACTTTAAAACAGAAACAAAAAGAACAAATTCATTTTATATAGACAAACTGATGCACTTCGAAACCGCGATAATTTAATTAGCCACAACCGTAGGAGAAACGTTCTTTTTGTATTTAACTAGGTACCTCCACGAAATGTAAACAAAAAGAGCATAGCATGATGAAAAAGACGCTAAACTTGACGAAAACAAAATTCTATAGTCTAAATGTTTATGTTATTATTAAGAGGAAAGATCAAATTATTTTTGTGGTATTTTTTTACATTTTTTAATCGTTCCTAACACGTCCGAAAATTTCGTTAAAAATCTTGTTTTTTTGAGTCAGCAAAATTGACCATTTTTTTTCCATTTTATAGAATCAATGAAACTCTCAGTTTGAAATTCTTTTAAATATCAATTATCATTTTTTCAAAACTTATTTTAAAAAAATCAGAAATTATAATGTTTATTTAAAAAATTTTGAACCAAGCTTAACTTAGCTTCTGTGCCGAAAAGATGTAATTTGAAAATAAAACAAAGCAGGTCATAAACTTTCGCGTCATTTGGCAGGTGTTGAATGACATATTGACGGATTCCGTGAGGATAATTTGTTCTACGGAAGGAGAAAAGTGAAATATTTTACATTTAAGTGAACAAATTATTTACCTCATTATTTTTAAGGAAAACTTTCAGCGCTCAAATTTTTTTTGTACTTAGCTTTCACCTTTAGGTTTATGATGCTTTATGGAAAATATATTATAAAGAAATTAAAACAAGACTGTTACGAATAAGATGAAATTTCATAAGAATGGTATCTAAGTAATTTATAGGTACCTTTCTTATGAAATTTTATCAGAAGTGTACATAAAGTACTATAATTTTATGTACATTTACTACATTTTACTGTGTTATGTGTATTTCCATTCATTTTATTATTAATTTTGATATTTCATTTATGGAAAAATGACATAACTGAGATTAATATAAAAATAAGATCATATAAATTTCATAAGATGATACTGATACTTTATGTAACTTTCTCATTTGAAATTGAAAAATCAAATAAACTTCTCCACACGTGTTTCGCAAAATTAAAGGCCTTAACAGCGGAGAACAAAGCTTAACTCAAATAACGCAACTTAATTGTATTCTGGTTGGTCTTCCGTACTTTATAATTGGGGCCCGATTATAAACACAAAATTACATTCTTAATTACTGCGGGTCTTCTGATTAGTCAAAACGATACAATTTACAACGCACTAAACAAAGATCTATCTCATCAGGACACTTACAAAACCCGATGCGGCTTTTAACTAATTTTATAATATTTTAACAACTTAAATGTAAAAATCTATTATAATTAAAAAAATAACAAATAATTGTATTAAAAATTCATTTTTCATCGAAAAATTTTGTTGCTTTCAGAAAATATTGTCCATATTTGAAAAAACAAATAAAAGCAAATAAAATCATTTGAAATTAAATAATATATTTGTTCTATTAAGTTTTGTATGTTAAAATCAGAGCTGATTTTCAGGTACATGGGGTCCAATAAAAAAAAACAACATGATTTGTATTCCTCAAAGCGTTGTGCTTTTAACTATTGTAATCACAAAAACCAGATGGGATCGAATTTCTAGCGGTTTCATAAAATTAGTCATAGGGGGTAATAAATATTTTAAAAAATATTTCTGTCATGATTTTAATAAAAGGAAACATATTTATAATAATTCTGATAATCTGTGAATACTTTCTCGAAGTTTCCTTAACATCCGACGATTATTTGCATTTTTGCAAGATTTTCCAAATTAATGTGCGTCATACAAAACAAAAAACGTGGTAAAAATTGTATATGTTATTTTACTAGTTCCGGTGATACAAAGATAAACAAGGATTTTGAAATAAAAATTCACTTTATTCTAAAAAGAAGGGTTTTTTTTTAAATAATTAAAATAAACTTTGATCTTTCCTCTTGATAATAACATAAATATTTAGACAATAAAATTTTGTTTTCATCAAGTTTGGCGTCTTTTTCATCATGCTATGCTTTTTTTAGCGATCTCGTGGAGGTACCTATATTTCACCATTCTGTTCCTCAAAGTAACAGCTAGATTGAAAGATTGGTAAGAATTAAGTGATAAGTAGCCGCTTATAAGGATTTGAAAAGAAAATCGCAAAGAACAAATTCATTTTATATACACGATTTGATGCATTTCGAAACCGCGATAACTTAGCTAGCCAAAACCGTAGGATAGAAGTTTTTGTTTGTATTTAACCATTGTGTTCCTAAAAGTAAAAGCGAGCTAGAAAGACTGTTAACAAGTAAGTGCTAATTTATTTTATAAAACTGTCCACTCTATAATAGCCTTCATATATTTTACCCAGGTTAAAATTGGTAATTTTCAATTTATTTTACTTCGTTCCAATTCAAAATGAAAGCTGATATTTTGATTTAACTGTAGATTGTGTGCAGACAGCGTCAATTCAGTTCAGAGAATTCAGAGATGGTAGGGCGGTTTTTTAAACAGCATTGTACATTGTTTTATTTAGAACGGAGCATTTTTCAGTAAAACAGAAAATTGCCTTTTTCGTGAGACACAGGTATGTTTGCTAGAATTTAATGCAATGATATATGTTAATATAATTTTAAGATTATACTCGTAATATATTCTTGTTAAATTAGGGGTGGCAATTTAGATAAAAATGACACTACACTCTCGATTCTGACAATCACGTCCAACTGGACTCTAAACTTTTCATCTCAAGTCCATTTCGAAAAGGAAAAAATTCTCGCAAACGGCTTATATTAATTTTTCATCATTTCCAAAGCGGTATCTACAGTCAAATAACATTTATAGTGCCGCTTCGCGGAGTGAGTCTGTTCATAAAATATTAAATATGATTCTGACAAGATGATAAGCATAATGATAAGAACGGAATACGCTCATACTGTGCGAAAACATACGCTTGACTTTCAAAGCAGTATTAGCAGTCAAATAAGATTCGTAAATATTATTAGTAATAGTGATATTTCGATGAGGGTATCTGTTCATGAAACATTGATTATGATCCTGATAAGATGATAGGCATGATTGAAAAGCAGGAATCTGTACACGCTGAGCAAAAACGTTAGGACAAAAACATTAAGTTGTCCTGAAACGCGTTGCCAAAAAAGACTTAAATTGGAAATCTGAGAAAGAATTAAAATGGTTCAAATGGTAGTAATGCAAAAATCAATAATTACACCAAGTGACCAATTTGAATTTTTCTGTATCTGGCTATATTACTGAGATTAGGTATTATGTACACTATTTACATTATTCGGACTAGTGTCCTCATCTTTGTCGCCATATTTATTACAACGTTTTCGCTCACTGGAGTAGACAGTTCTAGTTCCACGTGCCATGTTTAAAAATTGCAAATTTACGCACTGGTAAAAAAAATGATTGCTGACGACATTAGGTTTATAATATCCAGAAATTCATACACAGATGTCCACACATGGCACAGTGGATAAAGGTGTTTGGTTATATCCAGTGACAGGCCCCAAACAGTGTGAGTTCAATACCCGGTTATGGTTTGGAGAAGGGAATTAACAGGAGATAACTGATAATTGACATCCATTAATCATGGCACGTGGAAACTAGAACAGTCGACATTCCAACCATCTGAAGAAGGCCGGAGCGTACAACGGCCGAAACGTTGTAATAAATATTACAATATTACGTTGTAATAAATATAATTAAATATTATAGGATTTGTATAATGTAAAAAAAAAACTACGAAAAAATGTGTATCGTAGTACAAACGTTGATGTTAAAGTCAAAGCACTCAACAAAGACAGACGACACCAGACGAGTTTTAAAAAAAGAGAAATACGTTACATTAAATGAACACACAAAATGAAAGGAAAATTACACCAATAAAATGATTTATGTGCCAATAATGGCCAGTTACATGTTTTTGCAAATAGAAAACATATAATGCAAATACAAGTATATAGTGCGAATAAATATGCCCGTTTTACAATAACGGATATAAAATATACTGATATGTCCCGGAAAGGGATATATTTGTTCGAAGTAGCTAAGTGGTTTTGGCTACTGTAACCGAGTAGTACAATCTAGCAGGTAGCCGTAATCGACTGGTACTCGTCGTAGTCGTAGGCAATAGGTGTAGTCTAATAGGCTTTGTCAATGGCGCAGTCCAATGGGCGTCATCAATGTACCTCAACGTCAGCCTGTATTTTCGGCTGACACCAGCCAATCATATTACTGTGCGGGGGAACCCAGGTGTATGCATATTCATTACATCATATACCTTATAAATTAAACGATATACTTCAAACAAAGTATTCTGTTTTATAATAAAATTATAAAATATGCTGCATGAAGTCCCCAGAAAGTCAAACGACATTATAACAAATATAGAAAAGTGAAAGGCTCTACTCTGAATTCTTTTCACGTATTAGGCACAATGTCCGTAGCGACCTTTCTTTGTGACAGTGAAGACGCCACACCAGTGGTTGAATTTTAATTATATAAAAGGGCAGCCTTGATTTGTTTGAATCCCCGGTTGGCGATGCCAAATTACTTGTATAGATTTGTATTCAACCAGCAATTGATGTCTTATCTCCCTGTCTATTCAATTGAATTCTTTTCTCTTATATACCAAGACCAGCTTCAGATTGTGTCTAGGGATTTGGAGCGAAGCCCTCTGATTTGTACCGGAATAAAGCAGACGCCGCTATTTTAAAGCAAAAAATGGGAAGGACGCAAAATATCTTTTGAAAGTTAATAGTTTTAAGCTGGAGCCCAAAACAGCGTCTGCTTTCTCAGACAAGAGCAGACGATATACACTCAATCTTGCTTAATTTTTTTTAATAATATCTAGTGAATGGTATAAGTTATTAATGGACTTAAAATTAAGTTCTAAATACTAAAAGGCCAAAACTAATACTGATGTTCTTCACTTCACTTAGTATTTTCAAGTTACTGGCATTTTTTATCAATTTGTGTCTCCTTTTATTTATAACTCTGATCAGCTGACATAGATATCGTCCAAAAATATTGGAAGCAATTGTTTAATGTTTAATGTATAATGGCCATCTTGTTTGAACGTCTCAATCTCAAAAGTCAAGGATTACTTTCTCTAATTTCATTTCTACAAGGTAACCAAAAAAGTTCTGTCCGTTTTTGAAGGAAAAAAAGAAAACGCTTCACAGTATGTGTAACTTATATTTAGTCATCGAAGTAATCACCATCGGCATCCAGCACCTTCTGCCAACGTGTCTCCAGCTGTTCAATGCCCTTGCGGTAGAACTCGGGCCGTTTTGATGGAAAGAAGTCCGTGAGGGCTTTGCGCAAACCTGCTTCATTGGTGAAGGATTTCCCACGAAGATGATTATCCAGGGAGTGGAAGAGGTGGTAATCGGATGGCGCAAGGTCAGGTGAATAAGGTGGATGTCACAAAGTCTCCCACTCAAGTTGCTGTATGGTATCCCTGACCACTCGCGTGACATGCGGCCTGGCGTTGTCATGGAGGAAAAGCACATCTTTGCGATTCACCAGTGCTGGCTCCTTTTGGCGCAATGCCTATTGCACACGTTTCAATTGCTGCGAGTATAAGTCTCCAGTGACCGTTTGGCCCGTTGGTAGCAATTCATAATGAACCACTTGACGACCTGTCCACCAGACACAAAGCATAATCTTGCGTGGGTGCATAGGCGGTCTTGCGGTGTAAGGAACAGCATGCTGAAGAGACAACCAATGTCTGGAACGCTTGCGAGTTTCGTACAGAACCCACTTTTCATCACTGGTAAGCACTCGATTGAATAAGGATGCGGTACGTTGGCGAGAAAGCATGCGATACGCAGGCTGCCACTCGCTGTTCCTTGTGGACCTCCGACAGCGTTTGCGGAAACCACTTGTTCAGTTGGTACGTCTTACCTAGGCGGTGCAGGTGAAGTCTGTTTCATCAGAAACGTTGAACCGTCTTACAAGTTCACCACGCGTTAGACTAATGTCCTCTTCAATGGCCGCCTTCATGACTCCGTCATTCAAGACCTGTGGTCGTCCAATGCAAGGCTCATATTGGAGAGACAAATCTCCAGACTTGAATTTTCGAAACCAACACCTTGCAGTACGTTCATCCATAGCACTATCCCCAAACGCTTGACATATGCGGCGACTTGATGCAGCTGCTGATAAGCCCACTTTGATGTCGTAAAGCAAACTGCCCCGAACGAGATCTCGAGACATTTCCATCCTTCTCACAGCTGTCCGGCTTATAACTGATGGCCGGGCACGGTGATCGTGTTTTTTATAATGTCTGATGTTCCTACTTCCGGCTGACCGAATTTGAGAACAATTGCTACACGCATTACGGATATATTTCAACTTCATTCAATGACTAAACAAAAAACGGACAGAACTTTTTTGGTTACCTTGTAAAAGGGCCAATATGCATTTTTGACACCATTCTGTTAATCTCACAACACTTGCACAGATCGAAGTGTATGGATATTTATTTTATATAACAATGCAATTATGGTACAAGGCCGATAAGGAGGAGGAGTTGAGGCTGGTATTATCTAACTATCCTATACCTAACTAATTCGATCAAACGACCCATACACTCATTACAATTTGTACATTCACCACAAAAACTCGTCCGTCGCCAACCAATCATCCATACACCATAATACCACATCCTCTAAAGGGGGTGGGGCTACAAAACGCGACCCATACCATAAACATTTAATGATCATAAATTATATATAAAAATCTTAAGATGAAATAATGAGAGGAAATGGAGATGAACCCAACAACAAACTAAACATGTATACAAAGTAAACTAAACATAACTGATGTTAGTAGGGCCCGTCCAACCCTCAAAAAAGGAGAGGCCGTTGTATTCTGCCCATTGGACAAAATCAAGAAGCTCTCTCTAAGTATGTTTCTGTTGTGTCGTGGCACAATAGTAAAAAGAAGAAAATCAAGTCGAGGTTGGTTTAAGGAACAAGTGTATTTAACATCACAGATACAAAGGTAGGAAACGGGTACTACTCAGCTAGGCAGTTGTAGTACTGTCGCTGCTTACGATGTTTATTAACACGCCCACGTGTATCAAATGTGGCACAAGGCCGGTTTAATGTGGGCTTCCGAGCCTGTAGGCTCGGGCAAAAATTGCCCGTAGAACCCGTATAAACGGGATCGGGGCGGTCCACCTCCCCGAACGAGGCTCTGCCCTGCGGCGGAACCTCGTCCGAGTTCCTCCCCGCCCAAAGGCAGAGACTTCCCCTCTGTCTCAGAGGCAGAGAGTTCGACCGGCTAGCTGAGACGTCCAAAAAGGACTGTCGCTGCTTACGATGTTTAACAACACGCCCACGTGTGTCGAATGTGGCACAAGGCCGGTTTAATGTGGGCTTTCCGAGCCCGTAGGCTCAGGGAAAAATTGCCCGTAGAACCCGTATAAACGGGATCGGGGTGGTCAACCACCTCGAACGAGGCTCTGCCCTTCGGCGGAACCTCGTCCGAGTTCCTCTCTGCCCAAAGGCAGAGAGTTCCCCTCTGCCTCAGAGGCAGAGAGTTCGACCGAACAGCTGAGACGTCCAAAAAGGACTGTCGCTGCTTACGATGTTTAACAACACGCCCACGTGTGTCGAATGTGTCACAAGGCCGGTTTAATGTGGGCTTTCCGAGCCCGTAGGCTCGGGCAAAAATTGCCCGTAGAACCCGTATAAACGGGATCGGGGCGGTCAACCACCCCGAACGAGGTTCTGCCCTTCGGCGGAACCTCGTCCGGGTTCCTCTCTGCCCAAAGGCAGAGAGTTCCCCTCTGCCTCAGAGGCAGAGAGTTCGACCGAACAGCTGAGACGTCCAAAAAGGACTGTCACTGCTTACGATGTTTAACAACACGCCCACGTGTGTCGAATGTGGCACAAGGCCGGTTTAATGTGGGCTTTCCGAGCCCGTAGGCTCGGGCAAAAATTGCCCGTAGAACCTGTATAAACGGGATCGGGGCGGTCAACCACCCCGAACGAGGTTCTGCCCTTCGGCGGAACCTCGTCCGGGTTCCTCTCCGCCCAAAGGCAGAGAGTTCCCCTCTGCCTCAGAGGCAGAGAGTTCGACCGAACAGCTGAGACGTCCAAAAAGGACTGTCGCTGCTTACGATGTTTAACAACACGCCCACGTGTGTCGAATGTGGCACAAGGCCGGTTTAATGTGGGCTTTCCGAGCCCGTAGGCTCGGGCAAAAATTGCCCGTAGAACCCGTATAAACGGGATCGGGGCGGTCAACCACCCCGAACGAGGTTTTGCCCTTCGGCGGAACCTCGTCCGGGTTCCTCTCCGCCCAAAGGCAGAGAGTTCCCCTCTGCCTCAGAGGCAGAGAGTTCGACCGAACAGCTGAGACGTCCAAAAAGGACTGTCGCTGCTTACGATGTTTAACAACACGCCCACGTGTGTCGAATGTGGCACAAGGCCGGTTTAATGTGGGCTTTCCGAGCCCGTAGGCTCGGGCAAAAATTTCCCGTAGAACCCGTATAAACGGGATCGGGGCGGTCAACCACCCCGAACGAGGTTCTGCCCTTCGGCGGAACCTCGTCCGGGTTCCTCTCCGCCCAAAGGCAGAGAGTTCCCCTCTGCCTCAGAGGCAGAGAGTTCGACCGAACAGCTGAGACGTCCAAAAACGACTGTCGCTGCTTACGATGTTTAACAACACGCCCACGTGTGTCGAATGTGGCACAAGGCCGGTTTAATGTGGGCTTTCCGAGCCCGTAGGCTCGGGCAAAAATTTCCCGTAGAACCCGTATAAACGGGATCGGGGCGGTCAACCACCCCGAACGAGGTTCTGCCCTTCGGCGGAACCTCGTCCGGGTTCCTCTCCGCCCAAAGGCAGAGAGTTCCCCTCTGCCTCAGAGGCAGAGAGTTCGACCGAACAGCTGAGACGTCCAAAAAGGACTGTCGCTGCTTACGATGTTTAACAACACGCCCACGTGTGTCGAATGTGGCACAAGGCCGGTTTAATGTGGGCTTTCCGAGCCCGTAGGCTCGGGCAGAAATTGCCCGTAGAACCCGTATAAACGGGATCGGGGTGGTCAACCACCTCGAACGAGGCTCTACCCTTCGGCGGAGCCTCGTCCGAGTTCCTCTCTGCCCAAAAGCAGAGAGTTCCCCTCTGCCTCAGAGGCAGAGAGTTCGACCGAACAGCTGAGACGTCCAAAAAGGACTGTCGCTGCTTACGATGTTTAACAACACGCCCACGTGTGTCGAATGTGGCACAAGGCCGGTTTAATGTGGGCTTTCCGAGCCCGTAGGCTCGGGCAAAAATTGCCCGTAGAACCCGTATAAACGGGATCGGGGTGGTCAAACACCTCGAACGAGGCTCTACCCTTCGGCGGAGCCTCGTCCGAGTTCCTCTCTGCCCAAAGGCAGAGAGTTCCCCTCTGCCTCAGAGGCAGAGAGTTCGACCGAACAGCTGAGACGTCCAAAAAGGACTGTCACTGCTTACGATGTTTAACAACACGCCCACGTGTGTCGAATGTGGCACAAGGCCGGTTTAATGTGGGCTTTCCGAGCCCGTAGCCTCGGGCAAAAATTGCCCGTAGAACCCGTATAAACGGGATCGGGGCGGTCAACCACCCCGAACGAGGTTCTGCCCTTCGGCGGAACCTCGTCCGGGTTCCTCTCCGCCCAAAGGCAGAGAGTTCCCCTCTGCCTCAGAGGCAGAGAGTTCGACCGAACAGCTGAGACGTCCAAAAAGGACTGTCGCTGCTTACGATGTTTAACAACACGCCCACGTGTGTCGAATGTGGCACAAGGCCGGTTTAATGTGGGCTTTCCGAGCCCGTAGGCTCGGGCAAAAATTTCCCGTAGAACCCGTATAAACGGGATCGGGGCGGTCAACCACCCCGAACGAGGTTCTGCCCTTCGGCGGAACCTCGTCCGGGTTCCTCTCTGCCCAAAGGCAGAGAGTTCCCCTCTGCCTCAGAGGCAGAGAGTTCGACCGAACAGCTGAGACGTCCAAAAAGGACTGTCGCTGCTTACGATGTTTAACAACACGCCCACGTGTGTCGAATGTGGCACAAGGCCGGTTTAATGTGGGCTTTCCGAGCCCGTAGGCTCGGGCAAAAATTGCCCGTAGAACCCGTATAAACGGGATCGGGGTGGTCAACCACCTCGAACGAGGCTCTACCCTTCGGCGGAGCCTCGTCCGAGTTCCTCTCTGCCCAAAGGCAGAGAGTTCCCCTCTGCCTCAGAGGCAGAGAGTTCGACCGAACAGCTGAGACGTCCAAAAAGGACTGTCGCTGCTTACGATGTTTAACAACACGCCCACGTGTGTCGAATGTGGCACAAGGCCGGTTTAATGTGGGCTTTCCGAGCCCGTAGGCTCGGGCAAAAATTGCCCGTAGAACCCGTATAAACGGGATCGGGGTGGTCAACCACCTCGAACGAGGCTCTGCCATTCGGCGGAGCCTCGTCCGAGTTCCTCCCTGCCCAAAGGCAGAGAGTTCCCCTCTGCCTCAGAGGCAGAGAGTTCGACCGAATAGCTGAGACGTCCAAAAAGGACTGTCGCTGCTTACGATGTTTATTAACACGCCCACGTGTGTCAAATGTGGCACAAGGCCGGTTTAATGTGGGCTTCCGAGCCCGTAGGCTCGGGCAAAAATTGCCCGTAGAACCCGTATAAACGGGATCGGGGCGGTCAACCACCCCGAACGAGGTTCTGCCCTTCGGCGGAACCTCGTCCGGGTTCCTCTCCGCCCAAAGGCAGAGAGTTCCCCTCTGCCTCAGAGGCAGAGAGTTCGACCGAATAGCAGAGACGTCCAAAAAGGACTGTCGCTGCTTACGATGTTTAACAACACGCCCACGTGTGTCGAATGTGGCACAAGGCCGGTTTAATGTGGGCTTTCCGAGCCCGTAGGCTCGGGCAAAAATTGCCCGTAGAACCCGTATAAACGGGATCGGGGTGGTCAACCACCTCGAACGAGGCTCTGCCCTTCGGCGGAGCCTCGTCCGAGTTCCTCCCTGCCCAAAGGCAGAGAGTTCCCCTCTGCCTCAGAGGCAGAGAGTTCGACCGAACAGCTGAGACGTCCAAAAAGGACTGTCGCTGCTTACGATGTTTATTAACACGCCCACGTGTGTCAAATGTGGCACAAGGCCGGTTTAATGTGGGCTTCCGAGCCCGTAGGCTCGGGCAAAAATTTCCCGTAGAACCCGTATAAACGGGATCGGGGTGGTCAACCACCTCGAACGAGGCTCTGCCCTTCGGCGGAGCCTCGTCCGAGTTCCTCTCCGCCCAAAGGCAGAGAGTTCCCCTCTGCCTCAGAGGCAGAGAGTTCGACCAGCTAGCTGAGACGTCCAAAAGGACTGTCGCTGCTTACGATGTTTAACAACACGCCCACGTGTGTCGAATGTGGCACAAGGCCGGTTTAAAGTGGGCTTTCCGAGCCCGTAGGCTCGGGCAAAAATTTCCCGTAGAACCCGTATAAACGGGATCGGGGTGGTCAACCACCTCGAACGAGGCTCTACCCTTCGGCGGAGCCTCGTCCGAGTTCCTCTCTGCCCAAAGGCAGAGAGTTCCCCTCTGCCTCAGAGGCAGAGAGTTCGACCGAACAGCTGAGACGTCCAAAAAGGACTGTCGCTGCTTACGATGTTTAACAACACGCCCACGTGTGTCGAATGTGGCACAAGGCCGGTTTAATGTGGGCTATCCGAGCCCGTAGGCTCGGGCAAAAATTTCCCGTAGAACCCGTATAAACGGGATCGGGGTGGTCAACCACCTCGAACGAGGCTCTACCCTTCGGCGGAGCCTCGTCCGAGTTCCTCTCTGCCCAAAGGCAGAGAGTTCCCCTGTGCCTCAGAGGCAGAGAGTTCGACCGAACAGCTGAGACGTCCAAAAAGGACTGTCGCTGCTTACGATGTTTAACAACACGCCCATGTGTGTCGAATGTGGCACAAGGCCGGTTTAATGTGGGCTTTCCGAGCCCGTAGACTCGGGCAAAAATTGCCCGTAGAACCCGTATAAACGGGATCGGGGCGGTCAACCACCCCGAACGAGGTTCTGCCCTTCGGCGGAACCTCGTCCGGGTTCCTCTCCGCCCAAAGGCAGAGAGTTCCCCTCTGCCTCAGAGGCAGAGAGTTCGACCGAAGAGCTGAGACGTCCAAAAAGGACTGTCGCTGCTTACAGTATTTAGTGTCCTCCCCACGAGGGACAGATGTGGCACAAGGCCGGGTTTAAAGTGGGGTACCCGAGCCCGTAGGCTCGGCCAAAAAATAGCCCGTAGATCCCGTATAAACGGGATCGGGCAGGTCAACCTCCCCCGAACGAGTCTCTGCCCTTCGGCGGAGCCTCGTCCGAGTTCCTCTCTGCCCAAAGGCAGAGAGTTCCCCTCTGCCTCAGAGGCAGAGAGTTCGACCGAACAGCTGAGACGTCCAAAAAGGACTGTCGCTGCTTACGATGTTTAACAACACGCCCACGTGTGTCGAATGTGGCACAAGGCCGGTTTAATGTGGGCTTTCCGAGCCCGTAGGCTCGGGCAAAAATTGCCCGTAGAACCCGTATAAACGGGATCGGGGTGGTCAACCACCTCGAACGAGGCTCTGCCCTTCGGCGGAGCCTCGTCCGAGTTCCTCTCTGCCCAAAGGCAGAGAGTTCCCCTCTGCCTCAGAGGCAGAGAGTTCGACCGAACAGCTGAGACGTCCAAAAAGGACTGTCGCTGCTTACGATGTTTACGATGTTTAACAACACGCCCACGTGTGTCGAATGTGGCACAAGGCCGGTTTAATGTGGGCTTTCCGAGCCCGTAGGCTCGGGCAAAAATTGCCCGTAGAACCCGTATAAACGGGATCGGGGTGGTCAACCACCTCGAACGAGGCTCTGCCCTTCGGCGGAGCCTCGTCCGAGTTCCTCTCTGCCCAAAGGCAGAGAGTTCCCCTCTGCCTCAGAGGCAGAGAGTTCGACCGAACAGCTGAGACGTCCAAAAAGGACTGTCGCTGCTTACGATGTTTAACAACACGCCCACGTGTGTCGAATGTGGCACAAGGCCGGTTTAATGTGGGCTTCCGAGCCCGTAGGCTCGGGCAAAAATTTCCCGTAGAACCCGTATAAACGGGATCGGGGTGGTCAACCACCTCGAACGAGGCTCTGCCCTTCGGCGGAGCCTCGTCCGAGTTCCTCTCCGCCCAAAGGCAGAGAGTTCCCCTCTGCCTCAGAGGCAGAGAGTTCGACCAGCTAGCTGAGACGTCCAAAAGGACTGTCGCTGCTTACGATGTTTAACAACACGCCCACGTGTGTCGAATGTGGCACAAGGCCGGTTTAAAGTGGGCTTTCCGAGCCCGTAGGCTCGGGCAAAAATTTCCCGTAGAACCCGTATAAACGGGATCGGGGTGGTCAACCACCTCGAACGAGGCTCTACCCTTCGGCGGAGCCTCGTCCGAGTTCCTCTCTGCCCAAAGGCAGAGAGTTCCCCTCTGCCTCAGAGGCAGAGAGTTCGACCGAACAGCTGAGACGTCCAAAAAGGACTGTCGCTGCTTACGATGTTTAACAACACGCCCACGTGTGTCGAATGTGGCACAAGGCCGGTTTAATGTGGGCTATCCGAGCCCGTAGGCTCGGGCAAAAATTTCCCGTAGAACCCGTATAAACGGGATCGGGGTGGTCAACCACCTCGAACGAGGCTCTACCCTTCGGCGGAGCCTCGTCCGAGTTCCTCTCTGCCCAAAGGCAGAGAGTTCCCCTGTGCCTCAGAGGCAGAGAGTTCGACCGAACAGCTGAGACGTCCAAAAAGGACTGTCGCTGCTTACGATGTTTAACAACACGCCCATGTGTGTCGAATGTGGCACAAGGCCGGTTTAATGTGGGCTTTCCGAGCCCGTAGACTCGGGCAAAAATTGCCCGTAGAACCCGTATAAACGGGATCGGGGCGGTCAACCACCCCGAACGAGGTTCTGCCCTTCGGCGGAACCTCGTCCGGGTTCCTCTCCGCCCAAAGGCAGAGAGTTCCCCTCTGCCTCAGAGGCAGAGAGTTCGACCGAAGAGCTGAGACGTCCAAAAAGGACTGTCGCTGCTTACAGTATTTAGTGTCCTCCCCACGAGGGACAGATGTGGCACAAGGCCGGGTTTAAAGTGGGGTACCCGAGCCCGTAGGCTCGGCCAAAAAATAGCCCGTAGATCCCGTATAAACGGGATCGGGCAGGTCAACCTCCCCCGAACGAGTCTCTGCCCTTCGGCGGAGCCTCGTCCGAGTTCCTCTCTGCCCAAAGGCAGAGAGTTCCCCTCTGCCTCAGAGGCAGAGAGTTCGACCGAACAGCTGAGACGTCCAAAAAGGACTGTCGCTGCTTACGATGTTTAACAACACGCCCACGTGTGTCGAATGTGGCACAAGGCCGGTTTAATGTGGGCTTTCCGAGCCCGTAGGCTCGGGCAAAAATTGCCCGTAGAACCCGTATAAACGGGATCGGGGTGGTCAACCACCTCGAACGAGGCTCTGCCCTTCGGCGGAGCCTCGTCCGAGTTCCTCTCTGCCCAAAGGCAGAGAGTTCCCCTCTGCCTCAGAGGCAGAGAGTTCGACCGAACAGCTGAGACGTCCAAAAAGGACTGTCGCTGCTTACGATGTTTACGATGTTTAACAACACGCCCACGTGTGTCGAATGTGGCACAAGGCCGGTTTAATGTGGGCTTTCCGAGCCCGTAGGCTCGGGCAAAAATTGCCCGTAGAACCCGTATAAACGGGATCGGGGTGGTCAACCACCTCGAACGAGGCTCTGCCCTTCGGCGGAGCCTCGTCCGAGTTCCTCTCTGCCCAAAGGCAGAGAGTTCCCCTCTGCCTCAGAGGCAGAGAGTTCGACCGAACAGCTGAGACGTCCAAAAAGGACTGTCGCTGCTTACGATGTTTAACAACACGCCCACGTGTGTCGAATGTGGCACAAGGCCGGTTTAATGTGGGCTTTCCGAGCCCGTAGGCTCGGGCAAAAATTGCCCGTAGAACCCGTATAAACGGGATCGGGGCGGTCAACCACCCCGAACGAGGTTCTGCCCTTCGGCGGAACCTCGTCCGGGTTCCTCTCCGCCCAAAGGCAGAGAGTTCCCCTCTGCCTCAGAGGCAGAGAGTTCGACCGAACAGCTGAGACGTCCAAAAAGGACTGTCGCTGCTTACACCCCGGGTAGGTTTTACTGGCACTATATATAGTGAAAACCGGTGTAATTCCCTTGTGTTAGAAAGGCCGGTGTAACAGTTTCTCAGTAAAATGCAATTAATGCATTTATCTTTCCTTTTAGAGCTTCAATTATGAGGTCATGTAACATTTCCTCTCCTCCAACACAGAAGATGCAGATTTTAACTTTGTGTAGCCTCTTCCATTTGAGACAGATAACTTGCGCCCTACCCATACCACCAACACGAGTATTTCGTCTGGCATCGAATTGGGTAGAGTTCTGTGTCAGTTTTTCGACTGCTATGAAAGATAAATTTTAAATCCCTAATTCCGACACAGAACTCACTCCATAAACCGAATTTGAGTAAAATTAAACGTAGTTCGCGTTCGTTGAAATAGATCTATACACATGTAAGGTAAATTTGGATTTTGTTGTATAATTTATATCCTCTGTTAAAATAAATACATCGAGCTCTTTTAGTGGACCAGTTTTAATATTTCATATTAGTAGGATTCACTTGGATTATATACCAACGGATTTATTACCTGTACTATATATATATATATATATATAAATATTTATATATATATGTATACACACACACACACACACACACATACATATATATATATATATATATATATATATATATATATATATATATATATATATATATATGTATGTATGTATAAAAGATTGGTGTATACAGAATAAATTCCAATAACCAAAATATACTATTGTTAAAAGAGTGCTCAATACAGAATAGAGCATATATATATATATATATATATATATATATATATATTAAGACATTTTTATGTTTATAAATTCTTTTCATAGATACATGTATTTAAGTAAATGCTGTTTTTTTATAATAAACAGTATTTTATTGTTATAAAATACTGTTAATTATTTTTAAAAAAACAGAGCATTTACTTTAATATTTGTATCTATAAAAAGAATGTATAAACATAAAAATGTCTTAAAATAATTGTATCATTTTGTCCATTTCATAATATATATACATACATATATATATATATATATATATATATATATATATATATATATACATATATATATATATATATATATGTATATGTGTGTGTGTGTGTGTGTGTGTGTGTAAGTATGCGGAAACATTTAAGAAGATATATGTAGGTATTAATACATGAAATTACCCATGTATATCGATACATGTGTACCTGTATGAGTGACTGCAGATGTAATGGAACGTATGTATATGAAATTTACATGGATGTGTTTACAACATATGATAGAGCAAGATCTCTAATATTACATTCAAATATCACTCCATATTAACTTAAAACTAAATTTTATGTAAGAGAAATTACCAATCTAAAAATAATCGATAATTGAACTCATGAATAAAATTCAAACTGATAGAGATATCGCCTTAATAATCAATTACAACTAGAAGTAAACTTATATTTGAAAATAAAATTTTTAGTGTTTTAATGAATATTTTTCTAATCGACTATTACATATTAAATCCCCAAAATTTTTGTAATAAAGTTTTTTAAAAAAACTTTAACTAACATATAATTAAATTCCTTACACTGTTTAAACATTCAAACTTATATAAAAAATTATAATATTTATGTACTCTCAAAGTAAAGCAAAAAACAGCGTCCATTCCAAAGAAAGTTAATGACACTATATCGCAACTTCTTTCTCTCTTTTTCTCTCTCTTAATCTTTATGCCTTTTTGTCCTATCCCCCCCATATCAATATATAACTTCCGTTAACAGATTTAATGTGCCAATATCTGGATTTCCTCTAAAAATAAAAAAATTAAATTTGAAAGAATAGAAATGTTACATCTAACTCAATCAAGTCTCTCTACCCCCTTCACTTCCTCACTTCATTAATTTACTTAATACTGCCCGTCATAAATGTGCAAATTTCTTTCCATTTTTCGTTTCAACCTTCGTTTCAATAAAATCTGATGATCCGCTGTCCTTTAAAAGGGCTGTGGTGAAATAATTTATTATATAGAACCTTACAGTGGTCTGTTTTTATTTAAATTATTAGCTCTGATTTGCATTGAGCTCTCTGGATTTTATCCCCCTTAGGTCTACCCATACGGATTACCTAGTTTTTCGTAATATATATATATATATATATATATATATATATATATATATATATATATATATATATATATATATATATGTCTGATGGAATATGTAGGAATCGACAGCCAGACACCAGTAAAAAGCATTTGATTATAATGGTGAAGGCTTTGTGCTGAACCAACAAAATTTTTGAAGGGTCGAATAGAGAGATCTGGTACACTACGTTCTGCAAACGTTTTTAATTCAAAGTTGTACTCCTAGACCAGTTTCCGTCCAATAACCCGGTCTGTCCAGGGCTTTCTGCTATACTTTTAACCATTATGAAGGATCATTATATTTTTGCTTTTTAATTGAGTGTATGGATTGTGTATATGTTTTTAATAGTTCTAGGCATGTTTTATTTTCCGAATAAAAGTATAGTCGAAAGCGCTCTGAAATATAGAACATTTGGACAAATTCTACACACTCTGTGTCCAAAAGAGAAAACATTTGTTCGAACACAAGAAAATTAAATACAAACTTAATCCTAGTACCTTATCTTCCCTCTGTAATATAACATATATATATATATATATATATATATATATATATATATATATATATATATATATATATATATATATATATATATATTGTGTTTTTATCATCATCATCATTACATTGCATTATATTAAATCCATTTCAAAGCAATGCGTTACTAAATGTAAAAGAATAAGAGAGAATAACATTTTTTTCAGGATAGATGAATATAAAAAACAGGAATTACGTCAACAGAAAATGACGATTGACATTGAATTTAAATCTTTGAAGATCAATGTTGCCTAGAAGGCAAGAAACCGGAAGAGAGTAAAACATACGAGAAGGAAACCGTTAGCAAAGAATTGACGGTTACCCCTAGCAATATTAATAATAAACCTAATGCTGCGCTTAAACTTAATGTACCAAAAGAAAAAGTTCATCAGAACAACTGCGCTGAAAATATTTATAGATCCTTATCACTGTCTCTCTTTCTACACACACAGATATATATATATATATATATATATATATATATATATATATATATATATATATATATATATATATATATATATATGTGTGTGTGTGTGTGTGTGTCTTTGTGTGTGTGTACATACACACACAGGCATATAATTACATTTCTATTTAAAGTGTTTTTTATCTTGTTGCTTTCCTCGCTATTCCCGTGTTTTCCTTTATCTCGTGATCTATTTTACCGGGCGATTTTTATGTTAGTTTCTCGGCATTGTTGCCCCTAATTTTCAAATCCTATTCCGGTTATCTGTTCACTCATTCATCCTTCACGGCCTCCCATCTTTTCTTCGAATAGTTAGTCGCTTTCGTCCCTGGAGTGCAGAGCATTCTTCCAGATCATTTATAGTTTCCTTTTATCCATCATTGTAGGTTTTGCTCACATGAGGAAAATATTTTATTAATATTATTTGGATTGTTGCGGTGATTGTGTGAGCTGTTTGATTGTTATACTACCTTTACTACTTTTTATACACTTTAGGTGAGGACATATATATATATATATATATATATATATATATATATATATATATATATATATATATATATATATATATATATATATATATTAATATGACATTCTTCATATAAATATATTTTTCTTTATCAGAATTTTCATTGTCATTATTCGTATCTCTTGTTATTTTTTTCTGCTACAACTTTTGCAATATGTACATAATGCCATTATTATTATTATTTACATTATTATTATTATTATTATTATTATTTACATTATTATTATTATTATTATTATTATTATTATTATTATTATTATTTACATTATTATTATTATTATTATTATTATTTACATAATTATTATTATTTACATTATTATTATTATTATTTACATTATTATTATTATTATTTACATCATTATTATTATTATTATTATTATCATTATCATTATCATTATCATTATTATTATTATTATTAAGGTTTCATTTTAAATATCGTGACTGCTTTTATAAAACTCGTACCATGTCCCTAGAGATAACAATATAAATTGCTCGTTTCATTTTAATAATTTTCTGTCGTCTTTTATGTGTTTTTTATTGTATATTATTTAATGCTATGTTCAGTGAAAAACACAAAGCGTCTGAAGATGCAGTAAGCAATAACATACACTTTAATCTCGGCCTTGTGCCACATCTTGCTGCGTGGGGCAGCGGGTAAATCAAAAAGAAATAAACAGAGAAAAATCTACAACTTATGATATCTTTGCACGTCGAAAATATGACGTAAAAACATTATTTATTATGTCTTAAATTTTATATGACATAAAAACAAAACATAAACGTAGTAATATGGCGTAAAAACAAGAAATATATGACGTAAAACATATAATTTAATATTGCATCTTGTTTCCTCGCTTTTTTCCCCTTTTTCTATTGTCAAATTGATTTCTTCTTTTTCTTTCGGATATTTTCCTTTGAATTAGTTTTCGTTATTGTTGTGACTTTGCTGTTGTTGAGGGTAATTATAAAAACGAAAATAAACTAGGATGGTTACGAATATGAGATTAGAATTTGAAAGTTGTGTACTCTTGTTAAAATACAATAAATGTTCGTTTTTCCATCATGGTATTTTCAATTTTCTCTTCAGTTGCAGACATAGGGTATGAAAGGTGGGTAAAAGAGGCGAGCTTGGTTCGTTTGAACGGGGCTAGCCTTGATTTTCTTTTCTAGGTCAACCTAAGTCACATCGGGGTGTTTCCTGTGGAACCCTCCCCTTGGTTAGGTTAGACAAGCTTAAGTGTACCTAGTTAATATGAGTAAGTGTTGTTCCCGGCCTGTTTCCCGGCCATCTTTTTAGTTATGATCCAAGTCGAGATTCCCAACCTCCCTAGTTTGTTTTGACTTCCTTTTCATCTCAACTGGATCAGCCTTTTACTTCCCCATGTCCGAGTTATTTTATCTCTTTCCCACACCCTTAGCGAGAGTGCTTCTTGATTTTGTCCTCTGGGCAGAATACAGCGGCCTCTCTATTTTGAGGGTTGGACGGGCCCTACTAACATAAATTATGTTTAGTTTAAAAATTTGTTGAATT
>OZ038487.1:106954911-106967411 GCA_964036315.1 Acanthosepion esculentum | reverse complement strand
TTCTTAAATTCGTATAAGTTTTTCTTTTCTGGATATAAATCGCATCAAACTGTCCAAATCTTCTGCGTAGCCGATCGTTTTCGGCTATTCTTTTAGCGATTATCAAGGTCGATTTTTTAAATTTTTAACTTAATGCATGGATTTTTATGCATGTATCTAGTGTTCGAGAAATGTTTTATTTTACAAACAGGGTCAGCACTTTGTGGCCGTGTTCATATTTGATTCTACTGAGTGATGGCTTTTTTGTCCTTGTCTGCCATATTCAACGAAAAAACATGTTTAAAGATATTTTGCTGTCCAAATATACATTATCAACATACAAACACATATTGTATAACATATTTTGAAAAAGATTAACAAATCGAGCCTTATCAAATGCCATCGATAATATACAAAGCAACAGCTCACGATTCCCCATCCTTAGCTGTCAATTGACAAACTCTTTCAACAATAACTGTTAACACTTGAGAAGACGACCGATACTTTTGAGGAACATTTTTATATGTACAATTAATTTAATAAAATATTGTATACTTATTATTTCTTCTGACTCAATCGGTTATCGGAGTAACGTTCGATAATGTCGATTTAATCTTAAAAAAAAAACTCTATTTGTATTTCGTGTCTGGTGTCGTCAATTGGAGAGTTAAGAATAAACAAGAGTCCGTTCCTAAGAATTCGCTGAAGAAAAATAAACAGTATTAAATCAAATTAGGCATTGTGAAGGTTATTTCTATATATAAAAGTCAAAGACACTTTATACTGAGTCTGGCTGTTAAGAAAAGATAGAGAAAAAAAGGAGAAAGAAAGTATTAGAGAAGAGGATAAGATAAAAATGAAATCAGAAGATTTGATAAAAGAAGAAAGAAGTGAGTATGAAAAAGAAAGCGCGTAGCAACGACTTGCAAAGTTGGGGAGAAGAAAATGACACAAAGAAATAGATTAAAGTAAGCGGAAATTTAATCGGATGAATTGCGGTAAAAAGCAGTCGGTTGTGAGAGAATAAATAGGAAGTAAGTGTTAAATGAAGGAAAATGGTAAAATGATGTTACACACTGTGAGGAATAAGAGAAAGGCAAGGAAAAGAAGATAGGCAATAAAAGACAAAATGGTTGATTGTTTGCTTGTTTTGTTTTATGGCATATCAACCTCAGTGGGTCATTGAATGCCAACAATTTTTCGAAATAGATAAATAGCGATAGTTTGGTAAAAAAAAAAAAATGGTGTATATGTATACATATATATTTGAACAATTTTTCAATTACTCATATTTTTTTAGTATAATCACATGTATTGCTGGTAATTTCAGTTTTTCAAAAATGTATTGCTGGTAATATTTTTTTTTCCAAAAATTAATTTCTGGTAACAATATTTTTCAAAGTATTTCTGGTATTAAAACCTATTTTTACACTTTTATAATGCTTTTTACCTCAGTTTCGGGGTTAGCTATTTGCCCATAGCTGGGACCCTAACAGATGCTACCATCCCAGTTGAGGTTGGAGCTGGGAACACCAGCAATTAAGATGTGGTTCTACGCTTCTCAAAACATCCTTATCAGAAGCCTTGCTGTTGGACGTAGTTTATCGTCTTACTCTGGACGCGGATGTAGTTTATCGTCATACCTAGGACGCACTATTGGAGGGGTATTACCCCCCTGCAGGAGTGCCGTTGGCGTATTCTACAGCCGACAGGGCGAGAAACACAAAAAGGATCGGGAAGGTTAAAATCCAGACACAAGCATCGTAGAGAAGAAGAATTAGAACCAATTAATGAAAAAATAATATTGAGAGTTGATTGAAGAAGAAGAATGAAAACAAGGAAGGCTTACATTTTTTTCAGTGATCAAAAGTGGGAAAATAAAGATGGCGCGGATAAGAAAGGCGAAAAAACAAAGTAAAAAGAAGGATATAAAAAGAATGAGGATAAAGTATGGAAAGCAAAAAAGATAAAAAGAAAAATGAAAAAAGACCTGAAAATTAAAAAGACAATTATTTTCAACTACCTTTTAAAAAGCAAGGAACTCACCGACATGAATGAACGATGAAAGGAAGTTACTACTATTACTACTGCTACTACTACTACTACTACTACTGCTGCTACGCCCTGTGTATGAAGATAGAGTACTTTTTTTAAGCTTATCACCCCAAGCAAGGTTGGAAGCCACTAGCACGCAAGGGGTTACAGAAGGTTTGGAGGAAGAGCAGATAGGAGTGGTAAAGGAGGGGATGTGGAGAAAGATAGTGGATCGATCAAGGCAAGGGGGTTACAGAAGATTTGTAGCGAGAGCAGATAGGAATGAAAGGTGAAAGGATGTGGAGAAGGGAAGTGGATAGATCAAGGCAACTGGAGATGTCGATTGACGTTACACTTAAATAGTTGGAGATTGTATTTGTCAGGGAAACAGGAATACTGAAGGGAGTTCCACAGGCGAAATGTGCGAGACATGAAGCTATTGGAGTAGAAGAGACGTCTACACCTAACAGTTTCAACGGTGAAGGTGTGGGAACGGGATGCCAGCCTCGTAGGGCGTTTAAATTCATGAGGCCTGGGAACCAGCGAAAGCAGCTCATCGGAGCAATTACCGTGAAAGTATTTGTAAAAAAGACAGAGCGAGGGAACGGCGTGAGAGAGCGACTGCAGATGAGATGACAGATCAGGGCCAATTACATTGCATATCCGTCTCTGGATCTTATCAAGAACCCTGAGGCAAACAGCAGGGGCTCCAGACCATATATAGCAGCAATGCTCCATGCAAGGGCGAATGGTTGATTTATAGATTTGGAGGATCGATTCCGGGGAGAAAAATTTCCTGGCTCGGAACAGGGAGCCAACTTTCCTTGCGGTATTGAGGAGCTATTAATCGCTATTGCTTTGAGGTCCGGGGTGGTAGCTCCTGTTAGAATCCTAGCTATGGGCAAAAAGTTAACCCCCAAATTGAGGCCGAAACATTATGTAAGTATAAATATTTTTATAGTAAAAGTACCAGCAATACATGTTCATAGTACAAAAATTTACCAGCAATACGTTTTTGTATAAAAATAAATTATTACCAGCAATACGTTTCTGTAAAGAAAAAAACATTACCAGCAATAAATTTTTGTAAAAGAAATTACTAATGCTCCCAAGAAAATTAAATTTCGTCATTAAATGACCCATATGGTGTTGATATGCAACTAAATAAACAAACTACTCGTAGTGCTAATAATAATAATAATAATATTAATTGACCAAATGTTATTTAATTTTAGATATTTTAAGATGTTGTCTCGTAATTGGTTATTCGACAAGAAGGAAGTAAAAATATAAAAAATAATAAGAAATCCTTCACATGAAAGACAGATATTTTATGTCGAAATGCTATTTTTAAATTGAATACTTAGTAGCAATGTGTTGCTGTGTAAATCAATTTAATACTAGATCGTTGTTAGAACAGACAAAATTTAAAATAAATTAATAAAAAAACATTGCAACTAAGGAAACCAACAGGCTAATTTAATAGTGAGTTTATTTGCATGTCCTGTAAATAAAATAAAATATAAGTCCAATTTTCGAACTGCCAATAATTATTTCAATATAATGTATTCAAGACCCGGAGTACAGTAATGTCTCCCCTTCAGGAGATATATAATTTCGTTACGTAACCACCGAGGCGTCTCCAAACAAGTAAATATCGAGAGGACTTGAAGAAAATTTGTCACTAATTTGTTTACGCGTGCCTGCCATTCCACTTTAAACTTGACCTTGTGCCATGTTCCACTTGAGTTTTTGTACAGGTAAAGTACTTCATTTAATGAACAGCCAGTAAATGTCATTAATTTAATGTTCAACCATTGGGGACAGTCCACCCCAGGCAATACCTCTCATTCGTGAGTTTAGGCACATTAACCGGTGTCTCAGTCGTCCTAAAAACAGAAAGTAACTCAAATGGGTGCGCAATTTATACCCTAAACTTATGGACTACAAGCAAGTTAATTTTCCTTTTTTTTTGGAACGGTCACATTCAATACAAGAATGATAAAGTTGCCTATGAATTATTGTATACTTGGATTGTGCACCTCAATGTGGTGTAATGGGTTGACCGATTGTCTTACTAGATCAGTTACGACTAAGTGGTGAGTTCGTTCCTCACTGGGTGCCCCATACCTTCGGTCTTGTGCTACATCTAAGTTGTGCTTAGAAAATAATTATCTGGGCACCTCAGCGTGGGGTAATGGTTAGCAAACTTGTCTCGCTAAAACAGTTACGACTGGATAGTGAGTTCGATTCTCACTGTCTGCCCTATTCTTTCGGCCTTGTGCCACATCTTAGTTGTGCTTAGAAAATAACCATCTGTGCACCTCAGCGTGGGATAATGGTTAGCAAGATCGTCTCGCTAAAACAGTTACGACTGGAGAGTGAATTCGATCCTCACTGTGTGCCCCATTCTTTCAGCCTTGTGCCACATGCCCTTGCATGGAGTATTGCTGCCATATATGGTCTGGAGCCCCTGCTGTTTGCCTCAGGGTTCTTGATAAGATCCAGAGACGGATATGCAATGTAATTGGCTCCGATCTGTCATCTCGTCTGCAGTCTCTCTCTCACAGACGCGACGTTGCCTCGCTCTGTCTTTTTTACAAATACTTTCACGGTAATTGCTCCGATGAGCTGCTTTCGCTGGTTCCCAGGCCTCATGAATTTAAACGTCCCACGAGGCTGGCATCCCGGTCCCACACCTTCACCGTTGAAACTGTTAGATATAGACGTCTCTTCTACTCCAATAGCTTCATGTCTCGCACATCTCGCCTGTGGAACTCCCTTCCTTATTCCTGCTTCCCTGACAAATACAAGCTCCAACTATTTAAGTGTAACGTCAGTCGACATCTCCAGCTGCCTTGATCTATCCACTTCCCTTCTCCACATCATTTCACCTTTCATTCCTATCTGCTCTCGCTCCAAATCTTCTGTAACCCCCTTGCCTTGATCGATCCACTATCTTTCTCCACATCCTCTCCTTTAACACTCCTATCTTCTCTTCCTCCAAACCTTCTGTAACCCCCTGCGTACTAGTGGCTTCTAGCCTTGCTTGGGGTGATATGCTTAAAACACAAAAAAAACAAAAAACATCTAAGTTGTGCTTAGAAAATCACTATCACGGCACCTCGGTGTGGGGTAATGGTTAGCAAGCTTGTCTCGCTAAAATGGATCGACTGGAGAGTGAATTCGATCCTCACTGTGTTCCCCATTCTTTCGGCCTTGTGCCACATCTAAGCCACACTTAGAAAATGAGTATTTGTACACGGGGATTATTGATATTATTATTATTGGGAATAAGGTGGATATTTTGTAATGGAAAAATACATTGATTAAAATCATCTTCCAAACCCCAGGAATCACGTCGTCTTCATCAATGTTGCTAGGAACCTTTTCGAGCGTCAAGCTATCGAGTTCAGAAAATATCTCCTTCTGTTTCCCTAACGTCGACCATCAACTTGTACCAGGTGAGATATTTATTGATATCAATACTCAATTATTTTAAGCGTGAACTTAGTAAACGTGATCTGGTTGAATATCTCAGAAAAAAAGTATCTGGAAATATATGCAGTTAGATCGTGCGATGAGTTCGCGAAAGCAGAGTTATTCTGATTTTATGTATTGGGCGAGGACATTGGCCAATGATTTATGTAAGTAATTACAAAAGGCGATAAATCTTAATAACATTGCCATTAGGGCCAACACCTACCTTGCCGTGAAAGTTCTGTTCTCGCTTCTCTTCAATTCATTTTAATTATCATCGCCGGTACGATGGTAGACCAATTCCTCGAAGGATCTCACATGGACGCGGATAAAGACTTGTAAAAATAAGACAAGAATGTTTATGGGTTTGTTCGGAGGTAGTTTTATCTATAAATGTAAAAGATGTGCTTCTTTGAAGGATATAATTATAACTCTGTTCTTAGAAGTTTTGATCGATATAATTGTTACGGTTTATCAACCGTTTCCAGGTTATTTAAAGCTAAAAATATTTTGCATTGTAAGAAACCTTTTGATATAATAATGATTTACTGATACAAGCCCGCTTCCTGGCTGGAGAAAGAAAAGGTGAATTCCTATCTTCCCCAAGGTTATTTGAACGGAAGAGAATAAAACGAAGCAGACTGGAATTGGAGCTTGGCTCTCCGATTTCTAATTCCGTGGCCTTATCCATTACAACACCCACACATCCAATCTTACAGCACCTGATATTCCCAAACAGTCACTCACCTAGGTACTGACTAGGTTCGACGTTGCTTAACCTTTAGTTGTCTTACGTGAACCGGTGTTTCAACGTGATATGGTCATAAGCCTGAAAAAGGAAAGAACAAATAATGAAGGAAAGCAAGAAGAAAGGACTAATTGTTAACTGTAAGAAAACGAAATGTGATTTGGTAGTAAATGAGACCGTCCAAAAGGTGAGCTACATTACGAGGATTTCAAAATTAAGAACGAAGCAATATTTAATGCTTTGTGTATTAAAGTAAAAGAAATATTCGAATGTGCATACCAAAAAAAAAACAAAAAAAAAAACAACGTATTAAAATATTAAAAAATGCCCTGAGAAACAAGGAAAAAGCTGCTGAACTATTTAATATCTAATCACTTATACGGCATGTAAGCGACCTCATACATATGTGATTCGGCTTTAAGCAGTCCATAAAGAATTGATACGCCGAGAACAAAACAAATCTATCAATCGTATAGGGCAATGAAAAATGGACAATCACTTTACAGGTGAAGAAGGAACGTGAACCGACAATGATGTGGTTCTAGAGAAAAATATCAAGAATACAATGCAAACAAACATCTGAGAAACGAGGAGATTTTAAAGAAAATATGAACTAAAAGGAAACATATGCATACAATTGGGAAAGAAATAACTGACATTTCGGCAAAATATATTGTGGAAGAGGGCTTGGGAAATTTAAAACTTATTGGATGTACTGACAATAAGAAAAATGAGAAAAATTTGATTAATATTTTCAATAAGTTTTTGGCAGCAAAGACCACGAGATATGATAAAAGTGTAAAGGTATTTTGAGCAAGACAAAACAGGGGTTTGTTGAGAGCTGAGATCTCCTTGGCCAGAAAAGTTATGGCCTAAAAACAATAATGTGAAATGAATCTATGTAAATATATCTTTAATGTTTTTCTTGTGTAATCCATTATATCGAAAAGATATAAGCTTTTCCGTTGGGATTATTTAAATAGATCAAAAAAAAGAGATATGCGAGATGCTGTCCTAGATCTTAGGAAAGTTAACTGTGGAAATATTTACCAGAATCATCATTTCTATCAAAATTTGGCCATTTCACATTGGGACATAATGACTATTGGTCACTAAATCTAATGGTAGAATACTATCGTGAACGCTGGTCAAATTTCTTGAACTTTTTGTTAATTCTTCATACACAGTAGTTATGTACTTATGTAGATAGGTAGAACAATATTGAGATAGATAAATAGGTAAGTAAGTATCTCGATAGATGGATATTTCAATAGATATAGAGAGTAAAGTACATTTATTTCTACGTAAATATGTATATATGTATAGTGTGTATTATTCCAGTTTTTAATCGATTCCCACACCCCAAGCATGGCAGTGAAGACACAAGCAGTTACTGGGTGCAGAATAATTAGAAACAGAAACATTACTAATGAACGGGAAGAAATAGGAGTAGGCAGACGCACAGTCGATAGCGATTGACATTGCATTTACATTTTGGGAGATTAAAGTTGGCAGGAAAGCATAGAACCGGAAGGGTGTTTCACAAGCGAGGATTGTGAGAAGAAAAAAAAATCTTTTAACATATTATTTACAGCTACTTATAGCCAGCTCATGTATAAATTGATGAGATCTTGACGCCATTTTAGTACAACACTTAATTCAAACAGTTTATGTATCATAGCGAAGAACTTATCCGAACAGTTACCATGAAATTATTTATAGAAAATACACAGGGATGCAAGCTTACGGAGGTGCGGATGCGACTGAAGACGATACGCTAGATCAGGACCGATAATATTGCTGATTCTCCTTTGTATTTTAGCGAGGAGCTCAGGGTAAATAGCAGGGATATATGTCACAGCAATGATTGATTCTAGGGAGAAAATTGTCGTACACGACACAATGAACCGAGTTTCTGGGCAGCTGATCTAGCAATGGAATCAATATAATCTTTCCACGTCATGTCAGCTGAGAACGTTAGGTCGATAAGGAGCAACGAGTCACTTTCCTGGAGGTTCTCATCTGCCATTCTAATGGAAGGCAGGGAAGTGTCTCTCAGATGATTAATGGAGATAATTTTTGCTTTGGAGTTGTTAAAATTAACAAGACATCTTTTGTCCAAGTTAACTACGTGCTTGAGGTCGTTTTGAACATCGGCTTCCATTTTGACATTGTCGAACTGATCAGTCTTACTATCAATACATGTGGCAATGGTTGTGTCATTAGTGTAGACGCCGAGTTGAGATATAATGCCATCGGGAAGGTCATTAAGGAAAATTAAATACAATGTAGGATCAAGTATAGAGCCCTCTGGGGACATCCTCATTACTACGAATGGATCTAGACGGGTGGCTGTTCAGGATATCTTTCATTTCACGATTTAATAGGAAATACTCGATCAATTCAAAAAAATGTCCGGAGACACCGTAATTTTTCAGATTGTGGAGAATATCTGTATTAATACATGCAAAATGAAAAAAAAAACTCATATTGAAATAAAATATTAAATAAATATTATATAATGTATTAATATATCAAGTGTAAATATAAATATGAAATTTATATGATAAGCATAAGTTATTGCTTTGAATTTAAATAGAAGTGTGGGCTTAAAATTCCATCCGCTGTCTATGAAATATTGATGCTAGAGCTGTCAAATCATGTATTAATTTCAATATATAGTACAGTGTAACCCGGATATAAGAGATCCGGATATAAGAGAAACCCGGATATAAGACATATTTATCTGGTCCAAATTAGAGCCTGTGTTAATGTATATAATTGACCAAACCCGGATATAAGATAAACCCGGATATAAGAGACTTCTTCTCCGGCCCCGACAACTCACTTATAACCGGGTTACACTGTAATAACTACATTATTTATTTCCAAGGAAAACTGACATCTGTCTGTTCAAAGGAGGCTTCAAATGTAAAAAAGTAGCAAGAATTGGCATCGTGGTTCTATCAAGTACATAAAAAATGGGTATAGACCCCAAAGACATTCATGCTAACATGATTACTACATTAGGGGATACCCGCCCACATCTTTATCAACAGTGCCAAATTGGGCAGCTCAGTTTATGAGAGATGATGATGATCGAAAATCTGGACTGCCACCACAGAGGAAACATAGATCGTGTTCACCCCATTGTACCGGCTGACAGGCGATTGACTATAAATCAAATAGCAGATGTGTTAGAGTTGGGAATATTCTGTCCGGTGAACTTGGCATGACGAAGGTTTCTGCTTAGTGGGTTCCACATTTTCGAGGAAATGATTAGAAGCGCACTGAATGACACATCAAGGAAAAATAGGACATTCGTTGAGAAAGATCCGCCTAGTTTACTTGAACTTTTCCTAACCCAAGATGAGTGTTGCGTTTATCACTTTAAGCCAGAAACAAAGAGACAATCTTTGCAATGAAAACACCCCTTCTTAAAATTCTCAAAAGCGAGCTATGGTCGTTTCATCTGCTGGGAAAAGGATAGCCTCAACTGTTTGGGATGCAAAGGTGTTGTATTTATTCGCTATCTACAAAAGGCGACATCATCACTGGAGAGTACTATGCAAAGGCTGTTACTAAAGGCTATCAAAAGTATACGCCTAGGAAAATTGCCTTACTATCGAGACAGGAGTTCAATTTCTTGAGGCAGTTACAAAAGCTATCAAAAATAAATGCAAAGGAACATTGACGAGAGATGTATGTTTGATCAGGACAGTACCACAGAATAGAAGCCCTTTGTTTCAATGCGTTCTATGTGCGACTGTTTCTTTGAAATGGTTGATCAACCCCACTATTCTTCTGATTTTACTATCATCTGTTCAACAAAATGAAGAAACATTGTTCAGTGGTGATGACGCCATATTTGCTCTTGACTTTTTTTAACAACAGAATGAACAGTTATATGTTAGTTTATCTGGGAGGATCGATGCTGTTATTAATAAGAATTGCTAGGAATTAATACATGAAATATTTGACAACTTTACTATCATTCCTTCATAGTCAGCCTGTGATTCTTTTAGCTTACTCTTGTATATATTCTGTAAATCTTTTGCTCGGTATATATATATATATATATATATATATATATATATATATATATATATATATATATATATATATATATATTATGTTTCAGTGCAAGTAATCTCCTGTAATCATAAAAACTCACCTCATCTCTAATGCCATATTTACGACGTTTTGGCCGTTGTACGTTCCGGCCTTCTTCCGGCGATTGGAAATTCGAAACGAACCCTTTATTTCGTCCACCGGGGCAGATTGTTCTAGTTACACGTTCTTCAAGGGAATATGGCCCAGTGGATAAAGACGTTGGTTAGATCCAGTGACTAGACCCAGAGTTGTGAGTTCAATGCCAGTCCAAAGCAGTGGCGAACAAAAACCTTGGCCAGCTGAGTTAAAGGGAAATAACTGAGACATCCGGAAGAGGCATGACACGTGGAACTAGAACAGTCTACCTCAGGGGACGAAATAATTTGTTCAGTTCAAAATCCGAAACACCTGAAGAAGGCCGAGGCGTACAACGGCCGAAACGCTGTGAACATGACAATGAAGATGAGGATAAAACCTAACGGCTGCTGCAATAGCATGACGTATATTCATCCAAGCGAGTCACCATCATTCTTCAACACCTGGAACTGGCACACTGAACAAAGTGAGTAATATCTGAGAAATATCGTCAGCATGATGTTACATCATTACATTCATTGCATCAGTTCATTCAATGAATAACGAACAATGAAACAGCATTATTCCGGCGCACGCTGTTGTTGGACAACTACTCATAATTGTAACCATTCTAGTCGAGGTATGACATAAACGTTCACCATATGCAGGATTGCATTGTAAAAAAGATAAGATTGTACATTTTACAGTGCATTAAACCAGGGGTTGTCACTCTAATTCTTCAAAACATGACTTGTTGATACTCTGGCACCCGGGTCTCACAATTTGAGTACATATCATCAGTGAGATGGGAGAAGAAGCCTGATCAGATAAAAGCAAAAACGTGTTGAAAGTAAGGATTTTTGCTAGTTACAAAATCACAAAAGCGTGACATCAGGGACGGGCGACATCCAGACTTCGATTCCTAAAATATCTTAAGTCCATATGCATATGGAGGAAGCTCCTGTTCTAACACCGCAATCATTGTGCTCTTGAACCCGACTAGCTCAATGTTAGCACTACGCGTATGCCTCCAAGCACGGATTGAAAAAAACACTACGGCCAGGATCGTCATGAATTTTTCACCCAGTACTTTTGTGGTCAACAAGAATGCACTCATTTTTTTCAACGCTCGCAAAAAAAGTAAGACAGGTGAATCTAGTCCATACCCAGGTCTGCAAGTTTTACGGGTTGTAATCATTGATTCACGATCGTGATAGCAAAAGCCACAAAGGATTTTCTATTTTTTGATACAAGAGATTGCAGAGGCAGCTTCCAAGTACAAAACAATAAATTCAATTACTCTAAATAATCCCTCAAGACACGGTCTCTATTTACGAGTTATAAATATTCTATATCTGAGTTTATATATATATATATATATATATATATATATATATATATATATATATATATATATACGTGTGCATGTATAAGTATACATGAATGAAAAATAACGTTGTATATATCGGAATAAAAGTTGACTGTACAGTTACCAAAATGTTCAGAACGGCATTGTTTTCGTCAGAAAAGTAGGTATAATTTCTTATCCAAGTTGTTTTATATTCTATAACTTTCACAGACAATAAATACGATATTATTTGTTATTGTCTGATGTTTTGGTGTAATTTAAGCGGGGAATACAAAAGTTATGGATGATTTATTGATTTACTGCAAAACCCATGGCGGCCAAAATGATCAGAACAGTTGCTTTTACTTTGTGTTTAATATATTTAACAGGCGAACTCTAATTTTTTTAATTTGTTTACGTGACGGTTCGTTTACTAAACATTAGTAAGAATATCTGCAGTGTACTTTGTTAATATAATACCACTTACTCCTTTACCCATTCGTCAGCAGATTATTAAGCTTCGAATAAGTATTGGGTCTATTGCAAAGATTGTTAACAAGTCAAAAAGTGTTGATCACGGTATTCTTAAAGTCTACAATGATTGTTTTTCGTGTGAAGCAAGAAAGTCTACAGGTAGGACAAGATAAACGACCAAGAGAGAATATCGTGCTAGGGTAAAGTTGGTTAAAATGAACAGATGTAAAACTGCTGCTGCTGTTTCTC
>OZ038487.1:106879911-106944911 GCA_964036315.1 Acanthosepion esculentum | reverse complement strand
GATAATGAACTCTTTAGTGAATCTCGGATGTAGTGTTTCTGGATGTTTTTCAATCCAGAATGAGATTGCTTTCTTTCCTAGTTCATGGGGTATGTTGCTGTATAGGCTACTAATATCAAAAGTTGCCATAAGAGTTCCCGGATCCACCTTTTGTGGTATGCAGCTAAGTAAATGTATATCGTCTCTGATATGACTTTTAATTTGTTTCGTATATGGTTGTAATATTATGTCTATCAGGTTACTTAGTTTACTAGTTGGACAGGCTGGTCCTGCTACTATTGGTCTGAATGTAAGGTCACTGGGGTTTGGGATGCTGATGTATTCAGATTTTTGTGTCTCTTTCGCTGCTTTTATTTCACGTGATTTGTGAATTTTAGGTAGTCCGTAGAAATTGCTTGTTTTTGGTATAAAGTTTATTAGGAAATCCTTCTCTTTTTTTTGTTAATATTTTATTATGTGTTGTGCAGAGTTTTGTAATTTTTGATATAATGTTTTTGTCTATGTTAGTGTCAATTAATTTGTAGTTAAAACTTCATAAATAAATTCAAACCGGAACTGAATAGATCATGACCCCACACACAAAAGCACACAGCATGCACACATGGTGACCAAATACAGTGATCAAACCGCTCTTATACATGCACGCAAGCTCACATGCGGGTATCTGTGGAACACGAAAAATGTATATATGTACGCATATGTGTGTATGTGTGTGTATGTGTGTATGTGTATGTGTATGTGTGTGTATATGTGTATGTATATATGTATATGTATATGTATATATATATATATATATATGTATGTATGTATGTGTATGTATGTATGTGTGTGTATGTGCATGTATATATGTGTGTGTGTATATGTATGTATGCATGTATATGCACGCATATTGGCGAAAGCAGGGGATCTACTCACACAAACCCCACACAACTTAGGAAATACGTGTGTATGTATATGCGTATGTATATGTATATGTGTGTGTGTGTGTGTGTGTGCGTGTGCGTGCTGGTCCCATGTAACTTGGGAAAAATGTGTGTGTTTGTGTATGAGTGTGTGTGCGTTTGTACAGATTCCTTATGGTGGGACAATGTACGTGTGTGCATGTGTATGTGTGTATGTGTGTGTGTATGTTTATGTGTGTGTGTGTGTATGTGTACAAGTGTGTTTACTAATTCTTCGTAGTGAAACAGTGTATGTATTCAGGGGGAATGTACACACACACATATATACACGCATGCTGACAGGAACACACGAAAACGGAAATAGATCTAAGGGATCTAAGAGCACACAGGGGCCATTAAAACATTAAAAGATAAGACAACCCGATTCATCACTTCTCAAACCAACCTTAATTGTTTTATGACCCTTCGCTCAGAACTCTTCACTACCATTTAAAGAAAGACTTTGGAATGACCAACACAAAAACAGAGAATGTCTCATATAGAGAAGATGTAACATTGAAAAGCATAAAGGAAAAAAATTAATTATTTTTAATAATTATTTTTAATAATATGTGGAAATCTCCACCCTTTACATGAAGACGGTCGTAAGACCAGAAACACGTGTTGTAAAACTATGTAAAACTATGAAAAATAAAGAATAATATTTAAAAAAAAAACCTACATTACAACCAAAAAAGTTTGCGGTACCTCTCTTCTTTTTAATATATATATATATATATATATATATATATATATATATATATATATATATATATATATATATATATATATATATATATATTAATTCGCCGTCAATATAATACCTAACTTAACAAATCATTTATATGACAACTTGTTTCATTCGTTGTTTGCACCATATTTCAAGGACTATTTCTAAATTCGCCAGGTTTTTGCTTTGTTTTTTTTTTTTATATTTATGAGGAGGGTGGAAATAACTGTCAAACTATTGCATTATATTTTTCCGATATTTCTTCTTTCAAATGTACTTTGACATGACAGGAATAAATAAGAATATATACAATTTTTCCATTACCTGTGTCCCTGCTTAATCCTGTATGGACATCGAACACCATAATCAAGGGCCATTACATGGTGTTACGCTTGATGAAAGCACATTTAGTTCGTCAATGTCTCACATAAGTTACCACAAACACCATATCCGCACATATCGACTCCATATCGACTCCATATCGACTCGGTTTTTATTTTCGTATCCGAAGCATAAACAAAATGATTTCTAACGAATTAATGTCTTACATTATTGTTAACTTAGTGAAGATTACTGAATAGAATAATCAAACAAAGTTTGGTAATGAACGCTTCGAAGAAATAGTCAACTGCTAGAAGTGATTCAAGTTAATTCCACAATGAATCTCCAATTCGCCAACCGATCCACGCGGTCAGATGTGCCACTAGCACAAATTTAATATTGGGTATCCGAGTCCGCATGCTCTGCCAAAAGTTCCCCGTAGACCCCCGTATAAAAAGGGATCGGGTAGCTGTTTCCCTAGACAAGACTCTGCCCTTCGAGATCACCTTGTCTGGGGATCCTCTATGAGGTTCGTCGCAGCTGGAGATTCGTCGCTGCTGGAGATTCACACAGGTGGAGATTCCAGACGAATCTCCAGCTGCAGGATATCTACCAGCCGCCCCACGCGATCAGATGTGGCACAAGGCCGAATTTAATGTGGGGCCAAAAATTCCCCGTAGGCCTCGTATAAAACGGGGTTGGGTAGCGAGTTTGACCAGGACAGATGGAGATGAATTTCCGTCTGCAAATCAACATTTACTATTTTATTTATAGGAGTGGGAGGCATACCTATTATCGTTTCGTAGGTATGCTACAACAATTTCCAATCAATTAATCGTAGATAATCATATTCGATTTTATGACCTGAAGTTTTGCAGTATGCATTATGTCTACCGACCTTCTCCGCCTTCGTCTAGAGTTCTGCAGTTCTAATACGCGTCCACTTTTGTAGGGGAAACCATCTTTTGAGTCTGTGTGATTTTGACGGAACGGGGACACACAAAAAAAAGAAAGAAATGGCGCGGGTAAGCAAGGGCATTCATCTAAACTGGAACGAGAGGAGTTCGTTCCTAAGACAAATTGGACATTGCTTTGCTGTGAAGCTTTCGGTGACCGAGAAGAATATTAAATGCATCAATGCATTTCTAGCACCAAGAAAAGGGAACGTTTGATTTTATTATCAGAATTTGTCTCCGCTTTGCCATGAATTCACACGAATACTGAATCTGTCTTTCCTTGTGCACCGCCACAGATACACACACAAACACAAACGCGCACATATAAACACACGCGCGCGTGCACACACGCACACACATACACACACATATGTGTGTGTGTGTGCGTGCGTGTGTGCGTGCGTGTGTTCATGAACTGAAAATTAATTGATTCCACCATTTATTTCACAAAATAAGCAGCCTGATGTTGTTCTTTAGAAGAAGTATGCCAATGGTCAATCGAGTCTCTCCTTCGCATACCCAAAATAAAACACATTACGTACACACATAGCTACGTACAAACACACACACACATATACACGCGCACACTCGCACTATTACATTAACGTGTGATGCAGTGAAAAACTGCCAATCGCACATATATACACACACACACACACACACACACACATATATATATATATATATATATATATATATATATATATACACACACACACACACACACACACACACACACACACACACATATATATATATATATATATATATATATATATATATATATATATATATATATGAGATAACGATATATATATATCTATGTATAAAGAATAATACTGGGGAAAATATATGACAGAATGTAAAAAGAAGTTTACTTGTGACGCGAGGTCGAAACGCTTCACAAGTAAACATTTTCCACTTTGTCATACATTTTTCTCATATATATATCTATATCACTATATCTATATCTATCGACCTACACACACACATATATATATATATATATATATATATATATTTATTTCACACACACGCACACATATATATATATGTGTGTGTGTGAGGAATATATATATATATATGTGAAATATATATATATATATATATATATTTCACACACACACACACACACATACATATACATATATATATATATATATATATATATATATATATATATATATATATATATATATATGTATATATATGTATATATATATATGTACAGTGTCAGCCTCATACAGGCCCTGTTTCGCTGTATCAGTGTGGCTAAATCAATTGCTTCAAGCAAGATTGCTTTCTACACCTGAGGTATCAGCGCACGGCATAGGGAAAGGGGCATTCTATTATATTATTTTTTTACCAATATAAACAAACGCCATGCAGCCATAGTGCTCGATTCATTTTTAATGAAGAGCTGTTTAGAATTATCCTCTCTTTTAACAGTGCTCAAACAACCTTTTTCGTGAGCATAATATATATATATATATATATATATATATATATATATATATATATGTATGTATGTATGTATGTATGTGCGTGTATTTATGAGTATATATATATATATATATATATATATAATGTATATAAATATGAAATTTAAATTTTTGATATAATTCATGTTGTTTCCATTACATTCCTAAGTGTCTGCAATAAACCACTGTATGCTATTTATAATTTTTTATTTATAAAATGTATTATTTAGTTTAACATGAATCCCAATTTAAAGCCAACTTATTTCGTAAATGATTCCTGGGGTCCAATTATTTTCTGCATGGGGAACAAGCGTAAAAACTAAAAAAATTGGTGAAGAAGCTAAAATCTGTAGGGAATTCTCTATTTGAATAAAAATGTCGTATATACCATAACAACTGTAAATGAAGTGAAAAGCAAGACGGCGGTGCAATTAGACCAGTAAAATCGATTGAACAGAGAGATAGTGGAGATACGGATCTGTCAAAATGCAGGAATTTCTTCCTACAGTAAACGAAAAAAAAAGCCGACAGATAAATGAAAAAACATCGAGTAAATTTCTCTGAACTGATTTCAGATAGATTTTAAATTTGGTTATCTTTTATGATAAAATTCAATACATTATATTTTTTTTATATATCTAAGATCTACACTTTTGACGCTAAACATAAAATATTTTAAATTCTAAAGGAGAGCTGTATCTATATTTCCAAATTGTGAATGATCTACACATAATAAATAACATCTTCAAAATATATTACATGAATAGGAAAACTGTTTCTACTTTTTCCTATTCAGGGAAAATTATATTAATATGGAATTTCATAAGAAAAATCTTTTAAAAACATAAACAACATTGATTTGATACTGTTACAGATACCAGTCCATCTTCAATTTAGAAAGATATTAACAAATTTGCTTCCTGATAGAATATTCTGGTCTTTTAATCATAAATATTTCACATTATTTTAAACAGTTTCTTTCTGAGAGAGCTGCGACCTGACAAAAGAAACGTTAATCCTGAGTATGGCGATAAACTAAACCCACCAGCAAAGCCTCTGATTCAGAGATTGGATGATTCGAGGAGCGTTGAACCACTTCTTAATTGCTGTTGTTCTCAGATTCATTCTGACCCGGGGTTGTAGTACCTCTTAGGTTCCCAGGTATGGACAAATATGAACCTCCAAAGAAACAAAACATTATAAAAATGTAGGAATACATTTTTGTTGTACAAGGCGAAACAATATATTTTTATGTTAAAAAAGCAGCAATACGTTTTTATAACAATATAATCAGTTCTCCATTTTTATAGCAATGTGACCAGAAATACATTTTATCTGTAGTTGAAGCCAGAAAATTGTTCAAAATATTACATGCCGTCATTAAGTAACCCATAGTGACGCTAAAAATTCAGTCAGTCAGCATGAAAGAAATCTTTCATGTCATTAATTCATATAATATCCTTCATTTTCTTAAATAAATCAAAGTGTATTCCAAGATATAACATCAACACAACTTCAACAAAACTACAACATAAAACGCATGTATCACTACATCCAGTAATTATGTTCACAAAAGCTTGTATATTCACAAAAGCTGGGTATCGTATACAATGTATTCAATCGTGGAAGCAGAATAACATGCAATAATTTTAGAACTTCAAATCTCCACAGTAAATTATATTTCGGCGTTAAATCACGCTCAAGACGTTGATATACCGTTAACCAACAGAAATAAAAAAAAAAGAAAACAAAGCAAGGCTGAAAATGGCAAGATTTAATATCTAACGGCAAAAAAGTATGATGCAATATTAGCTTGAGCCACGACTATGGTGCAGCCAGTGAAGATGGAAGTCTCTACTGTAGATATGACCAGCCGAACACGAGTCATGTTCTTAAATAGCCGCGTAGGATCGAGGCTTTCATATGAAAATCATGAATGGTGCTAAATCCGCTCAAAATATCTAAACTGACACTTTTATACAACAGCTTTCTAAGATCAATAAATATAAAAGTGTTTGAACGAGTGAATCCTGAGCGTCTTGGCAAAGATCATCCTGCTTTGAATATTGTGGACTGACGATACAGGTTCAGTAACAAAAAATCGTACCATTTAATAGAATCCACATCACTTGAGGACTACCAACAGCAGCAACAACTAAAATGAATAGCACATGTAACTCGAATAAAAAATAATGACATAATCAAGATGTTGACATTCATCACTACTTCACATAGAAACCCGTATCAATAATGAACAGAATGATAACAGATACTATACTTGAGAGTCTTATTTTCCTCAAAAAGTATTTTAAGAGTAAAATTTAATAAATTTCATCTGAAAACATTACTGCCTACTCGGTTAATGTAGGCCAAATGTCTCCTTATAGGCAAAAGGGCTAATGTTAGCAATACCGGTTTTATTATATCACGACAAATTGCCAAATCAGGACACTCATTTGTGCTCATGTCCTGAAGACTCCTGATGAGGATACGACCACATCGATCTGCTCACTTCCATAGCATATAGTAGATTTTACGGGCTGAAGTTGTTGGACATATGCCCAAAAGATGAATTCTGACGTTTTTCCTCTAGTCTGTTTGCTAACCATGGCTAAAATGCATAGCCTGCCATACTATTTCGCACATAGTAGCTGCGAGAAACGATGTATCCCACTATTTCCCATAGGTAATTACGCGTAAGAGAATACAATTAAGTGAAGTCGCTATCATTTACACGACTCGCACATCCAAGAATGAAGGATTATAATCGTCTGTATCAACCAATTCCGGAAAGCGTTATTTCTCCTGAATTTTTGGAAACCTATTTCCTGACAAAAACTATTTCAATTTGAAGCTTTTATAAATTTAAAACGATAATAGCACTGACTGTTTGGTCAATGCATAATGAATATTACCATATTAATGAGAAATTTATTATTTCCAGAACTATTACGTTTTATTTTATGTATCTTTTTATACTAATGCAAGTGTCCTCCACATGGATTGTCTTTGTTTTTAATTTTCATCAATCACTTTTTCTGAAGTTCTCAACTTGGTATCTATGCTAATGACGCACTTATTTCTGTCTCGATCGTACTTCTGACTATTTCGATATGGTCAAATTGGCAGCTGATCTAAAAATATGCCTACAATATGTTGTTACCTGAGGACATGAAGTGTCTTGTTAATTTTAACACCTTATGGATGCCTTGAAGGAATTTGACAGTATTTAACAGACTTGTCTTCTTCAGGATTTGAAAGGTTATGATAGTTCTGGAAGAACTTTTGAACTGATTCATGCTTTCTTATCAAATCGCAATAGCCACTCTTGTAGATATTTTTTGTATTAATGCAGGTGATTCTGTGAGTTTTATCCTTTGACCTAAGTTGTTGATAATTTTGATAAATGCCATTTTCGATGACATCAATTCTCAAGTCGGTATCTATGCTGATAAAACAATTATTTACTCCTATTATAATAGAAAGTATGATCGGTTCGATAAGGTGAAATTTGCAGCTGATCTAAAAACTGACCTGTAATCAGTTGTTAAATGTGGCAAATTTAACGCGTTTAAAACGAAACTTCTGTCTATTAATCTTCTGGATAGCACATTATGCCTCCTATCTGTATGGCTGATACTAACCTTCAGTGAAAGCGTGTCGTTGAGCCTTATCGGTTTAGCATTATTGGCTGAAATGAAGTTGAAAGATTATATTGAATCCATTGGTAGGTCTGATTCTAAGAAAGTTTCTTCACAGTATCGTGTTAGATCAATTTTCTCTGTAGAAACTATTTTATATATTTATAAGCCTACCATTCGTCCTTGATTTGAAACTTTCAGTCCTATATTGTTTGGTGTTCCTGCTGCATATTTAAAAATTCTTGATAAAATCCAAAGAAGAATAAGCAGTGTTATTAGTAGTGACCTAGCGTTGAGTCTTCAGGTAGTTTCCTACCGACATAATGTAGCTTCCCTCAGGCTTTTCTATAAATACTTTCATGGTTACTGTTCTAGGCTAACAGTTTATTTTCTCTCACTTCTCAATTTCGTACCTCTCTTCCGGCTCCATGATTTCCAGCCAACTTTGATCTTTAAAAAATTTAACTACAAAGTTAGTCGTTTTTTACTGTTTTCTTCATTAATCTTCTTTTGTCTTCGTTCCTTAATAATGTTTACTTTTTTCTTATTCTTTCACACACAATAACCCCTTGATTCTTTGTTACTTTAATACTATTCATGGGGTGAAATCTTTAAAATAAAAATAAAAAATAAATCATAAGGCGCCCAATGAAGTTGTTTTCGTATTTTTAAATACACCGTACTATCCATACGTAACGTCACTTAAAATGTCAACAGACACGTTACTAAAAAAAAATAATTAAGATATTTGACAGTGGAGTTATCTGAAAAATCGATTAAAATTCCCGAAGTTAAATGCAATGTGATATATTAGTTCCGAGTAGAAGATACTGCAGATTAGTTATCCGGACTAGTGAATGATTCAATATGATCTTCCTCCTGAGATTACCAAGAGTGTGTAGTGATTTCCGATATACTAAATAAAATATATAAACGAAAATAAAAAGAATTCAAATTAAAATAAGACATTGGCGCGTTACTTTAAAAAACCTTATCTCTTTATTTCCCGCTCTTTCTAATCATTTCACTATATACAACGGAAAAACACCGGAAGTTTTCTGGAACAGAGCGTACTATTTGAAGACTGAAAAACTAACAAAAATAAGGAGGCTCCACGCATAACTTTCGTTATAAAAAAATGAAAATAAAAGGAACGCCTGAAAAAATAATTTTGGCCTATCAAAACAATGAACACAAAGAAACTGTTGATGTTGCCTGAAACGGAAGCCTGGTTAAAAGGATATATACTGACACCTCTGTAATAAAAGAAGGAAGATGGCGGGAGAGGACGGAACAAAAGAAAACAATGCAGAAAAACCAGCCAAGTGTGACGCGTGAAGAAGTAGCTTAGGGCCGAGTAAAACATAGCAGATTAATACTGTCATATTTCTAATATTACTACTACCCCTATCATGGTCTGACTTCAAAACTAAACTACTGGACCTTCTCCAGACTGTTATCAATATACCACTTATAAAGGAACATTTTACTGCACCGAATACATAAGGACTCATCACTCTAAATAAAATAAATCAAAATATATACCCTTCACTACTGTTCGTTTTATTCCAAAGTTTCCAGTAAAGAAAATTTAACCAACTCTCAAAAAATATCTCAATTAATGTTTTAACGAGAGGGTGCCTAGTTTATAATAATCATTAAAAAGGTGTGGCATCCTTATCTAATGCAGTGATTTATATCAATCATGATACCCATAGGCTTGGACCAAAATAAAGAAAGCATTTTTGTTTCTTTGTTGAGTTTAGGAAACAAAGCTGGTGTCACTATTACAGTGACAGGGACACTAAAATCAAGCAGGTGCGGAAATTTAAATATCTTGCAAGTATTTGATAGGGGACGGTAAGTGCGACGCAGAGGTCCGAAGACGGAATGGGATGGCCAAAGACGCATTCCAAAAGGCTAGGCAGAGTATTACGATACAGGACAATTTTTTTGGTAACAAAGAAAAGAGTAATGGACGAGACGTTTGTTCTCGTTTATGGCAGCAAATGTTGGACAGTCTACGCAAAGATGAAGAAAAGACTCGAGGCAACGGAGAAGGATGCTAAGGATATCATGGACCGAGTGTATGAGCAACGATGAGGTTTTGGAAAGGATGCAAACTAGGAGGAAGCTTATATCTGGAAGAGGCAGCTGAAATTTCTGGGACACGTAATGAGAAAGGAGGTCTTTGAGAATCTGATACTCAGAGGTCGAATAGAGGGAAAAAGACACAAAGGAAAGCAACGCATCACATTTCTAGTGGGCTTAAGCGGGACAAGGCTTGGAGGAAGTAGCAAAGGGACAAAATTATTGAGAGCTAAACGCGATAGGGGGAAGTGGAGAGCTGTGAACGCCTACGTTCTGAAGGGACACAGCACATAAAAGAAAAAAAGATAGCGAAGGAGTTGAGCATGAATCGATTTGAAGTTTCCAGAATAAATGTTTGTATATAAAGTAATCAAGTGCGACGTCCGTGCAAGTAATTTAAAGGATATTGGTCCGGGAAATGTGAATGAAGAGGCGGTTTCAAATTCCTTTGCAGATTCTAGTCTGTTACAATTCCTTTCGTAATGATACATCTGGTAAAGACAGGAATCCGATTATCTCAGTAGCTATGGATTAAATAGAAGCGTAGACCTGTCTTTTTACATTTGTGTAGCAACTCGTTTCAGAGAAGAACATTTCTGAATTTCAAAATGTGAAGAAAACAGCTGGAAAACACTCCACTATCTTACCCACGGATGCTTGGCAATTCCCAGATAATAAAGAAAAGCAATTTGCAGAAAATTCTCATCTCCTGCATTATTAAGGGAAAAAATCCTCTCTAACCAAATCGAACCCGTATCCCTCGACCGTGATGATGGAAAACGGCTGGATGGCATTACCATCTTCCCTTTTAAAATGGGTAAGTCGTTGATTTTGGATGCGACCTGTGCGGATACATTTTCGGCCAGTAATTTGATCAGGTCCGCGGTTGAGCCGGGGTTCGTCGCCCGAGACAAAAGAAAATTAGCTAAATATTCTTCTCTTGCTGATAGATTTTTTTTTACTGCTGTGGCAGTAAAGACTTCAGGGGTGATTGGCCCTCGTTCGATGGTGTTCCTTCGGAGGATTGGCGCGATTGCGTCACGATTAAGGAACGAGCCTCGCGAAACGGAGTGGCTCTTGCAGCGTGTCTCACTGGCGACGTTTCGAGGTAATGCTTTCTCCATCATAGTTGCTGGCAGAGGATAGAAAATATTGTTTATAGTTACGTTGTTCTGGAATTGTCATCATTGGTCGACTGAACTTGCTTTGTTTCAATGATTTTGTTTTGTTATTATTAGTTACTTTGTTCAATAAATACGGTTATGAAAAGTTGGTCACGTTAGACACGACATAAAAGATTCATCTCGTTGGAAAAGATTGAAAATGAATGGAAAATTCTGTCACTTTGGTCATGATCGAATAGCTATGGAAGGTTGGTAACCTTGCGTTAGTCCGAAAATGGATAGTCCCCTGGCATCTGCTTCTCACTTCAATTGAGCGACAACTGAACCCGGCTGCGTCCTCACTGATTCAGGAGAATAGTAGGATAGAGCAAAAGAATCAAGTTGCCAACTAGGAATTAAGACCAGTTTTTAAAAAATTGGGGGTGAAAAAGGCACCCCAAGGAACTAACGCTGGGTCAGAAATATAAAGAACTTTAATATAGTGTTGTATCTAACGACAAAATACATTCTACAGCAAGGCCGCTGATAGGGTGATTGGTGCTATTCAGCTGAGTTGAAACACATCTCAGTTGCTGTTGTTCCCAGGTTCACCATGACCCGGTTTGGTAGCACCTGTTAGGGTCCCTGCTATGGGTAAATAGTTAACTCCCCCACCAAAAAAAGAACAAAAAACAAAAACAAAACACTATGAAAATATAAAAATATATTTCATAGTAAAAAAATATATTTCATAGAAAAAACACCAGCAATACATTTTTATATTAGTTTACCAACTGTAGTAAAGACAAAACCAGTGAATAAACTTATACCAAAGCTTTATTGCACTTTACTCTAACTACTCGTCTACTGACGGATCATACACTGTGCTTTTTATACATCCTATACCTTAAGGGGAGGTAACTGATGATTTATAAGTACGCCAACAATGGCTATAACTAGTAAAATTATCAGCAGTACGTTTTAAAGCAGATGACCAACAAAATATTTTATAGTAGAATAACCAACAATACATTTTTTTTCTTTAGGTGAAGACATACAAGTGCTTTCAAAATATTTAGATTTCGGTATTAAATAACCCATATCGTTTGATATACCGCTAAAACAAAGAACATGAATGAGAAAATTAATTCCGACGGAGAACAAAAAAAAACAAGCAGTTTTTTTTTTTTTCATGAAGAAGTATTTTTTCGGAAACTTTTAATACAACGATACCCACAAGTCTACAGTTCCATTTTCTTCCGAAAGTAATTCTAATTAACAACTTGAATCTATTCTAGATGATTGATTGAAAAACCTGATAATAAGAAATTCTAATTCTAATCCTACGGTTGAGTTAATGCCTACTCATACTTCTAACGTTACATGCATTCAGAAAATCTCACTTGTGCGTGATTAAATTCACCTGTCCCAGGCAAAAGGCCTTCATTAGTTAAACAGCTGCTACGGTGATCTTGAGTGACAGGGCAATGCCTTTTCTTAATGGTCTGCTTCGTGAATAAGTCTGTTTAGTGACGGCAATTCAACTAGCGTTATGAAAAAGACGAACTGCCCGGTCACTTCATCCGATCTCTCGTTATTTGCCTTGTCTTGATAAGTGTTGAACTATCCTCTAGTCGTGATTAAAAATGGGTAATATTGGAGGCATTGCATTTATAATGTATCTGGCAAAATCTGTCTGTGGTTCAAATAGGGATAAGTTAAACATTAGGAATGTGGCAGTAGGCGCTGGACAGCACGATTATTACACCTCAACATTGAAGACATTTGCTTACATGATGTGTCTAGAAGATGAATGAATAAGTATAAGAAAATTGCTGTGGAGTATTTAGCTTTTCGGGGAGAGATTTAACGTTTCTGTTGATGAGGAGTTGAAAGAACTGTAGGAACAACTAGGTAAAATTTATATATTTGAAAAAGAAAATTAGACTAATCCATAACCTAAACTTGCTTCAAACAACCTACATAAGGACAGAAAATTAATTCAGTAAATATACTGTTATGTTTTGCATAATTCTCTGCATAGTAGTAGCCATAATACAGTTCTCCGTGTCCCGAATAGCAACCGGGTTTGCTAGGCAGTGCCACCCTATGTTCTCCAGTTGTTCTATATTTATACTTGTCTATCTAATTTGCATTCGATACTGCGTATACAAAAACAAGAAGGGGTGTAAGACAAGAATGTGTTTTCTCACCGGACTTATTCAACCGATACAGCTAGGCAATTCTGAGAGAATCAGAAGTCCTACCAGTATTTATTATTGGAGGCAAGAGACATAATGAAATAAAATATGCAGATGACACAGTGTTTATAGAAGGCACAGAATATACGATTGTCAGCAAACGGAACAGCCGAACATGCAAACTAGAAAATGGAGATACCAAAACCAAACAAATACAACAGTGAAAATATCTGGAAAGGGTTTTAACAGAGGACGGAATGTTCGAAACTGAAATCGAAAGGCATTTCGGGATAGCGAAATTTCAAAAGCTAAGCAAAATAATGAAAAAAAAAAAACAGAAAAAAACTATTTATACATAATGAAAAGAAAAGAAAAGTACTGAAATGTTACATAATATGATGTTACATAATATTATGGACAATCTCCTCATAAATGTGTAAGACTTGAAGCAACGGAAATGTGTTTCTACTGAAGGATGCTGGGAATACATGTGAGCAACGACAAACTATTAGGGGAAAACAAACAAAAAGGAAATATATACATAACATTAGAAATAGTTGAATTTCATGACTGATTGTGGAGAGTTACGTTCGCCTGCTTCCGGATATGACACGAAACAGACGAGGCCTGATCAAAAAGTTTCTGGATTGCTGTTATAAAAAGAAAACATACTAATTCACTATTTATTCTCCTTCGAAGTAGTCCTCTACTGAAGCCACATACTTTATCCAGCGTCGTTTCCATTGATGGAAGCATTCATGGAATTTCGTTATGGGATAACAAGCAGCTGCCTTGTCGCATTCTGTTGGATTTCATGGACGTTTTGAAATATTGTTTCTTTCACGGGAGATTTGATTTTTGAGTGAGGAAAAATCACAACGGGTGAATATTGTCGGGCCTGTGGATTGCGATTCACGGTAAAAAAAATAATTCACAAGCCGTAATCAGTGACGAAGCTACTGTGGTTTTGTGTGACAAGCACACTCTACACACCTCCCTTCCAATCACGGCTATAAACAAATGAAGTGAGAGAGAACGTTATAACTTAGCGTGTACACGCGACAGAGTTCAAGGTCAATCTGTGCCAAGCGGCTTTACACTGCATATTTTAGTTCCATTAGTATAGCAAAAGTCCCGATAAATTTGAACCTCGTACATAATGAAGATATTATGAAAGATAGTCAAATTAATTTTAATCTTGTTGTGCTCCTGAACAACATCGATATTTTTACGCAGAAGTAACCAGAGTACAAAGAATTAAAAGAATGAAGATATTAGTCTTTCAAGGAAGGAGTTAATAGATATAAGCATCTACGCAGACGAGACTACCATTTAATTCTGTCTCAATAGTAAATCCGGCAGTTAACTTGGCCGTTGGTCTCGAAAAGGACCTCTAATTTTTGTCTAACTGGGGCAGGAAATAGCTTATAAACTTTAATATCTGTAACGGGAAACTGTTCTCATTTACCGACAATAGAGAAACATCCCTGACTCCTATCAGAATTGCTTATGATCAAGTTCACGAGAAATGCGCCGTCTTACTCGCAGGTTTTCCACAGACCTGGGGTGAGACAACTACATTGAATCAGTAGCTACATCTACCGCAAGGAAAGTGGGTTTGTTTTGTCGCAACGGAAGGTTTTTTTCTGGTCTTAGTCCATCTTTCAGATCGACAAATCTACCATTCCTCCTTGAATTGCATACTGTTGACATATTTGGTCTGGTGTCCCCGCTGTTTATTGTGAGGTTCTCGACAAAATCCATATGCAATGTGATATGTCCTGACCTGGCATATCGACTCCAGTCCCTTTCTCACATATGTGACGGGGCTACCCTCTGTCTTTTCTACAAATATTTTCATGGCAACTGCTCTGACGAGCTATTTTCCCTGGTGCTCCAACTGTATGAATTTAAGTGTGCTACTAGGTTGGCATCTCGGTCCCACCCTTTTACTGTCGAAACAGTTAAATGTAACCGCCTCTTCTACTCCACCAGCTTAATCTCTCGCACATCCCCACAGTAGAACTCCCTTCCTCTTACTTGTTTCCCTGATAACTATAATCTTCAAAAATTTAAATGTAATGTCAATCGACATCTTCGGATGCTTTGATCTTCATCCCCGTCCTTCATTTTACCCTTTCCTAAAAAACCCTCTTTACTCTTACTTTCACTCTCTGTAACCCCTCCCTCTTTACTCTTACTTTCACTCTCTGTAACCCTCTTCCTCTTTACTCTTACTTTCACTCTCTGTAACCCTCTTCCTCTTTACTCTTACTTTCACTGTCTGTAACCCCTCCCTCTTTACTCTTACTTTCACTCTCTGTAACCCTCTTCCTCTTTACTCTTACTTTCACTCTCTGTAACCCTCTTCCTCTTTACTCTTACTTTCACTCTCTGTAACCCCTCCCTCTTTACTCTTACTTTCACTCTCTGTAACCATCTTCCTCTTTACTCTTACTTTCACTCTCTGTAACCCCTCCCTCTTTACTCTTACTTTCACTCTCTGTAACCCTCTTCCTCTTTACTCTTACTTTCACTCTCTGTAACCCCTCCCTCTTTACTCTTACTTTCACTCTCTGTAAACCCTTGCGTGTTAGTGGCACTGCCGCCTTGCTTGGGGTGAAATGCTGAAAAAAATACATCTCAAGAACGAATGACTCCCCAAAAATAACGAAAACTGAGATTATTCAGTTTTTACTATCCATATCAACATCTATATATACACACCTTTGTGCAAATTAATTGAAACAAAACTAATAATTCCGTTGTTATTTGCGTTTTTCGTATTTTTCCATTGAAGCATGAATCATTGCACATGTTAGTACTTCGTATGTACATTCCACAAATCTGAGCAATAAATAGAAATAAATTACACCCTGTCACTCCAGTGGGTCTAAAACTGACCGTATGGTGAAAAGAAGTAAAATTACAATTAATTAGCACATCGGTGTATATAAAGAGAATAAGGAAAACAAGTTTCTATGTTATTAAATGTATATAATAAAATAAATATGTAATGACTACTTTCACTTTTTTTCCGAAGATTGCCGAATGTCATTAAATCTAATTAATTCCAGGTGTAGAAACGCATTCAGATACATAAAAATATGACTGTCAAATTTAGCTTTGTACTATAACAATGCTGATCAGACCTTAGTTACTGTTTATGAGTTTATCGCCTGATCATAGAACGTTTGCGAAACTCAAACCTGTTCTCACGATGACCTGCGACTATTTTCTCGATGGCTTCCGAGCAGTGTCGTCTGCATTTAAAAAGGCTTCGCCCAATCCCATACTATAGTTTACAAACACTTTCCGATGGAAACGTGCGCTAAGATTATCAGTCCGGTAATAATAAAGTTAGTTATTTCAGTGAGAAATCGACTGTGGTGAAATTCGAACCTGGCTATCGTGGTCTGAAATTTACGGAATAAAATCTCATGCCTAAAAGTATCTTATTTTATGTCCTTCATTTAAAGTAAAGTATACTTTGAAGATCATTTGCTGTATTTATTATAGGAAGATATTTATTATAGAAAGATATGGATATGCCGAAAATATTAGCAGCAGCGACATGAGTGACTGCGTGATTTGAAATTTCTAGCAGGCCTAATGAAGAAAGAGGACTTGGAAAATTTAACACTCGTACGGCATATTAAAGGCAGGGGGGACAGAGGAAAGATGCGTATAACCTATCTAATGGGGTTGTGTAAATATTTGGTAGCATAGGGATTACGAGGATCGCGAATAGACAACATTAGAGACAGAAAATTGTGGAAAGCAATGATAGCCCACGTCCTGAAGCGACACGACATATAGAAGAAGAAGAGGAGGACGAAGAAGAAGAAGAAGAAGAGGAGGACGAAGAAGAAGAAGAAGAAGAAGAAGAAGAAGAAGAAGAAGAAAAAAGGAAGAAGAAGAAGACGACGACGACGACGACGACGAAGAAGAAGAACCAGAAGAAGAAGAAGAAGAAGAAGAAGAAGAAGAAGAAGAAGAAGAAGAAGAAGAAGAGGAAGAAGAAGAAGAAGAGGGAAGAGGAGGAGGAGGTAAATGTTTCTCAAATCCATATGAGTGTGATGCGGATCACCCTAACGCCTTTTATGGGGCATCCATTTATTTCAGAATATATTGTAAATATTTGGGAAGATCTCCATTTATTATCTTTGTTTACATTGCGTTAGTCATATCGTATTTACGAAAATGTAGAATACCCTGGGGTGTTTACATATCTTAATACAAACATGCGTTTCGTGTTACAATTATTGTAGTACTGAAAAAATAACATAACAGGCAATTTCTGTTACAATATACATTAAAACTTGAACTGGAGGTATATATTGAAATGAAAATCATAATAAATTTGTGATAATAAATATGTGTTGTAAATTGTGGGTGAAACATGACAATAAAATATTTGAGAAAGTTTTTATTAATCAAAAATAGTCACAATATATTTCTATGAATAGTAAGCTATTACATTAATTAATATCGTAATTACATGACTGAAAGATTAATTGTTGACTTAAATGACCACTCATATATATATATATATATATATATATATATATATATATATATATATATATATATATATATAGAGAGAGAGAGAGAGAGAGAGAGATAGATAGATAGTGGTCATTGAAGTCAACACCCACGGGTGCCATTCTGTTTTATGCTAAACCCAATCACCAGGCCATATACGTTGTGTTTTGCTTGACTATTTATATATAAAGGCTCGTGATACATTGTGTGTAGTCTTTTGTATTATTCTAACGGCTATTTTGGGAGGCTTTAATGGCTGTGCTTCAATTTTTCTAGGGAATATTGAGTGGGAACCACATTTCATCAAATAAATATATACAAGTATAACAACAAAATTGTCCAAATCGTGTAAAAGCTATAGTGGTCAATTGTTAGATTAAGACGACATAATCCGTTGTATCTTAGAAATGATTAAAGATACCTTACTGGAATTATCCGAGGCTTTTATAACACACTTGGACTCTACTTTGAGTAATAAGAATGTATAATTAATCTCCAAGATTAACAGAAACATCATGATGAAACGAATGACACGTTATTTATATATATATATATATATATATATATATATATATATATATATATATATTCCAGGTTCATTTTGCTATTGTATTTTCATTATTCAAGATGATCTTCGCCCTCTCTAACCATCTCTTCTCACTTTCTGTCCTCCTTTCACATACAATCTCATTTTGAAGTCTTTTTCACTGCTCTTTGGACTGTCATAGATGAATCACCTAACTCACGTGCTAAATGTCAAATGAATTGAGTTGGATCTTTTCTAATGGATTCCCTTATATCTAATTTGAAATGATGATCCTCCTCTTGCAGTGGCCATTTGATCCAGTATTCCTTTCTACCGATCCCTCTTTTTAAAACTTATTCAAGGTTCTCTTGATGGTTCTTGAATAGACTTTAAAGACGGGCGCCGGTGTTTGAATTTTGGTACCATTACTGAAGGACTGAATGATCATTTTCCTCATGCAATTTCTCAGTTGGGAAAACAGTGGGGATGACACAAAACGATTTTAACCTGTTCTATTTCTAACTGAATAACTGAACCGGTTTTTCAGCGTTTCTTACGACAAATGTTATCAATATTGGCTAAACGTTTTATCAGAAAACCTGGAAAAAGGAACTCAGTTAATTTCGTGCTTCTTTTTTTTTTGTTTTTTTTAGATATTAAACATTTTGTGGGATGGACCATTATGCTTTAAAACGATTTGGATAATTTTGTTGTTACAGCCGGTATATTATATAATACATATATATAATATACAAAAAATATAATCATGAAAACGTACCTTCGTCAGTCATGTAGGACGAGAGGTTACTCCGAAGAAGACAAAACGAGACCTGCCACTCACGACACTTGAGTTACAACTACGCCGCACAGAGTGCTACACACTCTCAGAAGAGTAGTGAGTGTGTGTAGAAGGAACTAAGATGCTAATTAGGACTTACATATGTTTTGAAAATGTTGGGCTAACAAAACACCTATGGTGACTAACACAGAATTGAAGCCGATAATAACATTACTTTAGTTCATATTTATTTAAATTATTCCTTTTTAAATAGAGGCGCCTATTACTCTACACTCTATTTAGCTTCTTGTCGGTTTATTCTATCATTTTGCACCTTAAACAATATATATTTATATTAAATGTCTTTTTTCATTATTTTCTGGAAATAGGAAACTCTGTGTTGGTGAAACGATGACTTAGTTCCTATAATGCTGTCAGCAAATATCAAATGAATAACTTAAGAATAAGTATTTGGCCAAGTATCGGAATAAACAAACTAAAAAACCGGAGATGGTCGGGTGGGTTTCAAATAACAGCCGGAGGGAAATATCTGTTATTCAATGACTTGCAATCTAATTTTCACACTCTTTCTCTTGTGTGTTTTCAGTCATTCGTCTCGACTTTCTTTCCTTGCGTTCTTCGCTGACACGGAATATCTTTCTCTATCTAAAGTTTCTGTTTTTTATGTAGTTTAATATTTATTATATTTTAGATAGTGTCTACGCCTAGCCTTGTGTCATAGCCAATATTTTTAAGTTTTATATCATTGTATGTTTTTTTCTTCCTTAAAGCTTATCAAATATATCTTATATTCTTTCGTTCTGTCTTTTCGTTATCAACCTATTTTATCCGTTATCCGACACGTGACGACGCGATACTTGAAAAAAAATGCCGCCATGATATCCACTAACGCGTGAAAAAGCGACTCTCGAAAATGACAACACATTGAAACAAACCTGTCAACTCAAAAATGATAATGATTTATGAAAGGCTCATAAGATATTTTTATTTAGTAAAAATATAAAATTGTGACACAAGGCCGAATAGAAAAGGCGGGTTTTCATTAGCTACCCTAGTCCTAGTTAAACAGAACCACGACCCATTCATTCAAAACAGCAAAAACACGATGCACTTATAATACAAATGAAAAATGAAAAAAGTTAAATAAGTTATCCTATATTCATTCATACAAATGTATTTTAAATGATTAAAAAATATTTTCTTTATCTTTAAAAAAACATGGAATAACATGAAGTTTTCAAAATTCATAACTTAACATGATTAAATACGCTCACATGTAACTAACGGCTTTCCTTGATTTTCCATTGACGTCTATTCATGTAAATTTTTCTCCGCTAATACGTTCGATAACAGAAACGCAAATATAGAGTCAGTTTGAGTTCATGACATTTTCTCCCGGCGAACATGATTTCCTTGTTTCTGAGGATAACAAGAGAATAATTGAAGGGGCTAGAATTGATGATAAATCTACAGACAATATCTTATATTCGCTGAGAAAAAAAAAATCATTCCTTTACGCTAAAACCAGAGAAATTACTTAAAGAAATAACGAATTGTTCCCTCAAATGGATATATAGTGAAGATTATTTATTTCGTAATAAATACAAAAATTGTGGCACAAGGCCGAAGTGGGAAAGGGGAGAGGGTGTTCTTCATTAGCTATCCTAGTCCTAGTTAAACAGAACCCCGACCCATTCATTCATTACAATTTGCTCATTCACCAAAAGAACTCATCCATCACCACTCACTCCTGCATAGAACATAATACCGCATGTTCGCAGGGAGGCTACAGAAGATCCCGTGATGTAAAAATTTCATTTTATTTTCCATGAAGTTCGTTTATATGAAAATTTCATGATTTATTTAATGATTGGGGCGGGGGAGGATGAAACCAGAAAAACTAAAAACGAAACACAAAGATAAAAGTAAAACAAAACAATATTAGTAGGACCCGTCCACCCCTCAAAATAATAAGAGTGGCCGCTGTATTCTATCGATAGAAAAAAATCACGAAGCACACTCACTAATAGAATCGGATGGCTAAAAATAAATGATGGAAAGTGTAAAATCAAAAGCTGAACCTGTCGGGATGAAAAATGAAGGACAAAAACAAACTAGAGGAGGTTAGATTAGGTTAGGGTATGACCCATGTTGAGATTCCGAAACATCTCATAAGGTACTGGAAAAAATTATGTTCAAATATTTCCGAATTCAAGGAACAGTGTTCGAACAGTTGAAAATTTAAATAAAACTATTTAAAGCAAAAAGAATTTCCGCGGTCTGCATAAATGAAGAAATTAAAAGCAGATGCAACTGTCACACACACACACACACACACACACATATATATATGTATGTATATATATATATATATATATATATATATATATATATATATATATAGTGTAACCCGGATATAAGAGAGTTGTCGGGACCGGATAATATTTTTCTTATATCCGGGTTTCTCTTATATCCGGGTTTGGTCTATTTTGTTTTATTAACACAGGCTCTAATTTGAGACCAGAGAAAATCTCTTATATCCGTGTTTCTCTTATATCCGGGTCTCTTATATCCGGGTTAATATATATATATATATATATATATATATATATATATATATATATATATATATATATATATATATATATATAAGTTAATATTGAAGTCAACACTCAGAGGTGACAGGCTGTTTCTTGCTGGACGCAATCGTCCACTCAACAGCTTCTTCCTGCGAACCATTGCCCTGTTTAACAGACTCGCAAGAAGATCTTTCGCCATAAGTACAATCTTAACCTGTTCAATTCCTGTCTGTATAAAATACCTCTTAACTTAACTCTCTACCTTGAGTGGCTCCCGGGACTTGTACAAGGTGAACCTTACTGTAAAAAAAGAATCACATACTATAATTCAACTTCTATTCTAACAGGTTATGATTTGTCTTTACTTAGTTTTCTAATTCCTGTTCCTATGCAATGGAATAGATTTTTTATGTTTGAAGCGATACCTATCAATGCATTTTCTCTATATTCCCCCTACTCTCGTTTCTTTAACTTTTCTCTACCTTTTCTTTTATATTCCCTTTTTTGTCATTATTCGGATATTATTGGTTCTTTCGTTTTCGTTTTGATTTCGTCTATTGTTTCTCCTCTCAGGAATATTTTTTGTTTCTTTGCTTTTTGTTTTTCTGTTTATTCCATTTTTGATTTCCGACCATTATCCCCTTTTTTTTATTCTTTTCCGTTTGTAAATCATTTTTATAAGCGATATGTCTATATCTACATATATGTCTATATCTATATATATAAATATCTATTTATTTTTCTCCTTTTAGCCTCTAAATATTTTTCGCTCATTCGTTTTTATCTTCCTAATATCGTTTTTTTTTAATAAAATCCGATATTCTCATATTCATTTAAATATCTTCTTTTATATCGTCTTATTCCTTTCGACTATATTCATCTTTCTTTCATTCTTTCTCCCCCTCCTTCCCTCCTTCTTTCTTTCTTTCCTTCTTTCCTTTCTTCTTTCTTTCTCTCCTTCCTTCCTTCCTTCTTTCTTTCCTTCTTTTCTTTCTTCTTTCTTTCTTTCGTTTTTATTTTCTATTTTGTTTCTTAATTTCTTCCTTTTGTTCGTTCTTTCTTTCGTTTTTTTTCTTTCGTTCTTTCTCTCGCTCTTTCATACCTTCTTTCGTTCATACGTTCTTTTTTTCGCTCTTTCATACTTTCTTTCTTTCGTACATTCTTTCTTTCGTTCTTTCTTTCATTCTTTCTTTCTTTCTTGTTCCTTACTTTATTTTTTCTTTCGTTCTTTCTTTCGTTCTTTGTTTTATTTCTCATTATTTCTTTTGTGCATGTTCGTGAGAGAGAGATAGTTTGTGTGTGTGCGTGAGCGCGCGCGTGCCTGCAAAGCAAGGAATTCGAATCATTTGCGAATTCATAATAACAGAGAACCAATCATCTATGCAATGAAAAATTAGAAATTAATGTCACATCTGTAGAAATGTGTGCAAGTCAACTGGTGGCCTGGCTTTTCCTTCAAACATTCACAAAAATAGACCAATGTGCAAAACAAAATATATATGTTTCATGTTAGCCAACAAAGTGCCAGAATTTTAAAAGTTCTTCCCATTTAAAAAGATATATCCACACTGATTTGTTGCGATGGTTATTTGTTTAAATAAATTACTACATTTCTTATATACTTTTGAAATACTTTCTTCTTTTTATATTGTATTTTCTTCTCGCTTCCTTATCTTCTACACAACTTTCTCTCTTTCGCACAGCAGATTGAATCTTCGATTCAGAAACCCAGAACACATTTTATAAAGAAAACTAAGAAGAAAATAATAAAACTAAGCAATATCAGATCAGTATATATATATATATATATATATATATAAATGAAGAAGGAAGAATATAGCCGGCAGCTTGAAGAAACATTTTTGCGCGAATCGATCCAATCTTCATTTATTTGAAAAATATTTTATTTCCTTTCTCACTGACTGTGACGCGCATGAAAAGTTTTTCACTTTTTTAACCCGCAAACGTTGGCTCATATTTTAAGATGAACTCATTTCAGTATTATTTTCATGTATTTCAATGGGTGAATCGAATTTTATTTTTATATGGACAAATATCTAAAGCATTTTATAGACGCTACATGAAACTGTTTCTTACATACACATAGTCTTGTCTCTTTGTATCCGCTCTTATTCTGTTTATATATGCGCAACATACATATATAAAAAGACTAACATGCACTAACACACAGCTATCAAATACCACAAATTCAGTATGCAAACTTCAACATATCAGGGAGAATAAATATCTCCATAGGTTTTCACATAGTTATTAACCTATTTTTTATATGAAATCTTCGATACGTTTAACCTGCAGATAAAGAAACTTCCAAAAGCACTCTGCTTAAGAGCAATAATTCAGATTTTTTTATTGGCAGTTTATTTTCTCTTTCTTCAATATATATTTATATTCTAAAATTAAAAAAATATTAATCCGTTAAGAAAGTGCTTAAAATACCTAACAGATTTAAAGTATAATGCGTAAAATAATATATTGTCATCCACAGACAGACTGTTTCGCGGTATCACAGCGCTTCAGTGTGGCTAGAGGTTTGATTGTTTCGAGCCGCGACCGAAACCCGATCAATTTGGCATCAAGCAGATATCCTAATCCTAGGCTATCGTTGCACGGAGGAGAGGAAGGGGAATTCCAACGTTTTATCTACACAAAATACGCCAATGGCCCGGAGAGCTCAATTCAGTTGAAGAGCAATGCTTTAGTAGCAACAGAAGCCATTGTTTTCTTTTTTAAAATCACCGTTTTCTCAAGAGAGCTCAACTAGATTTCTCGGGAGGATATATATTGTAATCAACAGACAGACTGTTTCGTTGTAACACAGCTCTTCAGTGTGGCTAGACATCCGATTGCTTCAATCTGTGATCGATATATATATATATATATATATATATATATATATATATATATATATATATATATATATATATATATATATGTAGAAAAATAGGAAATAACACGTTAGATAAATAATCCGGGCTTCTTTAGTATTTATGTTTTTATGCTTAAAAAAACAGTGCTCCACGCAGAAAAAAAGCTTATAATTATTTTTTTAAAAATTATAATTAGTTATTTAAAAAGGGCCTGATACTTTAATTCAATTTAATTTCAATAATTATAATGAGGTTTTTTGGCTCTTCTTTTTGAAACACGAGAACTATTATGTAGCGAAGGAATCAAATTTTTTAAAAATAATTATAATATATATATATATATATATATATATATATATATATATATATATATATATATATATATAGAGAGAGAGAGAGAGAGAGAGAGAGAGAGAGAGATAGATAGATAGATATGTCAAGAATGGATAGAAATCCGACAAAATGATAGGATAAAGAACAAGTAGAAAACAGACGCCAATCTAACTTGCTTCATTTTATTAAAGCTTCGTCCGAGATCAAGATAGAAATTAAATATAACATAAAAAGTAAAGAGACACATATTGATGGTATGTTGTGTTTGCTTATTTCTTATTGGTTAGATACGTGTCACGTGTCGTGAAGTAACTGATAATATTCAAGTATGTGTGAGAAACATTCTGGATTTTAAAGTGTATAAACGTTAGTGAGACGCAGCAGGATGTTTTAAAAAACTTTGTTTTCGTTTGATTTTTCATTAAAGCATATCTTTTGAGGATAACTTGTATATATCTTCATTGCTTTTATCTATTACAAAGAGTTAAGTTATATTCATGAATAATGGATCTGTAAAAAATGGTGAAGTAATGTAGTTTTTTAGGCCTGCATTGATTGTTGGTAGTATTGCTCTAAATAATTTTTCATAATATTTTCTCTTTAAATGGTTATGTTCTTTTTTAATAAAGCTAGCATTAAAGTTATGTCCCACGTCGGTGCAGCGTAAGTCGAGAGAGTTTGGATGTGTATATAATCGAAAATCGCTTTTGTGTTTCTGCGGGTTTTTTTTAACTCGCGTGATGTCTCCCCAAAATACATTTTATTGCTCAGTAGACATTTATTTTGATAAACTCCGTCATTTTAATGTTTTTTTTAATTTTTTTTTCTTCCTGATTATATTTCTGATATTCTTGGAGGTGGTGGTAATGATCCTCGTGTCAAGAATGGCTAATTCATTTGCGAGTTTGGTTGAAGTGTTGGAGGGTAGGATAATGCATTTTGTAAAAAGTTTGTTGGAAGTATTTGTCCTTTTTGGTTTTACGGATTTTGTGTGCTCTTTGAAATGGTATGGGTGGTGTAGAGCTGTGGTCGGCAACCATTTGCTGTCTATGGGCCGACTTACGGTTTTAAAATCATTCAGTGTGCAAACAGCATACTTATTTGTATACAAGTCAATATACCTGTCCTACAATACATTTTATACAGTAATATATACAAAATTATCTAACCCACATTAATAGAAATAAACTGTTTTTAAAAGTGTTTTTTTAAGTTTGTTTTGTTTTATTATTAATCGGAGTCTAATGAGTGAGCAGTTTTGAAACAGCTAAATATCTTAGCGTTGAGTTGTTTATTGGTTCGGATTTTGTGATGTCATTTGCGGTTGCGTGCCATTGAAAATTGATTGGTGTACCACATGTGGCACGCGTGCTGCATATCGCCGACATCAGGTGTAGAATTTTGAATGTGATCTTATTACAATCCTCTTCTGCACTAATGTATTCTGGGCTACACAACTTAAGGGCGGTAAGGTAAAATTTTATAATTATCCCAGATTTTATTCTCTGGTTGAGGTTGGAATAGAAAAATATATGCTCATTTTTGTTAATGCGTTTTTGGTAAACTTTAAAATTTAATTTATTATCGTTATGTAATAATAGGCTATCAAGGAAAGGTAGAGAGTTATTTGTTTCAAATTCGTGTGTGAATTCGATTCATGGTTCAAACTTATTGAGTTTTATATTTAAAGGTTGGTATCTTGGGGATAAAATAATAGGATATCATCAATGTCTCTTAGGTAAGTAGATCTGTTAGGTATGATAAGTTTTAATAAGATAGATTCTATAAATTCTCGAAAAAGGCAAGAGAGAATACAACTGATTACCATGGGTAAACCGAATCTTTGTAGAATATGTTATTGAAAGAAAAGAAAAAGTAGTTAGTGATTTCTTTAAATATTTTTTATGATTTTGTGGACGAGTAGAAGAAGCTTATCCTTGGATTTATTGAGGTGATTTCCTAGTATATTAAAGCATTTCGTGATGGGAATATTGCTGAAAACAAAAAATAAAAAATAGATTAAAAAAAAAAAACTTTCTGCATGCCAGTAACTTTTAAACACGTCCTCACGCAAAATTTCAATATTATATGTTGCTTTATTACACATAACACGTATCTAACCAATACTAATACGAAATAACCAAACACAACATACCATGAATCTGCATCTCTTTCCTTTTAATCAATTTTATCACGGAGCTTTAATGAAGTGAAACATGTTAGATTGAAATCTGTTTCCCACTTTTTCTTTATCCTATCATATATATATATATATATATATATATATATATATATATATGTATGTATGTATATAAAAGTGGACATGGAAGTCAGCACTTAGAGGCGACAGTCTGTTTCATGCTAGTGCAATCGTCAGGCAACTAGTGCTGTTATTTTTCTCGGCTATTTATATATAAGGGTCAGTGGTGCATTAAGGGTAGTCTATTTTGGTGGTTGCTTTTACCGGAAGTCGCTTATTTGTTTATTTATTTATGTCAAATTATTTTGCTTGTTTTTTGTTTGTTTTTCTAGTTGCCTGACGATTGCACTAGCATGAAACAGACTGTCGCCTCTAAGTGCTGACTTCCATGTCCACTTTTATATTTACACACGCTCTATCTCTGATATTGAGCACTTTATCCCGTAAATATAGCACACTTTAAGACTATATTTCTTCATATATATATACATACATACATATACATATATATATATATATATATATATATATGCATATATATATGCATATATATATATATATGCATATATATATATGCATACATATATATATATTTATATATATACATATACATATATATATATATATGCATATATATATGCATATAAACATATGCATATATATATATGCATACATATATATATATATATATTTATATATATACATATATATATATATATTTATATATATATATATGTAAAGCTAATAGTATATAATATTATAATATATATGTATAATTTTATATGAGATATAATATTAAAAATAATAAAATTAAAATGTATAAAATATTAAAATATTTCCATTGAATACAAAATTAAGAAAAAATTCTTCAAAAATAAATTTCCCTTGGAAATTATAAGTTTTACCTGTAGAGTTACCATACTTGAATAAAATATTTTTTCTAATAAGAAGTTTACGGTTGTTTTGAAATTAACATTATTACAGACAAAGACGATATCTATAGTAAATCTGTTTTAATATTTGGTGTCGCTCACCCATGGCAAATGATAATGAAGTGAAAAGCAGTGCGTATTTCTTACAGTGTGTAACCATATATTACATCGGTTTATTATAAACATGTCATTGCATGTTAATTGTAATATCGATATATATTTCTACAGATATGCACGCCTGCGTGAGAATTTGTATTAAAAAATCTGGAATTTGTAGGCACATTAAGGAAGTGCTTGCCTTTTCTTGCAGTCAAGCTGGTGTATATGAAAGTATGGATGAACGTTTATTTTTTTTGCGTAAGTATTTGCTTTTGATAGAGAGGAATATGCATTATTAGAACATGACACTACGCAGTTTGAATTAAAACGGATCAAAACAAAAATAGAGTATAAATGCACATTACAATGACAAATATTTTCGTTAAACAAAAATGAATTATAAAATAAATCAGATAATTGAAACTTAATGGAAACAAAGACTGAATGATATATTCGATTATTTTTTTCTGTTTAGACAATGATTGCTGAAACGTAATCGGTTCCACTAAGAATCTCATGCCAAAATATTTGGTTGTTTTTTTTTTTGTTTTTTTTTAGATTTTGAGAAATGGCTCGAAACCAGAAGCGTTCATCGACTTCTATTACGGATGTGTGGGTGGTATAATGTATAGGCTGGTAAAGAAAATTGAGTGCCGAATTTGAAACTTAGTTGAGTTCATTATATTTATTTATGCGTAAATAACCTTGGGAATGTTATGACTACATATCCACCATTTATTATTCAGAGGACAATTTTCAAAGTTACTTCAATTACATAATTTTTCATAACTTTTGTTTAATTTTAATTTAGGAACCTTATTTATTTGATTTTGGCACGCGTGTTTTTTCAGGATTTTATTATTATGATTTTTTTTCAATCCATTCTAGATCTTAGCAAGATCTTTAATAGAAACACCCTAAAATTAAGTTATAGCTGTACTGAAAATCTAGATAAAAAAACTACACATTATCAAGTTTCTAAAAAACGAAAATTTATTAAATCAAAAAATGAAACAACGGTTTTTTGCAGACACCAACAAATATTCGCCTTATATAATTAGCATTTTATAAATGGATAAAAAATAATAATTTTCACAATGCCATATAAAAATTATAAAATACCATATAAAATATATTAACAAACTCGAATAAAACAACACGATTTATAATACAATACAATCATAATCTTAACGTCTCTTTAAGAAAAAAATCAACAAAAAATAGAAATAAAACAAATAAATAAACAAAAAAAAAGACCGTAATTACAACATCAACCAGTTAGAGTTTTAGCAGAAAATAATAACAAAAAGAAACGATGCATGATAAAATTAGCCATTGTAGACAGAAAAAAAAACACCCAACCTTACACAACTCCAAGAACTTGACATATGAGAAGCGCGCTTATTTTCATCAAAGGAGAAACCAATGGATAATGAAAAACTAACACCACATTACACCTCTATCACAAAATTATAAATGAGTAAAACATTTCGTAGCTTACTTATTCGAAACATCGCTTAAGGATGAAACAGTCATCCAGCAGTTAAGGTTTAATATTGAAATTAAACTTGAATACAGATGACCAGTTTCGAAACAGTAATTTCTGTGTCGCGATGAAATAATATTTTTTTAAATTTTAATTTAGGCTCTACTTATGTATCGAGCACTGTTTTTTTAAAAAGAAAAACAAAATTACTAAAGAACTTAGTATCATCAATCTAACTATTCTTTCCTATTATAACAATACACACACGCGAATATATATATATATATATATATATATATATATATATATATATATATATATATATATATATATATATATATATACATACACACACACACATATATACATGTGTGGGAATGTATGTGTTTGTGGGCGCGTGTGTGTGTAAAGTAAGAGTACTGAGTCATATGCGACGTCATCATACCACAATACGAATCAGCTCCGAAAATGGCATTAAAAACTAGAAATTAATGTCACATTTGTGGGAAAGTTTGCAAGTCAACTAGTGGGCAGATGTTTCACTTAATAATTCGCAATAATAAATCTAATGATAACAAAAATATATCTGTTTCATGCCTGCGAATTATGTAACAGTGATTTTAGAAGATTTTTACTTAGTAAAGATTCATATCAGTTTCAGGTAAAATTGAGTTTTACTATGGTTTGTCTTACTCAACATGGTGATAGCAGTCAAGATAGATATAGATCAATAGAAATAGGCAGTTCTTAAAGTGGGTCTGCTCTGGATACCCACCGGAAAGAAAAAGTGACCCGCGCCATATAAAATATCAGCACTTTACTTAATTATGAGTTACATTTCTGGCGTACAGTGACCTAACGCTGCAGTCACTTTCAGGCGGTCGATAGATGTAGTGCGAAAATGAGTACTTTTATTCCCCCAGGTAAGTCTGAGATGGAAAAAAATATCCGCTACGTGCATATTAATCAGACACCAGCCAAATTCAGCTGGAGTGGGTGGAAAGCACCAATCCGGCAGAGATTTAAAAAAATGCTCAACATGACATTGAGAACTTTTCCTTTTCAGTGTGCATCCATAGCAGATGCATTTTAAGAGCTGCTTATTTCTTTTAATATTAGAAAGCTCTGCCATGTATGTCATTGGTGGTCCGATTCTGTTGAGGAGATTTTTTTGTCTGAAAGTATTAGGCTGCTCTAACGTAGTCCCATTTTCCATGTGGCATTTAGCACTTTTTTGCCGACCGGTGAACTATTTCTGTTTATATATTTATTTTTTGTCAGTACAGTTGTGCGTATACAGGTATTTACTTTTTTTTTAATTTTTTAATCTCGAACGGATGCGTGTTTCCCAGCGCCACAATCCGGCGTCTTGCTTTCCAGTCAACTTTGATCTTCACAAATTGAAATGCAATGTATATACTTATCTTCCGCCTAAAAATACTTGTTCTTTTACTGTTGTATCTCTCCGAGATAATTTTTCTCATATTCTCTCACAATCAGCAACGCTTTATGTCTTAGTGGCCGTGTTTAGAGCGAAATGATTAAACAATAAATACACATATACCCTATTGTTTAAATGTCACCATTTCTTCATTGATCAAAGTACGCCTATGTGCTTCTGTGTGAGTCTTCAGTCCAGTATCAATCTATCGTGATTATTCCACACCGACATTCACGCAAGATAAATTATTCCAAAAAAATATCTGATAGTTGATTGAGACACCATTTCATTACCCGCCCGTATAAGCGTGTGTGTGTGTGTGTATGCATATGTGTGTGTGCGTGTGTGTGAACTTTTCCAATCTGGGAACCATTACGTTCTCATAACACACTCCCTGGCAATCAAACATAGAATTCTTCCACGTGACTTTTTTTTTTTTTCACTTTCCAGTGTCAACGTGATTTCTGAATTATGCATGCCGATATGAAAACACTTGCAGGCACGTACATGACTAAATCAATCAAAAAATGTCAACATTCCAAAGAATCATATAAGCGCCAAGCAATTTTCAATTCTTCGACATAATTTTAAAACATGTCATCCCAAAATAATAGCGTGAGATTGTTTATATATTTCTATAAAATGCAAATCATATTTGGTGGGAATATTTTTGACATCATTCCACATGTAATTTGTTAGTTTTTAAAGTGTGTCTTTTTATATTAATAATCGAGTTAGTTTCCATTTTATTTATTACTGATTTATTCTCAAGATAAAAAAAATCATCTACAACTAGAAAATTGAAATTTACAGTATATATTTTTGTACTTAAATGATACGAATTTTATTAAACATATATAATTCTGATTTTAGGAATATTAGAGTAAATCGCACTTGTCAAATTGATTTCTCTAGCAAAGACATGATGTTTTCTACAACATTCCTTTGAGAATATGCTAAATTTATCTAAGACAAGACGACAAATGTAGAGTTTTTCTTCGAAAGTACATATAGAGTTTTTTTTTCTTTAAAATACTACGCCAATGTTTATGTCGAATAAAAATATAATACATTGTTCACTTGAAATATTGTGCTTAAAGCATCATTAGAAAAAATGATAGAATACGCCATATTTCTATTATTTCACCCCAATCAAGGCAATAAATCCACTAAGATGCAAGAGGTTACTTAGTGTTAGAGAATATGAAAAAACGACACTAATAATGAGAGAGAACAATAAAAGAAGAGTGATTAAGAAGAGAGAAGAAAAAGATTGACATTGTATTTACTTTTTTGGAGATTAAAGTTACCTGGATAGTAAGAAGCCAGAAGGGACTTCCACAAGCGAGAAGTGCGACAGTATAAACCAGGGAACGACAACCTACGGCACGTGCGCAAAACGTGGCACGCCAAGCAATTTCTCATGCCACGCATCCGCAAATGACATAACGATGTCCAAGCCAATAACTATTATAACGCTGAGAATATACTTAGCTGTTTAAATTTTATTATCTACTAAAGTATATATACTAGATAATACTATATAAAATATATTATAGAACAGGTGTATTGACCTTGACGTGTATAAAAATACGTATTATGTTGGCAAACGGAATGATTATAAAACCTTAAGTCGGCACATAGCAAAATTTGCCGACCACTAGAATAAACTCTCAGCATAGAACTTATGGTTTCATCTGACCATATCAACTCTAAAATCATAAGACCCTTAACCCTTATCTTGAGTCAAAATTCAAAAATAAGTGGTATGTAATATTTCACGGTAGATATCAAAATAGTTACAAGTGTTTACCCACCGTTCAACCGGTGGCTGGGAATTTAGTCATTTTCCTCTACCACTGTTCAAGCGGTGGCTGGGCATTAAGCCATTTTTCTCTACCACGGCTAAAGCGGTGGTCAGGGCTCAAATGTTTAATTTTGATTTTAAATACCAGCTGTATAATGTTCAAGTTACTTTATCAATATTCACCACTAAAACAAATCTATTGGCAAAACGAGATTATTGGGAAAAATATATATTTCTTATCTATAACAAATATTTTTTTCTCGCTCGATATATATAGCTGAGAGAATTAGCTTCAGGCGTCATAATAGACAATGTGCCAGACAACTTTATAATTTTCTCAGGTTCATTATCCATACGTACATTACTGATAATCAAAAATTCAAACAATCGCTTAAATAAATAAAAACTATAGAACGTTCCAGACCCCATTGCTGAATTGTCAATAAAGAGGCTTCGATTGAGGAGGCAGAAAGCCGAGTACGAATTCCATTCGAGCACGTTGTATTCACTTACCTGCTAACAACCTTGAGAAAGGTATGAGTTTCTTCTTTGGTGTCAACCAGAAGAAGGAACATCTGAATTTAGTGGATACATTACTGAGAGTCAAAAACACAATCAATCGCTTAAATTAATATACTGCATCAATGTCATCTGCGAGGAAAAATTGTCTTGTGAATCAATATCGATATCCGTGAAAATAGAAGAAGCAGTCATGATAGGAAAGGAATACGCTAAAAGCAACATTTCAAATGTGAAAGTCCGCAATACAAACATCAAAGTTAACTATCAATTTGTACATTCTAAACAGGTAGCAAGCTTTAAGGAAAGTAACAGGCATCAAATGTCAAAGAATTAAAATAATTCCAGGAGAGTGGCTACATGGTCTCAAAGTAAACTGAAAGAAAGAAGACGTTCTATCAAGAATCAGAAGAGAACACACCTATATCTCTTAACCTAAAAATGAACATCCTCCAGAATGTACAGCATATCATGAGACTATATATCGAAAAAAAATTCTAAAAACATAGTAGCGACAGTAGAGGATATTTACGTGAAAAGTAGAGGCGATTCTTGCCCGCGTGAAAGAGGTAGGCCTATACCAGGAATTGTAGCACTAAATAGATCCGTTCTGGAGAGTGATGGACCAAAAGTCACAAGGGATAATTTACAAGTCATATATTTAAAATAAACTATGTATAAGATAACCGACAAAACTGATATGCAATTAAAACAGAACAATCAATCAATCGTTATATATACATACATACATACATATATATATATATATATATATATATATATATATATATATATATATATATATATATATATATATATGTAGCATAATGAGAACCCACGTATACTTTCATTGATATGTATATAATATCGAGAAAACAACTGAAAAATTGCAAATTAAAAGAAAAAAAAATTGAATTTTTTTTTTGTGAAAGTATTTATATATATATATATATATATATATATATATATATATATATATATGTATGTATATATATTTGATATTTCAGATCGCCCCAATCTTTCGTCAGAAATATATATATATAAATTTATAAATTTGTGTGTGCGTATTTGTAAAGAAGAAAATGGATTTTTTATTTATGAAACCGACAGATTGTATCGCTTAAAATGGTTACCCATATTTGAGAAGACGCTCTGTTTATGTATTAAAAGCTACATTTATTTATTGTCGTCTACCAGACTGAATATTTGTGAAATCTTATTAAAGAAAAATATGGGCTCTCGGAAGCGTCTACTTTCAACTAAAATTCTCATATAAGTCATAATATATATATATATATATATATATATATATATATATATATATATATATATATATATATATATATATATATATATTACTTGAACTACATTTTCATTAGATACACGTATTTATTTCTTAAACAATATATTTATCGAATATTTAGACCGGTAGGCGTAAATAAATAAATATATTGTTAAATGAATAAACGGATAGTCTATTCAAATTCGGGTATCCATTAAATTCAGAGTATCCTTCTTCTGGTTGACACCCAAGTATGAACTCATACTTTTCTCAAGGGTGTTGGCACGTAAGTGAACTCGTATGGAATTCGAACTCGGCTCACTGCCTCTGCAATCTAAGCAGCCTTATTGACAATTCAGGAATGGGATCTGGAACGTTTTCTAGTTTTTGGTGGAGATTCTCGATAACTCGATAAAGTTTACAGTTACAGATCTACTTACCGGGCATTACTACAAGTATTACTTTTTCTTCTTCCTTTATATGCCGTTTCGTTTCAGCACGTAGGCAATCATGGCCTTCCAAATTTTCCTGTCTCTTGTAGCTATTAATAAGTTTTGTCTTTCTGTTATTTCTCGCAACCCTGTTCTCTCATCGATTTGCGCATGCTCGTCAAGTTACGCGCTGCTTTCCCTCAATCTGCCCTGTGAGTATCAGATGTTTCAAGCCCTCCTTCCTCATTACGTGCCCTAGAGATTTCATCTTCCTTTTTTCTGATGTTAAGTATAAATTTACTTTTTGTTTCCATTTTATCCAAAACCTCCTCATTGCTCACATGTTCAACCCATGTTGTTCTCAGCATTATTCTGTAGAAGCCCATTTCTGTTGCTTCAATTCTCTTCTTCATCTTTGATGAGATTGTCCAACATTAGCTGCCATTCAGTAGGACAGATATCACGTTACAATTCAGTTCTCTTTTCTTTTTTGCCAACGAAATTTTTCTGTCTTTCGTTAATCTGCTTAGATTTTGCAATGCATCACTGGCCATCAAAATACACCTTCGGATCTCAGTGTCGCACTTTCCGTCCTCAGATATGCCAATTGGAATGTTGCACTCTCGCTATTTTGTTTCCTCACCTCTCGGTATCAAAATATGAGCATAGATAACTCGCAAAATAGAGCCAAACCCAGACCATCCGTACGACAAAATATTCCAGATTCGCAAGGTGCTACTTAAACGGAATGTATCTAGGTTTCAATTATCGAGAATTTGAATTACATCTTAAAGAGTATCAGAAACTGGACTAAATCATTCTTTTTCGGTTCGAGAATTTACAACTCAGGGTTGCTAGCCCCTACGGTAAAAGAAAATCCTTTACATAATGGGCTTGGGGCCTATATCATTATGACTCATGAACAGCTTTGACTCTACGGAAGTTTTCTTCTCCGGTTAAAAAAATCAGTTTAGTTGTTCTTTAGAATTTGAGAAAAATAATTAAATAAAGTAAGATTCGAAACTCAAAAGTAGCTTTATTCGATTGAGAATTTCAGTACATACAGGAATTTGTGCATTATTAAAGTCGATATATACTCGGCAGTACGGATAGTGTAACGCTTATCGGTGCAGAAAATTAATAGGGGGTTGAATTCCTGGTATAATCTGTTTCGTTCTTTTCGCGGTAATGCATATGGGAAAGGCGGGAAACGATCCCCCCTAGATATTGGTTAAATAAAATACTAGCCATTCTAAAAGTAAAAAAAAATATGATTTTAAAACCAGATTAAAAAGAGGTAGGGCTTCATGTTCCCCGACATCACGACTACTGAAATGCCGTGAAGATGCTACGCTTATGAGCCTAATGTGTTACATGACTCGTAATGGAACGTGACGAGATATGACATTGCGTTATCAAGTGAGAAAATCCCTGAACTTCAAATGTGGATTCAGCCCCTTGACTTTTATAGAGTGTCATTTTTCACACGTAACATTTGATGTCATCGATACTTATATTAAATCAATTAAACAGTAATTTACACTATAGTATAGAAGATTTTATAAGTTCTTTTACGCTCCCGTTTGAGTCAAATTTAAATTGATTGTTGCTTTGTGTTAGATTTAGAGAAACATTTTGATTCGAAATTGACTCATAAATTATATGAAAAAGTGTAAATGTTGCTTTACAATTAAGTAAATACAGAAAGAAAGAAAGAAAGAAAGAAATGGAAAGAAGAAAGAAAGAAAATAAATATCGAAAATGGAAAGAAAGAAAACGAGAAAGAAAGACAATTGAAAGAAAAAATGAAGGGAGGAACGAAAATAGAAAGAAAGAAAGAAAGAAAGAAAGAAAGAAAGGGATAACGAAAATGGAAAGAAGGAAAGAAAGATGGAAAGAACAAAAATAGCAAGAAGGGAGGAAAGACGGAATAACAAAAATGAAAAGAAAGAAAGATGGAAAGCATGCAAATAGAAATAAAGAAAGAAATAAAGAAAGAAAGAAAGAAAGAAAAAAAGGAAGAGAAAGGAATAAAGAGAGATGAGAATAACGAAAATGGAAAGAAAAAAGATTGAAAGAACCAGAGAGAAAATAGAATGTAAGAAATATGGAAGTAATGGAAATAGACAGCGAGGAAGAGGAGAAAAGGAAAATGGAAAGGAAGACAAAAAAGAAAGAAGGGGAACGGAAAGAAAGAAAGAAAGATAGAACGAAAGAAAGTAAGAAAGAAAGAAAGAAAGAAAGAAAGAACAAGGAAAACTGAATGACAGAAATACGGAAAGAAATAAAGAACATTCAAAGAAAGAAAGAGGAAAAGACCAAAACTTGCAAGAAAAACATGGAATGTACGAAAATAGAAAGATACAAAGATGGAAATAAATTATATATGTATACATACATACATATATATATATATATATATATATATATATATATATATATATATATATATATATATATATATAAAAATATATATATATATATATATATACACACACACACATATATATATATTGAGAGATAGATAGATAGATAGATAGATAGATAGATAGATAGATAGATAGATAGATAGATAGATAGATGATAAGTGAGAAAGAAAGTAATTTCAGGCAAAATATAGTCGTCAAAAATAAATAAGAGTATAAACTATTTCTCCCTTGAGGCATGAGATATAAATAATAAATGTCTTGTGCTGGATTGAAAGGAACGTGTTGCCGATCGATGATAACAAACTGAAGCTCACCGGTAAGCCAGCCTAATTACTTTGACTGGCTGATTAGGTTGTGAAAAGAAATTTAAACAAAAAGAACGAATGAAATATAACGTTCTCAGATGAATGCCTTTTTCTCTTTTCTTCCTTATCACTGTACGCAAGAAGAAGAAGCAGACTATCCATGCAGAGCTTCAGCAAGTTGGTGTAATTGTATTTCTGTAATCACTCGGATAAATTCAAAAGTTATGCATCGAGTAAGGAGCTGATTTATATCCCTCTTTAATCTACAAGCTTTTGAGCAATGTCTGGAACCGGTGTTTGAAAGAGATGATTTCTCGACGAGTATTTTGAAATTACATGTTCGAGTCAGTACTTTCTGAATGCTTATTACTTGTAGATACTGCAGAATGTACCGGGTCGAGGATTTGTCGCTGTCTACAGGTACTCTGTAATACAATACTACTTATCTCATATGAGATACAGTAGAGGATTCATCGATGAAAGTCACATGATTGCAGACAAATTTCAGTCAGGATCACAAAATAAAAGAAAGAAGTTAAAATAACTGAAAGAACTTAAAAGACCTACGTACTAGTTAAATAGACGAGAATTCATTTTTAATTACCTTCGCTATATATTCTGCTTGGCCCATGTCTCTATTGTTGAATTTCTTGGGACTACATGACCTTGTCTAAAAGGACGCACTCTAAATGCCGTTCTACTGAGGTCTATAAAAGTAAAGGATTAATTGCCTTCTTTTTTCTTCTTCTTAATGATGTACAGCGCCAAGACGGAACTTGTGTCCCCCGGGTGAGATTTCTTTTCTTAGGCCAATCGGCTCCTTCATTTCAAGCAGACAATGTTAACACCACAAAGACACATACACACTATCCACGGCTAACTAACTAAATGTTTTCTTTTTCTTTTTCAGCAACTCATATAAACGTAAATAGAATTCTGTCTTTTCTTTGGCAAGCAATGTTGTTATTTATCTATGAAAACAGCCTCATCACGTGTGGTGATCCGTTCAGTTTGAGATTTCGTAACCCGATTTTTCCTTTACAAATTGTCTCTAACGACGCAATGCGAACACTCAAATCTGAACATAACTACTAAAAAAGGTTCACCCAATTCCACTTGGTGAATTCGCAAGGAATAAGTAAGTCTTTTGAAGGTGGAACTACGAGTAAAAAGCGAACTTGCAACTAATATCAGTACATGTAAAGAAAAATAAAGCTAGCCGCTACGACTACCATTATCTGCCAAAAGACAATAGTAGACCTTTATTTCTGACTTCTATATAGTATATCATTAAAAGAAATATATACCAAAAATGGAAACGCAAGGTAAATGTGTAACGATAATTTTATTACTAACTTTTCTGACTATTTATATGATACTAAAACTTTACTTTTGTATGTAAGTGTGTTCCCGAGACACACTTAAACGTTACATAATACCCCTGCAGCCAATTTAGGAGCATATTGTGCGGTGAACACCTGCTGAGGGCAGTGTCAATTTTCATTAAAATTAGACAATGTATTCTTGAGCTAAGGCGGTTTTTCAGTTTTTCCGGTAATTTTTAATAAGAAATTCTGTATTTTTCGATGCATATTCTTATATCAATCCACGTATATAAAATACACTTACCTATTATATACCAATTATTACCTGCATGAAAAATAATAAACATTCACCATACATTCCAGCAACATTATTAAATAAATTTAAATATGCATAACACAAGATATATTTATACAATTCACAAAAGTACATTATAAGATTTTTATAAACAACTTGAAAGGTCCAGAAGCTATATGTGTCACATGATTTGATAGTAAATAAATAAATAGATGCACGCTGGTTTGCTGCCGTTACGTATTTTGAAATAAATACTTCTTGCTTCCCAGTCAACATCGATCTTCGAAAATATAAATACAATGCCAAACGTTATCTTCTTACTTTTTTTATTTTTTATTCTTCTCTTTCCATAATCGTAGTTTTTCTCATATGCTTTTGCACTCAGTAACCTCTTATAATGGCTTTATTACAATGCTTGAGGTGAAATGATTAGAAGAATGCGAAGAAGAAACAAGTATATATAACAAGAATATTCTTATTTGTAAATGACTACAGTCGCCTTCAGCTGTTACGCCATATTTTCACGCCATGTGTTTCCAGCGGAGAAATAACACCCTTTTTCAATTTTAGTATTAACTTGACCGCTCATAGACCCTTCGTGTCTATTTTAGAAGCAGTTCGTGATACAAAAGGATGAGGTAACACTATTATCAAACTTATAATTAATTACACATTTTAATTTATATTTGCAATACAAGTTATTACTTATTAATCTCATTATACAATATTCCAATTTTGATTGTTATTTTTAGGCCACTAGCGATCTTCAGATAGTTTTGTTTCTCCATATAGACATTATGTAACGTGAAACACTATGTGGAAAATTTAGCTGAGATTTTCCCACAAAATGTATTAACAATAAAGTTCCGGTATAACAATAACTAAAATAGAATCTATGCTTATTTTTCACACAATGTATAAAATTAACTGCCAAAACGTTTTATTTTGCAGAATATATTTAGATCAACAAATTAATAAATTATTGTTAATTTAAAGTTTTTTTTTCAGATATGCATGTTATACAGCTGCTTCGAAATTAAATATAAATGATTTGAAACTCTTACATCGACGGAATCGTTGCACTTATACAAACGTTGATATACATATAGACACAGAATAGACCTATTCTCAGACACTTTACAATTTTAGTACCATTTTAATTAAAATTCTTAATCAACCAGATACATATTTATTCGAATATACAATTCATATCTTGTTGGCTTTCTTCTTAGTGTTGTTGGGAGAATCGATATATGGCTGGATATCGTTTGATTTTCAAAGCCGAGTAGATTTTTCTCGGAGAATTTGTCTGGCTTTTCCGTAATCTTCTTTTCTGTCTAGGGGTTACAGATACTTTAGATCTTTTGTCTTCATAAATTCGGCTTCCTAGCAGAAAAAAAAAGAGACACGTACGGATATTCTTTTGTTATATTTTGGCATCGGGTACTTTTCGACAAGAGCACAAAGCAAAAGACTAAAGTAATGTTCGCGCGACGATTTAGATCGAGTATCATCATCTTAAACGGAGTTGAAGCCAAAAGAGACTTGAAAGAACCATGACTTCCTTATCGGAGTCTTCGTTACCGGACGGGGAAGCGTTTGTTTGTTTATTTTCTCAACAATAATGTCTAAAAATATCTTGATGAATAATGTGTTTTCTTTTTCTAATGAAATATAAAGTTTGACAAAGAGCGGTAGCTTAAACCTTTGAGCCCTGACCACCGCTTTACCGGTGGTAGAGAAAAATGATGTAATGCCAAGCCACCCGTTGAACAGTGGTAGAAAAAATTACTTAATGCTTAGCAACCGGTTGAACGGGGGGTAAACACTTGTAACTCTTTTGATATCTACCGTGAAATATTACATACCATTTATTTGCGAATTTTGACTCAGGAGCTCAGGCAGAAAGGTTAAAATTGTTCAGGAATACAGGGCTCAAAGAGTTAAAAACATTTTGATATGAGAATATATCATAAAATATTTTCAAAGATTTCCATTCAAAATAACACCAAAGAAAATCGGCAGCACCTCCTTGTACTATTATATCTTTCTTTTAAGCATATCGCCCCTAGCAAGGCGAGAGCTCCACTATCACTCAAGGGGTTACTGAGAGTGAGAACAAGAGTGCGGAGGTGTGTTTGAGGAAAGGCTAAAGAGAAGTAAGGGGATCAAGATCAAGGAATCAGAAGATGTCGATTGATATTACATTTGAATATTTAAAGGTTATAGCTATCAGTAAAGCAAGTAAGACGAAGGGAGTTCCACTGTCGGGAAGTGCGAGATAAGAAGCTGTTGGAGTAGAAGAGACGGCTACATTTAATCTTTTCTCAGTAAAAGGGTGGGATCGAGATGCCAACCTACTAGCACGCTTAAATTCATGCAGTCTGGGTACCAGTGAAAGTAGCTCGTCAGAGCAGTTGCTCTGAAAATATTTGTAGAAAAGGCAGCGGGGAACCACAAACGTCGGAGAGAAAGTGACTGTAGAAGTGATGCCAGATCAGGACCTAACACATTGCATATCCGTTTCTGGATTTTGTCGAGGACCTCGAGATGAACAGCGGGAACACCAGGCCATATATAGCAGCAGTATGCAAAGACGGATGGTTGATTTGTAGATTTGAAGGATGGACTCAGGCGAGAATAATCTTCAGGCCCGACACGTTGAACCAGCTTTTCCTGCGGTAGATGAAGCTATTGATTCAATGTAGTTGTTCCACCTCAGGCCGATTGAAAGCGTGAAACCAAGCAGGGACTCGAGGAGTTGATCATTAATCATTCTGATACGTGGCAGGGCGCGTTCTCTATGGTGGGTAAATGAGAGCAGTTTCGTTTTTGAGGTATTAAAGTTTACAAGCCATTTCCGGCCACAGTCTACCACATGGAAAAGCTTTGTTTTACTTTGAAGTCAACGCGTTAGCTGCATTAATCACTGACAAATACAACGTGAAATTCTGTCTACCAGCACGAAAAATACGTTTCACGTAAAATCCCTTAATTGAAAACTTTATAATGGACACATTATATGATCATTCCGATTATTGCTTACGCCATAATTGAACTAGAGAGTATCAAGTGTATTTATGTTTAGGATCATTTGTCTGGGCCCGGAAATTAGACTCGCCAAATACCAAATTAAAACATTACTTTCAATGTATGCTTTTAGGAAACACCTAACGCCAGCATTACAACTACATCTCATTTAATGATTAAAGATAGGGTAGAATGATGTCTCTAGCTTTGGCTGCAAGCCAATTTAGGAGAAAAAATACAGTAATGCTCTGAACTCCGATGCAATCACACTATGAAATCATTAACTTTCCTAGGAAGTAATGGTACTTCTAAGGTAATAGTTCTGATTAAATTTCCTCTATGTTATTCAAACTTAATGACTTTAAGTGCAGTGCTAGATTGACGGCAAGGTCTAATTATTTTACTGTTTAGATGGCTAGATGTAACCGTAAGTTCTATGCTAACATTTTCTTCTCTCGAAATTCTCACTCCTGGAGCTCGCTTCAGGCGTCTTGCTTCCAAGTGGACTTTGATTTTCAGAACATTTAAATGCAATGTCAATTGTTATCCTTTATCTATTTACTTCCAGTTCTTTTATCTCTCTCCTTAATAGCTTTTTTTTTAAAAAATGTTCTCATATTCGCTCAAACTCAGTAACCCGTTGCATCTTAGTGGTTTTATTGACTTGCTTGGGGTGAAATGATTAAAATAAATAAAATAAAGGATAGATATCTATAGAGGTGCCATCATTTCCAACATCCTGCAGGAACTTATTAAAAAGAATGAAGAATGTTGATCAAAACGAATAATTATCTTGCCAATGTCAAGAATCTTACGAATATCCAAGGTAAAATATTCGGTTTGAGTATTAGTTTTTTTAAGCCCATCATCATCATCATCATCATCATCATCATCATCATCATCATCATCATCATCATCAGTCCTATGAGTGGGCGTATTCGTAGATTCGCTGCGCACCTAAATAGTTCGCTAACCGTATCTGGATTGAAAACGTAGCGTGTCTAGTGCTAGCAGACCTGTTTGAGCCCACCTCTTTCCAAGCCAAATTACAGCCGATCATCTCAAATTTTAAAGCTCATCGTAGACACGGCTGACGAATACAGGAACACGTGATTCACATCTGTATCTAGTTTGCATGTAGTGGGATGTTTTGTGCTAGTGGTACTCATATAACCACCTGCCCGAGAGAAGTGGGACCACTCTCTTACACAATGAACACTGAGAATGTATGGTTTACATATCTGACCAAATGGCGATACAGCTGTTGATTCCATTCCCCAACCAGGACGCTGATTTCAGTCCCGGAAACCCTCTACCCAGCGATGCTTTGTCATCAACAGCTACATGCACAGGTATGGAAAGCAGTATCCCCCATTGTGCTATATGGTAATTGCAACTACAAGAAATTTCATCTTCGCTTTGGCAGTTTTCTTTTTTTTAATTCTGCTGGCTGTCAAGGCACCCTTCTTACCAGAAATAGCTGATAAGGAATCCTTTTTAGTCATCGTTGACTTAACCATGTAACAATGTAGTACATAGTAACAGTGGCACTCGTAATGTGACCGGACGTAAAGTAGGAATTAACTTATCACATGTAGGTTTGCATTACAAATACAGTGTAACCCGGATATAAGAGAGTTGTCGGGACCGGATAAAAAGTCTCTTATATCAGGGTTTCTCTTATATCCGGGTTTGGTCTCATTTATATACATTAACGCAGGCTCTAATTTGGGACCAGATAAAATTTATCTTATACCCGGGTTTGTCTTATATCCGGGTTACACTGTAGATAGAAAATGGAGATTTTATACCAAAGTGAATTCATTTGAAGTGAATGAAGGAACCTTATTCTTACACTTTTTTTTTTTACTTGTGACAGATTGCGAACTCGTATGATATGTTTTTTCCAAATGTTTCGATCTAGTGCTATTTTAATTATATGAAACCATCTATCGGGTTTTTACTTTGACCAGAAACATATCCCAAGAGACAAAGTTGTGTTTAAGAAAGAATACCCAATATACGCCAGAGACATGGCAAAAAGATTATAGCAAGAAAAAAAATGCAGTCAAAAAATCCAGAGAAACGGCGATGGAGAGAGTCGATTGATAATAAAAGTACGACTGTAGTAATGGCGGACAGAAGAACCTTTAATTAAACCCCAGAAACAAGTTGACTAATTTCCAACGGAATAGTAGCCTAGATAATTTGTAGGAAGAGTAATTAAAGAGTTCTTATCCTGGGTCCGGATAGTGCCAATATACTCAGTTTTAATGGAAACTGGACTAGCAATCACTGAGCAGAATTAAATGGTAAAAGATATCGATTTGTTTTTACGGATTATGAAACTTTACCAATTTATTTAAATCCAAAAATAATATTTTAAGATTGTAAGTGAATTTTGGAGAGAATAATGATTTACTTATACAAATCCAACTACTTATCCAATAACTGCGGCAAAAGAAAAAAAGAGTAATATTTTTCACAAAAGTAATTGGATGTAAGTGAACTTAGCAAGCCCGACTGATATTAGAACTCCATTCTCCGATTACCAATTCTCAGTCATTATCCTTTATGCATATCCAAGCCTACAACACCTGCTAACCCCATTATGTAACCTATCTTGGTATTGACCAGATTCGACGTTGGAAATTGTAGATTGAATAAAGATTTTAGCTTGAAAATCCCTGACATACATCTGAAGAAGACGGGTTATGGGTAATGACTGAAACGTTATGAAACCGAGGTTAAAGATGAGGATATTAGGCGGCCTATAAATAATGTACACAATAATTACTACCCATCCCAGAAATTTGGAGAGATGTCATTTTGAGAGTCTTATTTTTGATCAATTTTTATATGGAAAGAGTGATTTGCTCTTTATACTATCAAATTTGGAATCTTTGTCACATTTTGTAGAATTGATAACTTACTTCTTGTTCTCATTAAGTAAACCTGGTCCTTTCTTTTTTTAAAAGTCAATTTGACACAGAGTTGCTAATGCGCCATCTTGGCCAGATGACGAGGTTGGACATAGTGTACCAGAGAGTCGATACTGACTTCAACAATTTCAGTCATAGAGAGTATATTTTGGCTGATACATCGGCTTGAGTAGGCAGGCTGCTGATGTTTGTTTCCAACGAGGCACTATCTCCAAATTGATTGCAAAACTAAGGATAAAGAATTTCTATTTGTCCATAAATTGACTTATACCACGTCAGATATCTGGCACCCACTCATTGTTTAAGTATGCCCGTTAAAACCAATGATTAATCACTGATTAAAAGTATAATTCTGAATTCTTTGTTTTAACCTAGAAAAGTTATTATGATTTACTACTTTAAGAAATTCTCTTAAAAAGCATCTGAAGCACATTTTGAGTCTTTCTTTTTGACATATAATTCCGAATTGATTAAACAATAATAGTCTCAAAATGTTTTTGGTAATATCCGTTCTATAAATTATGGTTCTTTATTGTTCAAAACAAAAGAAAGGACTTTATTATTTCTGAAATAAAAAATATAGATTTTATAAGACTTTAATTATCGTAATAAAATATGAAAATAAAAAAAAATCGATGTTTTCTGGAAATTTTTAATGCGAACTAAGCCCGTGTGTTACATTGCAAGTTAAGCACAAATGCATTTTTTTTTAAGCTTATCACCCCAAGCAAGGCTGGAATCCACTAGCACACAAGGGGTTACAGAAGATTTGGAGCGAGAGCAGATAGGAATGAAAGGTGAAAGGATGTGGAGAAGGGAAGTGGACAGATCAAAGCAACTGGAAATGTCGATTGACATTACACTTAAATAGTTGGAGATTATATTTGTAAGGGAAACAGGAATAAGGAAGCGAGTACCACAGGCGAGATGTGCGAGACATGAAGCTATTGGAGTAGAAGAGACGTCTACATCTAACAATTTCAACGGTGAAGGGGTGGGAACGGGATACCAGCCAGGACGTTTAAATTCATGAGGCCTGGGAACCAGCGAAAGCAGCTCATCGGAGCAATTACCGTGAAAGTATTTGTAAAAAGGACAGAGCGAGGCAACGGTGCGTCTGTGAGAGAGTGACTGCAGACGAGATGACAGATCAGGGCCAATTACATTGCATATCCGTCTCTGGATCTTATCAAGAACCCTGAGGCAAACAGCAGGGGCTCCAGACCATATATAGCAGCAATGCTCCATGCAAGGGCGAATGGTTGATTTATATATATGGAGAATCGATTCCGGGGAGAAAAATTTCCTGGCTCGGCACAGGGAGCCAACTATCCTTGCGGTGGATGAAGCAATTGACTCGATGTATTTGTTCCATCTCAGATCAGCGGACAGCGTGAGACCGAGCAGCCGCTGAGAGGAGCTCTCGAGAACATGCTGTCAATCTCCCCAGTGTGTCATTATAATATAAATAGAATGCAATATTATCAGTAGAATAATACGATTTTAAAAAAAGGAACTGTAAATTAAAATAACTTCATATTTTTATTTTTTACAAAATATATAATCTTTAATTTTAAGTTTCGGTATCACTCTCTATGTTGTACTTTTATTTTACGTGCCTACCTATTTGCAAAAGTATTCTCTAGGATTCAACCATAGAATTGGATAACATATATCATATATCGATTTCCTTATTTTCTATTGTAATTAAATTCTTTTTTAAATTTCCTGTTACAAAAAAAGAGGAGTCGTTCATAGTCGGAAATATCGCGTCAATGATAACGATCTTAATTTTAGTTGCACAGTATGTGCTTCGTCAGGGCGACATACTGTTTTGAATTCAGATATTTCCTTCTCCTATAATGGTTGCCACCCAAGGCTACAGAAATCTGTTTGTCCAACTATTTACCCATAGCTGGAAAGAGAAGAGTTGGATTCGTAAGTTTAATATATTTTTCCTCGAGCCTTCCATACTTTTGCAGTATCAGTATTGAACTTGACTTAGCCACCAACCGTCGACGGAATCATCTCGTCAATGCGAAAGATCTTTTCCTTAGCTTCATATTATGCGCCTCAGCAGGGTTACATACAGCTTTGAATTAAAAATGTTCCTTGACCGGTTGCAACCCGAGGCTATACATATGCCCACTACAATAAAAAGGAAGGACCATATATATATATATATATATATATATATATATATATATATATATATATATATATATATATATGGACATTTCATTAAAAACGACTGACAAGGTGCTTTTATTTAGTTTTTTATATAATTTCTCGTGCGATCTAATAAAGTTTTTCTTTTCAGAGGATAAATTATATAAAAACTGTCCGAATGTTCTTTTTATCCGAGCGCTTTCGGCTATACTTGCAAAAAAGGCTAAAAATAATGGAAGCCTTACTAATAAAAACAAACAAACCAACAATTAATAATATTAACTTTGAACGTGGACACAATATCTTGACTGTGTTATGAAACAAAAAAAACAAAAAAAATGAATCACTTTATAAAACATACATATAACAAACTATTTCTATTTCTAATTCTAACAGTTGAAATATAATCCTTGAAAATGGCTAAATGTATAGCCGAAAGCCCTCGGATAAAAAGAACATTCGGACAGTTTTTATATAATTTATCCTCTGAAAAGAAAAGCTTTATTAGATCGCACGAGAAATTATATAAAAAACTAAATAAAAGCACCTTGTCAGTCATTTATAATGAAATGTGCATGAAAAAGGATTGCTGCCTAAATACACAAATATATATATATATATATATATATATATATATATATATATATATATATATATATATATTACAGTGGATATCGAAGCCTCTCCACAATGGCGCACTATACATATTACGTGTTTTAGAAGCTGAACATAATTAACGTTTTGAAGGCAATTTTGACTATAGACATTTATATAGAAACCTACAGAACACATAAATACAATTTACTCATAGGGGCGGGGAGAAATTGGATTCATAGGTTTCCCAAGGGTATTAATTTTTAAATAACGTAGTAAAAATTTGTTTTCATGTCTGCATTTTGAGATGAGCTCAGTTCGTTTATTTAGTAATATAAGTTACTAAATAAAAACAATAATCATAAATAAACAAGAAACAAGTAAAAATAATCAATTCAAATAAATAAATTAATTAATTAAAAACTGAAAAAAAAAATTAAAAACAAAAAAAAGTGAAATTGATGAACATGACTAGAATTTGGAATCGTTTCCCCGATTCTTCAATCCGGCCGCAAACAATTACTCTACCCTGCTCTCCGCTACAGATCATTGTTTATTAGCTAGGTAAATGATAAACTACGGTGATTGGCAAAAGCAAATATAAGCTATGAAAATTCATAAAAAAATTAAAATAAGGTTTGCAAGGCAACTAAAGAGAATTTTGAAAAATCAAGCATGTCTGAACGATGGGAAAAAGTAGGCTTTCAGAATCGAATGACAATGACCCCTTATATTAGATAAAGATAAATGACGCTAAGGAATTTGATAAGAAAAACAGAACAGATAAAACAGAAAATAATACGAATTTCAGAGAAAAGAGAACGAAATCGTGTACTGCTTGTGTGATTAATTATGGCGTATTCATAGAACCAATACAAATATATTTCAGATTTGGTTTGGTTTGTTTTTGTTTGGTTTGGTTTTCCGGCATATCGACCTCACTGGGTTATTTAATGCCGGCAAGATTTTAATTGTTGGTAATTTTTTTTTTTAAATATTTGTAATATATTTTTTGTAATTGTTTTTTTCCATAAATGTAGTTTTGATAATAATTTTTCCTTCATAAAATTTATTGCTGTATTAAAACCTATTTTTCCACATTCATAGTGCTTTGACCCCAGTTCGGAGTTAAATATTTGCCCTTAATTTGGAACCTAAAAGGTGTTACCACGCTGGGTTAGGGTGAACCTGGGAACACCAACAATTAAGAAGTGGTTCCACGCTCCTCAAAACCTCCTGATCAGAGACTTGCTGTTGAAATGTACTTTATCGTCTTACACGGGATGCCGGATGTAGTTTATCGTCTTACCCAGGATGCCATATTTCAGTGTTGTTTTATCTTTTCATGTGGATTGCACACGTTAGTAAAAGTGAACAACGGATCAACCGAAATGAAAGAGATATTCGACGTAGAATTATATATAAGCTTGTTACTGATAATAAATAATTTTATTAAAATGATTGAACAAATTAATTGAATTTTAAGTGCTTAATTGATTGATTGATTTGCTATTTATGGCTTTTCAGACTTTTGCAGGTTATTTAAAGCCAGGAAACATTTTTAGATTTTATGATTAATTTTTGGAGATAGTGATCATTTACCGTTACAATTCCTACTAATACTGGGGGTAGATATGGATTCATAATTTTAGCAAGGTATTCGCGCGTAAGTTTATAAAACGAAGCTGACAGGAGTTAGATCTCGACTCCTCGTTTTCCAATTCCGGTTCGTTATGTATTACCCCGCTCGCAGATGCAAGCTTGGAGCACCTGGTATTCCCAAGCCGTCACATATCTAGTTACTGACCAGGCGCTTGCTTTACTTCGGTGATCCCACGAGAACTGGTGTCTGTACGTGATATGGCTGGAAGCCATTAATAGATGAAGGACGAGCTTGCAATTTTCAGTATTTCGAACATCAAGCTAATAAGGTTTCATCATGCGCAAGTAGACCATGAAATTACTACCGTCATGAAGTTCGTTTCTTTACCGTCTATTGGGACTCAAGTACACCCACGCCTCAAATCGGACATATACCCGGTGCTAGAAAAACTATCGGCTCTTTCATCACTTCAGAACGTACCCCATTCCTTCTACTATAGTTTATCTTTATCAGATCAGATCAGACCAAAACAGAAACATTACTGCCATATTTTTTTTGTTTCAGTTGTCCAAGCGTCGCTATCCAGCCTTGAGAGAGTTAAAATCGTTTTTAAGATTTTGCGGGCGATGAATTATTTTGAGCCTTCCAGCATTTTCCGACGTTATTTCCATAGCAAATGTTCAGACGAGCTACATTCCTTAGTTCCTCCAGTTCAAACAGCTAAGACAGGCAATGCGCCTACTCACTCTCATATCAAACTAATTCTCTTCATATTCCATTGGTAAGGGGGAGTTTTCACTCAGAGTTCTCTTTCCCAAGAACCACTTCTTTGTGTAATTGACAACCAGGAAGATGCCCCCTCAATCACAATTGTAACCGCTTCGTCTATTGTCAATCGTTATCTATCAGGCATATCTTGATACTCTGTACTCCGTTCCATTTCTTACGTTAAAACCTAAGCCATACACTCACAACCCAGACAGTTTCTTGAATATTTTAATGGGTTAACATTATTAAATAAATAATTCTCTGGCGCATGACTAGTCTTACTACTGTGGAGGTTTTTTCTTCTATTACTAAATCTCTTCGTGATGTATGGGTTCATAGCTCTCCACAGCATCATGTATCGTGCTGATTTCAACAATATTTTGATAATTTTACTACTGATCTTTGCTTTAAGTTGACTCGTTCTGTTGCTATCTGTTTATGTGAACTTGTCAATAATATTTCTCGTAGCTTTCCTTTGCTTCCCTGGCATTCGATATGTCAACGGTGTGTTACATTCGTGGAGCTTTCGGTCATCATTGAGTCCTTAAATTTATTATTGTAAGAAAATTTCTTTGCGTTATCTTTTTTTTTTCATTTAAAACTTCCCCTTTCCTCATATAATCTGTGCTTGTAATTCTCAATATCATTCAGTAGAGCCACTTCAAATTGCGCTTGCTTAATACTCACATCAATTATATTACGGCCTCAATTCATTACAATAAAAATTATTAGTTTTTTATTATATGATTCATCACACGGATTTTTCGACGGAATTGTATTTATTCGCAACTACGATTATAGCAGCCCAGTTGATATCGATCTATTGAAATCTTACCATATTTAGATGTTGTCATGTATTTCTTTTATCAGTTCGTAAAGTTATCAATGCCATTGTCATCGGCCTCTCTGTTACAATCGCATCTATCATTACTTATGTGTTCCTCTTCATCTTAACCAGGACTCTCCTAAGTGACACAGGTCTTTTAGTGCTTTCATATATTGTTGATTTTTCTTTTCTGTTGCCATGCATGAGCCCAAGTATATATTCATCCAACGCTGCTTTACCAGTAACGTTTACATTGTAATCGTTTGCTTATTAGTAATCTAACTCCTGTCCAGAGGCCTTTCTCGGCTTTTATTTCTTTGAACTCTTCGGCAAATCTGTTCGCTCTAAGCTCTGCCATTTTCCCATTCCGGTACATTTCTCATGAAACCACTCCTCTTGATCGCTGTCACTTATTTTTATTGTTTCTGTCTTGCCAAATAAGCTACAACGTTATCTGCTTTTTCTCTTTCATTGGCTCAAGAATTTCATTGACATATCTTTGTTTCGGGATGATTTTACTGCATCTAACTTCCATTTCTTGAACAATTTCAAGCCTTCCTATTTAATGTTACTTCTAAAGGTTATGTTTGTTTGCATATCAAGTTGTTAGTTGGCTATTACATTTCAGTCACTGCTCGAGGCTTCTTTCATTTTTGTAATATTACTCTGAGATTGCATATTATTTGGAGGTGATCACATTCTGTATATTTTAATGTTTCTTAATTTTCTGATCAAGTGGTTAATATCATTTTGATATCCTTATACATGTTTTCCCAAATCCACGCCTATCTTTGGTATTCTTCAAAATTATTATCTCTTATTCGTTAACCGTTTGATGTCTGTCGCTGAGTGCCTTTGTCTTCGTGCTAGCTGTCAATATCAATTAATATTTCCCCTAGGTGCCACTATATTCCCTTCCTAATGTTTGTTTGAATTTCTGAAATGAGAAGTTATTATATACACTATTCATATTCGGAGAGTAGGTTATCCACATCGATATACACCTGAAGAAGGCCGGGGGAACTACGGCCGAAACGTTGTGATAATAACAACAGATATGAGGATAATCGTCTGAATATAAATAGTGTAAATAAGTTCCCAATGAAAATAATTAGTTCTTATAAATTGTCTCGTGTGAAGCAAAGCTTGCCTGCCTTGAAAATTATTATTCAAATTTCTGTTTTTTTACACAATTTCAAGCACCAACATCAGTGGCGAATACACAGCGTAGTGTTTAGTACATATCTATGGTTTAACTGGTGGGTAATATTTGCCAGTCACAGTACACCGTTTGATTGTTCTCTGATCTTGCTTTTAAGGAAACAATTGTCATTTTATGTCTGGAAATGATGCAGCATATATATATTCGACAAACTCAAATAAACGATCAAATCTTGCTGATTGAGTCTCCCGAAGGAAATGAAGTCACGATTCATATATTGCTAGATTTAAAAAAAACTACTAACAATCAACTGGAACTGTCATTCAGTATCACCATGTCGATAAGTATATTTTTATATCCTCTCCCGTGTTGGAAATTGAATTTTTACAAGAAATTACTTTGAGTATTTCCTCCTTAAATATGAAGAAGAAACTGTATTTTCTTGGATCTTTTTTTTTCTAGTAGTGAATACTGTTTAAAATATATTAAGTGAGTGAAGTTTGATATTTCAACACCGTTTTAGTTTAATCCACAGCTTAATAAAAATCCCATTCGCTGAATGATGGATGAATCGCAAATCGTGCTGCTTAGCGTTCAAATAGAATGATCAAGGAAAAAATAAAGATGTGGGCAGAAAATTCAATGAAGAAATGCGGAAGTTGTGAGAGAGTATCGATATTTATGAAGAAAGAAATATACAGTAATAAAGTGAATACTAACCCTTCCCCAAAAAATAGATCCAGGAAAGCAGAAAAAGAAGAAAAAAGGTAAACTAAATAGTATTAAATATAAAGTGACATGTCAGAGAGAGATAATATATATATATATATATATATATACATATATATATATATATATATATATATATATATATATATATATATATATATATATATATATATATTGAAGATGTGTCGGCGAAAGTTACATAAAATTTTAATCGCCGTGTTACTTTTATATCCTTTTTTATGAATAAAATATGATCCCCTTTCTAAAGATCATTATATATATATATATATATATATATATATATATATATATATATATATATATATATATATATGTATGTATTAATATATGATGGACTCTCTCGTCGTATTCGACGGATGAGGGTCACGCAGCTCAATTCCTCGGAAATGACAGCCAGATATCAGCACATATATATGATTTGATTATAGTGGTGAAGACTTTGTATAGAACCAACCACACTTTTTGAAGGAGCGTATATAGATACCTGGTCACTACGTACCACAACGTCCCCAAACGCCTATCCGCATGTTTTTGATTTCAGAATTTTCCTTCTCCTAGACCAGTTGCCATCCAAGTCTATAGAAACCAGTCTCTCCCGCTATTTACCCATAGCTGGAGAGAGAAGAGAATTAATACCTTCGCCAAGGGTATCAGCGCGTAAATAAATGTAATGGATTTAACTGGAATTCGAACTAAAATATAGATACGCTAACATAGATATGCAAAAGATAAAACAGATTAAAATATATTTCAATATGAATAAAGAAAAAAGAACTTATTTTAGCCGACGCGTTTCATCCTACAATAGTCGTTATCAAGGCAAATGTAATGATTTCATTATGTGTAAAGTATTTTTTAAATAAAATTAAAAAAATTCTTAGGTCTTCAATTTTTTTCATTTCAGAAACCTCATAAATGTTATCCAGCTAACTGAAAAGTCTAGGTAAATTATGGGGGATGTTAATTGATGTAATTTAATGCCTAATAAAGAAAAATGTGCAAATGATGGATTTTTTTTAAAATATAGTTTTATAATGTAATTAATATTTAAATTACTTTAGTTTATAATTGATTTATGCTTTATATATTTTAAAGAAAAGGAGCTTATGAATACAAACATTTAAAAAAAAATTTTAACATTTTTATAGTCATGTATATTGGCTTAGGAAAAGAGTAATACTTTCAGGAAAGGATATATTAAAAAAATCATCAGATTCGTGAGCGGCACTTTCGAGAATTTTCCATCTAAATAAGTTATTTTTTTAATAATAGTAAGTGTATATATATATGTATATATATATATATATATATATATATATATATATATATATATATATATATATATATATATATATATATATATATCTGTGTGTGTGTGTGTGTGTATGGGTGGGTGTGTTAAATAAAAAGAGCAACCGCAAACGTTTTAGGTTGTAATGTGGCTCCTTTAAAAATATATATTATGCTTTATTTTCAATTTTCTTCTTTTTAAAATATACCATTTTCTCTCGTTAGAACAACTATTACCTCATCCCTATATATATATATATATATATATATATATATATATATATATATATATATATATATATAGAGTAGATAATCTTAGAATCAAAGAAATATCGCGTCCTCCTGTGTAACTTTCATCTTATCATCAATAAACTGATTAGAGAATTGAAAAGGATCAGATATAAAATAAGTAGTCTATAATGTGCCTATATTATTCAATTAGTCAAGGTATGGTGCCTAAATATTCATATATAAATACATTCGCACACACACACACACACACGCACACACACACACACACACATATATATATATATATAATATATATATATTATATATATATAATATATATATATATATAATATATATATATATATATATAATATATATATATATAATATATATATATATATAAATATATATATATATATATATATATATATATATATATATATATATATATATATATATATAAACATAAACATATATCAAAGAATGAAAGTGAGGCATGTGTATGTGTTAGACCAGATACTATAAAGAAGAACATTTATAATTAAATATTACGGATCAGAAAATGCACATGTAGAATATAAAAATATATTAAAAAACGAATATCTGAATAAAAACTTATTGGTAGTAGAAATATAACGGGATACGGGAAGTGTTTAAAAAAAGGGAAAACCCGAAGAAATTTGACCCCTATCTTCCTGGAGTCAATTTAAATTGATACTTTTTTATTATTTTCATATAGTTAAACTATAATTATAACCTATAATTTGGGAAAGTGATCATTTGAACGAAGTATGTTAGAAAAATATGGAAGTTATCGTCTGAAATTAAATAAATACTAATTTAGGGAAACTGGTTACAGTATATGGAAAAATGAAACTGGCAATAGAAGAATAAGAGTTAAATCGGGAAAGAGATGCCGCTTGTACTCGAATCGTCTCTGGAAAAGTAATGAATGGATAAGAAATGGGAAGTGCAGCACGGATGGAATGCTAATTACGAATTTTCTGTCAATAGGATAGAGTTAATGATATAAGATATGATCGGCGAACTGTCGACAGAGGGCTTCATTTGTAGTCTCCTTGTAGATGATGAAAGATTCATGTGAATAACACTCTTAAAGTTATTTCGAGACTGAAATCTCTCTATTATAAGATTTATAACAACCGTTATAGTTACAACATTTAGCAAATACTGAGTTTTTTCCTGATATTTTTGTTATATGTCCTCTGGATACCGACATGATTTTTAATTATCTTTTATTTTATTGTTATCATTTTTTCAGTATTTCCCGTGATAATATTCTCTTTATCTGTTTTCTGAAGTACTTTTTGAATCGTTTTAATTAATGGGTGTTTTGTTTCGATCAGATAGTTTTGAAAATTAACTAATTACGGTGTCAGAAAAGTTGTGAAAATTAAACCCGCGACGGTTGTGTGAGCTAAGAACAAAATTGCCTGACTTCAAATTCAGCATTTAGAAATATCGTTTGACTCCAGATTAATCAAACGCCAACCATTTAATAGCAACCTCTGTTACAACGAAATCTTTGTAGCATTCTCTATATTGTTCAATAAATACAAGTTTTTTTTCAAATACATTCATATATATGAAGGAATATAGTCTTACGATGTGCTATATTTATGGGATAAAGTGCTCAAAATCAGAGATACAGCGTATGTAAATATAAATATAAAACGAAGTTGTAATGAAACACAGGCAGAAAAATATCCAAAGAAATATGAAGTGAAAAACAATGAATAAACTTTAGACCGAAGCATATATATATATATATATATATATATATATATATATATATATATATATATATATATATAAAAGTGAACATTGAAGTCAACACTCAGAGGCGACAGGCTGTTTCATACTGGACGCAATCGTAAGGCCCCGAATCTTGTGTAAATTGTTGAAATTCGCGGCATGACGATTGCGTTCAGCATGAAACAGCCTGTCGCCTCTGAGTGTTGGCTTCAATGTTCACTTCTCTCTCTCTCTCTCACTCTCTCTCTCTTTCCCTCTCTCTCTCTATATATATATATGCTTCGGTCTAAAATTTATTCATTGTTTTTCACTTCATATTTCTTTGGATATTTTTCTGCCTGTGTTTCATTACAATTTCGTTAAATTGTTAACATTTTTGTCGATTTGAAAAATTCTTGTTGCCTTATGATTTCTTTCATTCTATTTATATTCACATATTACTTATATAAAAAAAAACTTAAATATCGTTTAAATTCAGCCCACTTCTTCCTCTACTTCTCTTTCTACTACTACTGCTACTAATGATGTTACTGGTATTATTATTATTATTGCTGTTATTTTTATTTTCTTTGATACCTGGCGTTTACACATTTCTTTCGGGGACCCGCCCAGGGACCTAGGGTTAGAAAGGGTATCATGACACTTTTCACTGCAAAAAAAAAAATTACATAGATAAAGCTCTTCGTAAAGTGTGGGCTGTACTTGTCAGAATAATTTTTTGTATCTCTTTGAGGCATGGACTTCCAGGGATCCCTTCAATTAGTCTACTGGAATCTTTTCCAACAAATCCTAAGGCTCCAATTACAACAGGGATTGTTGATGTTCCCATGTGCCACATTTTTGAGATTTCGATTTCAGATTTTTTAATATCTTCAAAGATACATTGCAGTCTGCAGGGACTGTCATATCAATAAGGAGGCATTTTTTGTTTGTGATCTTTAATAACAATGTCTGGGCGGTTGGCTTTGATTGTTCTGTCAGTGTATATTGTGTAGTCCCATAGAATTGTAACAGGTCCTATCTCCGTAACCGGGTCAGGGTGGTGTTCGTACCAGTTTCTTTCAGTTTCCTTCCCATAGGAGTTGCACATTTTCCAGTGCAGATATTGGCCCACTCTGTCATGCCGGGTTTTATATTCAGTGGGTGCCAATACCGTGCAACCTGATACAAGATGATCAATGGTTTCTGAATATTTGTCACAGTATCTGCATCTTGGGCTAACACAGTATTTTAGTATATGTGCTTGATAATTCCTAGTTAACAAGCATTGGTCCTGTGCAGCAAGGATAAAACCTTCAGTTTCAGCTTTCAACCCTGCACTACGTAGCCACTGATGGGTACGGTTTTTGTCTACGTCAGCTTGTTTGGTACGGGCAGAGTATTGGCCGTGGAGCGGTTTATCTTGCCATTGTTTCTGTATCTTATCGGTTGCATCTGTCTTTGCTTTCTTTTTTTTAAGTATTTTGCAGCTTCAGCCGGTTTACCGTGTTGTACTTATTATTATTATTATTATTATTATTATTATTATTATTATTATTATTATTATTATTATTATTATTCATCTTCATTAAAACTCTTTACTTATCGTCTTCAAATCTTTAATGTTTAACCTTTTGCTCTTAATCATTTTGCTCTTGTTTCTTCTATTTTCCAAACATCTCTAACATACATTTGTTCAATGTTTACAGTTCTTTAACTATCTACTTCGTTAACTTCAGCCCTTTCATTTCAACCTCCTTCTTTTTCTTCTATGACTACAGCTATTACCATTAATACTACAAAGTTTATTATTTGTATTTTTATGATTATTATTACAGTTTCTTTATCTTAAATTTAAAAAGAAATTCTTTTTCTAATCGTTTCTAATTCAATATGTTCAGCCCGATGCTATGGTATTTTTTTATCTTGATTCTTATTCTTTTCCTTAAATTCCGCACATAATTTTTCTCATTATTTCCAATTCTTTAACTACCTGATTTAATATATTCAGCCATTTCCTTCAAGATATTTCTTTAACTTTTACATTCCAGCCTTTTACTACTGCTACTACTAATAATTCTCTTGCTTGCTTCTTCCATAACTTCTGTAAAAAATTTCCATTGTTGGTACCAGTTCTTTAATCATGTTTATTTATACTATCATCCCTTAGACTACATTGGTTACTAATCTCTACTAACGTCCTCGTAAACAACTTTAAATCAAAATTTCCGCCTGCATTTCTTTTACCCCCCCACCCTTTTCAATGTATTACGTTCTTTTATTCTCTCAAATAATTTGACCAGTTAATGACTCACAATTACACACTGTTAAAATTCTTTAGTGACTGTTTTCGAGTCTTTGTATCTTTCATTTTCCCGTCACTTCTTACAACTTCCAACGTCAAAAACTTTCATGTTTTCCATTTAGGCAAAAATGGCGTTCATAAATTTACATTAGACGACACTCAGACTGACGGACTTCTTACCTCGGCTTTTCTGTTATTTATTACTTGGCCGACACTCATGATGTGAATGTTTGTCTGAACGGACATTACCATTTTTCTAATCCCCCATTATCTCCTCTTTCCACTCAATAACCTTCAAATAAGTTTCAACCTGTCAATCAACTCTATTGCTGATCCACATCAGTAAGGCTTAAGCAATATATAACGGCGATATTTTCTGTGCATATATATATATATATATATATATATATATATATATATATATATATATATATATAATGAAGAAATATAGTCTTAAGATGTTCTATATTATTGGGATAAAGTGCTCAATATCAGAGATAGAGCGTATGTAAATATAAATATAAAAGTGAACATTGATGTCAACACTTAGAGGCGACAGTCTGTTTCATGCTAGAGGCAATCTTCAGGCCATATATACATATATATATATATATATATATATTCATATATATTCATATATATATATATATATAAGCATCTGTGTGTGGACTGAGAATATATATATATATATATATATATATATATATATATATATATATATATATATATATATATATATATACATGAGTGTGCGTTTGTGTGTGCGTCTCTTTGTGTAAAACCTGTCTGGGTATACATTCTCACTTAAGCGAAATAATCCCACGCCCACACATCAAATTATATCAAACTATTCATAAATACGAAAAAATTGAAAAGTGCCAGCAAAGAAGCCAATAACCATATAGAGAAAAGACATTACAACAATATGCTCCGAAGTCGGCATGAGTGAAATAACACCAAGTGACAAATGTCTCCAGATTAATTATATTATCGCTCTATCCTTACCTTTTGATATCGAGCATTTAATGGCAAATACCTCTCTGCCTAAAATGTATTTCCACCATTAAACTACGGAAGAAGAATGAGCATTTTTGGTACCTAACACCTAATAATTATATATATATATATATATATATATATATATATATATATATATATATATATATATATATATATATATGCATGTTCATTAAAAACGACAGACAATGTACCACGGTTAAGTTTCTTAATTAATTTTTCTTGTGTTCGACCAAGATTGTGTACATCGGTTACACAACTACATGCTTATCCAGACGCCATTCGTTACACTTATCTTATCATAGCTCCATTAGAACCCATTTAAACACACACACAAACTAACCAGATTCCATTAGGAACATATTAGTAGAAAACACAAATATAACTTCATCCACTTGTAATTTATTTTTTAAAATAATGGAAGCTTAATAATAAAAAAGAAAAAGCCAACTCTTACCAATATTAACTACGAACAAGGCCACAATTTGGTAACCGTATTCGAAAATTAAAAATATCTCTACAACACACTAAAACATACATATAATGCATACACTCCATTAAGCTAAAAAATTGAATCATCCTTGATAATGGCTAAAGGTATAGCCGAAAGCGCTCGGAACTATAAAACATTTGAACAGTTGTTACACACTCTTTGTCCAGAAAAAAAAGGTCTTTTCCGAATACAAGAAAAAATAAATTAAAAAAAAACTTAACCGTAGTAACTCGTCTGTCATTTTTAATGAAACATGCATAAACAAAGGGTTGCTGCCTAAATATACAACTATCAAATATATATATATATATATATATATATATATATATATATATATATATATAATTTGTTGGTAATGGCAAATTCCTAACTTATTTTTCTTTTCCCGTATTTCTTGCTCGTGGAACTCCCTTCCGGCTCCATATTTTCCAGCCAAAATTAATCTGCAAAAATTTAAATGCAAAATCAATCGCTCTCTACTTTCCTCCTAATTTCTCTTTTTCTTCTCACTCATTATTAATGTATCTGTTTCTAATTCTTCCATATCCAAGAAGCCTTTGTCTTAGTGGCATTACCAACATACGTTGGTCGAACTCGTTCAATATATATATATATACATTCAATGTAACTCTTCGAGTTCTGAACTGTTATGCATGTACAGTGTAACCCGGATATAAGAGAGTTGTCGGGACCGGAGAAGAAATCTCTTATATCCGGGTTTGGTCTATTATATATACATTAACACAGGCTCTAATTTGGGACTAGAGAAAAACTCTCTTATATCCGGGTTTCTCTTATATCCGGGTCTCTTAGATCAGGGTTACACTGTACAGATATTTTCTCTGTCAAGCAATCTATGATTTTATATCCACATGTTCTTATAGCTTCCAAGTTATTTCTCTCTCTCTCTCACTCTCTCTCTTTCTGTTCATCAACAGACAAATTATCTCAGATTATATTTTATGCCACTGTATAGGCTGTGATATAATGTCATCTTCTTTTAATTTAAATTCTTTCCTCTATCAATTCTTTCTCTCCCCAACACGGTTCTCATTTTACATGAGTGCCTTTAGTTGGTTTTATGACCTCATGAATGTAAAAATCATTTTCACTTGGTTGCTATCTCCGCTTAAGTCTGCCGCGTCTTGTCAACAGCAACATCCTGCGGCTATGCCAAATAACTTTTGTGCGCGCGCGCACACACACACACACACACACACACACACACACACACACACACACACACATATATATATATATATATATATATATATATATATATATATATAATGATAGATATCAAAACATTCATTTCTGCACGTGTTGGCAGCGAAACGTTATCTTTTCATTTCTTTTTTTTTTGTTTGGTGCGGGCATTATCTTTCATATGATGTTGGTTCTTACGACTCACATTAATTTTATTTGTTACTCGCTCATCTCAGAGCTGAGTATCTTACGAAAAGTACACAACCCTGAAATAGGCATGGAAATATACGCTTTCATTGTGCAGTTTCGGTACAAGAATTAATGAAAATACACTAAGGGAGACCATGACTCGTACTGTTTGTTAGTATTCAATTTCTTTAAAACATTAATTTCCTCACCATAGCTTCTCTGTATATTTTATACAATTAGTTTCATGGCAATAGTTCTGATGAATTTCCACTATGGTATTTACGAATTTAAGCAAAGTACGAGATGTAATAATGTCTACTAATTTTACCGTTGAAATAGCTAGATATAACCGGAAGTTCATCGCTAACAGTTTATTCTATCTCACTACTCGCTTGTTGAAATTTCAGTCAAGTTTGATCTTCATAAATGTAAATAAAATTTCAGACTTTATCTTCTGTCTTCTTAATTCTTGTTCTTTTCTTGTTTGAACTTAATGGCGTTTGCTCCCATATTCTCTCGCACTCAGTTAACCCTGGCTTCTCAGTAGATTTATTGCCTTGACTTGGGCGAAGGGATTATAATAAAGTACAAATGCCACCGACCGGGGATCTGAGTAAGGTTAGGTGTTATCTCGCTCTTTCTTGTTCTCTTTCATCAAAATTGAAATTTTATTTATTTTTCTTTCTGATTATAGTTCCCATTTCTTTGGCGTATGGAGGAAAGATCGTGGTCTTAGAGATAACTAATTTATTTACAAGTCAAATAAATGTAAAATAAACGTTTCTTGTTTGTTATTTATCTTATAATTCTATTAGAGTTCAAACCAAATTTGAGATATACACTACAGATCAAAAGTTTGGGGAAAATCCTGTTAGTTTTAAAATCGGCACCAAACGTAGTTGTACTTTAAGTAATTGAAAATTACTATATATGGTTAAAAAAAAGTGAGACATAATTTTTTATAGAAGGGTTATTATGAGAAAAAGAAAAAATCGTTTTATTATTAAATTTTGCTCTCATCAAAATATCCTTCCCTAGCCTTGATAATTGCGGTACAAATTTTTGGCATGCGTTGCAGAAGATACTCAAAGCATAACTTTGATAATTGAGTCGATACTTTTTACAATGACTGAAATATTTTTTTCCTTTTTTTTAAACTTTTATGTCAAGTTCATCCGATGCTAATTGTGGTGGTGACTTCAAACTTTGAAATGTAATGCATGTGTGAGTGTGCTTGTGTTTGTCCGTCTGTCTATGCGTGCCTCTATGTGTAAAGAATAAAGTATTTTTATTTTAAAAAAACCGCCAGCTTTTATTATTTAAGCATTATTTTTAGTGGTTACCAATTTTTGAGTAAACGCCCCGTTTATCTATTAAACAATATACTTATCGGTCTATCGGTATGAATATTCGAGAAATGTAGTATGCACTCTCCTGCATAATTCGTATAATTCGATGTCGCATCGCCAGTGGTAGGAGAAAGCATCGTTAAATCCATTGTATTTTAGACCGACTCGGATATGAAGTGCGTCGTCAATCAAGCAAAGTTGAACAATGCCTCATAAACACAAATCTTTCTGAGGCTAGAATCTAACGAAAGTTTTCCTGAAAGAGAGAGTGAGTTTCGAATCCTGCCTGAAAGCGTATATTTTCCTTAATAAGATTTCTTGAATAGATTTATTTATTTTCATCTACAATGAAAATAAATAAATATACTTTTTAAATAAATATAGCTTTTCTTAAATAATGCACGAACGTAAATTACATACAATAAAAGTTTATCCATTGATGAAAAGATCTACAAAATAATTATTTTTAAATATATCTTTGGGTCAAATTGATGCTAGAAAAATATCCAGCATTGTTAATTCCTCGGAGAAAACCGTTCAGGATGATCATGGAAATGTCTCTCTCCCTCTCCCTTTCTCTCTCTCTCTCTCTCTCTATATATATATATATATATATGTATATATATATATATGGACACTCGTCGTTGAGGTTACCCGTCTATCAGGGTGGCTAGACAGTCCCTTTGCACAGGCCTGCTCAGGTGCTCACCTTTGGTTTATACTGCAACTATGTTTTCTAGCGTGATTAGCATTATTAACAAGGTTTGCACGTTCAAATCCCTGGTCAAAGTGAGTTGTGATATATATATATATATATATATATATATATATATATATATATATATATATATATATATATATATATATATACATGTAGCGTACAGCTGAATTACGGGTTAAAAAAAAGAAAAAGGTGAGATCTTTTTTGGTATTCACTCGTAGATAAAAGAGACACAAGTGAGTCAGCGAAAAACAGACACAAGATGAGGGATTTCAAAACTACAAATTGAGAAACAGGTAAAGAAAAGAAAAGAAATCGTCTAACCAAGGGAAAATGGATCATAAAGGAACAGAAGATACGAACGAAATCATATATATATATATATATATATATATATATATATATATATATATATAACGTAAATCATTCAAACGAAAAACAAATACTGAAGCTAATTATACGGCGAGAATCACTCTCACAAACAATATTTACTAATAAAATATAATCAACTTCGGATCAGTTAATGAATGGTGTGATCCTTGCTCATAAATTCCGGGTTTATCAGGTCTTATTTTTTCTACGAGCCGGGCTTTCAGTCGTACCGAACGACCATCTCATTTCCGGCTACATATATATATATATATATATATATATATATATATAACTTCTCGAGAGCTCCTCTCTGCGGCTGCTCGGTCTCACGCTGTCCGCTGATCTGAGATGGAACAAATACATCGAGTCAGTTGCATCAGCCACCGCAAGAAAAGTTGGTTCCCTGTGCTGAGCCAGGAAATTTTTCTCCCCGGAATCGATCCTCCAAGTCTATAAATCGACCATTCCCCCTTGCATGTAGTATTGCTGCCATTTATGGTCTGGGCCCCTGCTGGTTGCCTCAGGGTTCTTGATAAGATCCA
>OZ038487.1:106847411-106874911 GCA_964036315.1 Acanthosepion esculentum | reverse complement strand
ACGACATTTATCGGCCTGATATTTACATAGAAAATATGCGTCCTCCGACAGGAATCGAACCTGAATCCTATATAGAACCGTCATATAGCCTGCCGGCTATACTGTCGAGCCACACATGTAGGATACAAGTTCGATTCGTGGAAGCTAGGTGCCAATCTATTAGCTCGCTTAAATTCACGTAGTCTGGGCACCAGAGAAAAAGCTGGTCAAAGCAGTTGCCATGAAAATATTTGCAGAAAAGTTAGAGGGAAATTATGTCTGGTCGGTGAGAATGTAACTGAAGTGGAGGTGCCAAGTCAGGATCGATTACATTGCAGGACGTTCTTTGGATTTTTCAAGAACCTCGAGATGAGTAGTAGGAGCACCTGTCCAGATACGGCAGCAGCATTCAATGTATTGACGAATGGTAGATTTGTAAATGTGCAAGATGGACTGTGATTATAAAAAAAATTCTGGCACAAAACTGTAACCTAAATTTCCTTGCTGTAGATGCAGCTATTGATTCGATGTAGTCGTTCCACTTCAAGTCAATTGAAAACCAGAAGGCTCAGTGTGCTGCTCTCTGTGAGTCTACCATCAACCATGCTGATAGTGGGCAGGAAGGTTTCTCTATGATTGTTAAATGAGAATAGATTTGTTTGGGATTTCATTGAAATTTAAGAGCCATCTCCTGTCCCAGTTAACGACAGATTGGACATCCTTTTCAAGAGCAGCAAACCAGACTAACTTTTTCAACTCTGACGGATTTGCTATTGAGACAAGTTTAAATGGTAGTGTCATCTGCATAAATGCCTACTTGGGAAGTGATGATATCAGGAAGATCATTGATGAAGATCAGAAACAGCGTCGGACACAGGATTGCGCCTTGAGGGACATCCGCGTCCGTCTGAAAAGGATCTGGATGCGAGCTCGTTCAAAACGACATTCATTTCACGATTTAATAGGAACGACTGAATTAAATCAAACAATCGTCCAGTAATACTGCTAACTTGTACCTTACGTAGAAGACCAGCATGTTAACCCTTTTTAAACGCCTTCGAAATATCTAGAGCCATAGCTCGAACTTCGCTGTCATTATCAAAAGCTTGATATACATATTCAGTGATGGCCGTTATCACATCAGCGGTAAACCTGGTAAGCCATATTGTTTGTCATTGAGTAGATCGTCTGAGGTAAGATGCTTAAACACTTCGGCATTGATTAAAGCCTGGAATACTTTGCCGAAAAACGGTAGGAGAATAATAGTTAGAACGGGTTAGAAGGTTCTCTAGAGTTCTTAAAAAACAGGACCTACAGAGGGTGGAATTCCAACAAGCAGGAAAGTAGGAGGCAGTAGTTGTAGAGTTTGAAGGGAACTGGAGCCAGCTCAGGAGCACATATCTTTAAGACGATGGCTTGGATGCTGTCATTTCCACCTATTTAGAAATAATGTGCAAGACGTGTGAACGGGGTTATGCGCATATCATTTAGTAAAGCCTCTGCTCCAGGGGGCGGGGGAATCAGGTGTGGGTACTCCAAATGAATGGAGCTAATTTTTAAATTTCGAGCAAAGCATTCAATCTTATTAACTGCGGATCTCAGGACATTGGACTGATTTAGCAGGGGAGGGATTAAGGCTTAGCTCTTGTCCAGCACAGCAATAATCTCTAGACCCGAAACTGCGAGATGGTATATGTTCATTTATTCTATCAGCAAACAGTAACTACGCTTCTTCGAGGACACGCTTGCACTCGTTACGAACAGAGACAAAGAGACGTCTGTTTTTTGTTGTTATTTTGTTGTTTGTTTCTTTTAAGTATATCAACCCAAGCAAAGCGGAGCTGCCAATAGCACGCAAGGGGTTACAGAGATTGAGAACAAGAGTAAAGAGGGGTGTTTGTGGAAAGTATAAAGAGAAGGACGGGGATCAAGATCTAGAATTCAGAAGATATCGATTGACATAACGTTTGAATATTTGAACATTATAGCTGCCAGGGAAGCAAGCAAAAATAAGGGAGTTCCGTTGTCGTGAAGTGCGTGATAAGAAGCTGTTGGAGTAGAAGAGAAGTGATACCTGTGGTTATAGCGGCCGAAGATGCAGTTTAACTTGGTATTTCCCTGCATCGATGTCGGCTTTTACTCAGGAAGAGAGCACAGACGCGCATTTATGAACAGGGCAATTAAAAACGGCATTCCAAGGGACGCCATGAAGAAAGTCATGGGACGAGACCCAATCAAAAAGATATTCTGTTGGAAGGCGGTTCTTGGCTGATAGGGGACCGGAAAGAGATGTTTACATACACTACCGCATGATCAGAGTTGCCAAGAGAGCAGAGCTGCATAGTACAATATGAGTATAGGATGGAGGTAAAAATGAAATCAAGAAGAGAAGCATGTCCATCAATGTTAGTGCTGAAACGCTTAGGGTAGTCCACCACTTGCGTAAATCGAATTAAAGCGAAAAAAAATCAGGAAAATTTTATTGGGCAGTCTTTCGAATGGAAGACGTCTACAAAATTAACATTCAACATTCTGGTTTAACACGAGTTCGAATATCAAACTATGACATCGGTAGCAAATACTACGGATATAGCAAAATAAATATCTGCTAAGAACTATTGGGATATTTATAAATTTCTCTCATTTTTTAAGCCCATTCATCCACGATTCTGTATAGTGAAGTTATAGCTATCCCTATATGCAAGCCACCAATCTACCACTTGGTTGCATGCCACTTGCGTCTATCGCTGGTGGCCCGCTATCGTGTTCGTATCGACAATGTTAACACGAGGCGGATCGCTATCGTGTTCGTCTCATGCTGATAATGGCCGGGTCGCTAGATTCCCACCGGTAGCCTGCAGGTGTCTGGCTCCAGGGTACCGCTGTCTTTGCCATTGTTCGTCTACCAGCGGCCCACTTGCGGATTGTGTTTTGGTACCTAGAATTAATATTGGATTTTTATAAGCTTATAATACCGTTTTTTATAAACCTTTAATTAATACGTATTTTAATTTTTTTTTATAGTTATTACCATATTTTATAATGAGCATCAATTGGCCAATAATTTAAGATTTACCTTTCCGCCTCATCATCTTTCATTACTGTGTATCATGGATTTGAGTTTCTCATCATCTCGCCGCTCTTTCACTTTTTCTCTTGATTTCATAGAAAGCTACATAATTTTATATTTGCCTGTTTTAACCTTTTCTTTTCATCTCACTTAAAAACCGCGTTGAACCTGCAGCTTTTCTTTTCATATCTGATATCTTCTTCCGATATTTGCAACTCAATGTTATAAAAAAATTATGAATATCTTCCATTCCCCGAGGCGGAATGATAAAATTATTTTTAATAACAAACAAGAAAAAAAAAATCATTCGTTGAAAAATATGATACCAACTCAATAATCTGGAGATTTCTTTTTAAATCCTACAAATAAATCTTCGAAAATTTAATTAGTAAAATTAAAAAACGTATGACTTTCCTTATATTTAATGAAGATTTCAAGGTCCCAGAAACTGCCGTTTAATCTTTTATTTTTCAAACTTTTTTTGGTTTGTGGTTTTATTTTTTCATCTGAATTTATTGATTCAACTCGCGGATAAAATTAAGATTTCGTTTTTTAATGCACATCATATTTTTATATTACATCGTTTTTTTTTTATAAAATTTCCTGTTTCCCAATTATTTGAGCTGCGAATTTAATGCAAGTTCTTTTCAAATGCATTTCGAGAAGCTGAATCAACTCGCTCAACAACGCCTGTCTGAAGAATTAGAAAAAGCATTGGTTTGAAATTAAAGTTAGTTATTTCCTAAAGATGATGAAAGCGATTGATTTTTAAACTTTGATTTTAAACGAGTGTAAGCTTAAATATTATCGCCCGGATTAACTTACTAAAATATGAAAAACCTGCGAAACGTCTGGCCGAGAATATGTTAGCCATCGGTACTATATTAGTTGAAGAAAAGAAAAACAAATCACCCGCATATACAAAAAAAAAGAAATTCCAGAAATATACGCCTTAGCATAGAACTTTTTTTCTATACATCAGCTTCTATATTATGCTTATGTTACAACAACTCTCTATGATATTCTCAGAGTTATCGTTGGTCGTTGTTATGAATAAACAAGAGTAGTCTCCTCTTGTTTCATTACTCTCCTTTTGCGAGAGCTATTTCTGTTTACTGGGACTACAAACGGATACGATACGCGAACAAACATTTTGGACCGTGTTTGACCTGTTTTGTCTCTCTGAGAATCGTTTGAACCGTTTACCTGCCGTTATTTAGCTAAGTGTTTGATCTATTTTCCGTTCTTTCTTCTTTTTGACTTTATTTTAAAAGTTAGATTTTTCCTTTTCAATTCCTTACCCTCCCCATTTTATTTTTACTTTATTTTGCTATTATACTTTATTATTTAATTTTTGAGTTTCTATTACAGTTTAGTTTCCTTTTTTAAATTTATTTTCTTCCCGTACCCACTACCTAAAGTTTATCTGTTCGTTTTTTTTTTGTACGACTTTACTTTATTTTCTGTTCGTTTTATTTTTCCGACTTTATTTTCCTTTGTTTATTACGTGTTACTTTGTTCTGTGTTTTGTCTATTAAATATACGTAAAGTCCTGTGTTTTATCTGTTAACATCTTCTGTAGTATATGTGTTTGTAAATTTTGTGTTTATTTTGTATATTCTGTCCATTATTTTCTTTCCTTTTTTCTCGTTTTGTTTTAGAGTTTACCGTTTTATCGGCAGCCGTATTGTAAATAGTTACATTTATCATTTCCTATTTTATTTTGTATAGCGTTTTTCTTACTTTTCCGTTTATAACTCTTCGTTTTATTGTGCATTTTGTTGCTTTCTTGTCTGTCGTCATTTTTACTTTCTTAGTTTTTGTGACCATTTTAAATTTGTTGTTTCGCCTTATGGCGAACATTTTTGACTTCTTCTCGTCTGTCGTACGTCCATTTGTTTTTTCTTCCTATAGGCGAAACTTAACCATTTTTTCTCCATTTATCACCCCTCCCCCTCCCTGGAAAATAGAAAAGAAAAAGGCACCCTCCTTTTTAATTATTAAAAAAGTCACAAAAGTGGCCGAACTTAGGAGGTCGGTCAGGAAACATATATTTTCCATAAGAAAGGGATCCCCGATGACGACAATCTCAAGGAGTACTCGGCATTATTTCCAGTTAATCAGGAGGCCTTCGATGCTAATGACATAACTAAAAATATGGAAGCCAATAATGGCGAAGTCGAAAAAAGTATGGTGGTCAATAATGTCCAAACTGGAAAAAAAGTATGGAGGCCAAAAATGGCCAAAAAGCAAAAAAAAGTACGATTGCCAATAATGGCTAAGAAACAGATAATGGCCAAACTTCAACATCCAAAAATATGGAGGAGAATACCGGCCAAAAACACCAGTAATAACGTAGAGGCCGAGGAATCAACCTGTTGTTGGAAGTCCCCCCCTGAAGTGTACCATCGATATTGCGGAGATCTTTGAGCGTGCCAAGAGTTATGCACACCTTGTCGTAGAAGGTGGGCTCTTGGAGGACCCCAAAGAAGTTAAGAAAATCGAGAAAAGTATAGTGTCAGTTTTCGTCGTCGATAAGCGTACGCGCAAAATTTGTCGTTCGATGAAAGACACAGTGGTAAAAACACTGGTGCCCCAGGGGTTTACGCCACTAAAAATTGTTAAGGGCTGGAGCTTTTTTTTATGGAACCTATTGCTACTCACAGCAGAAGATTGCCTGAAAATGACAAGCAGAGAGATAATCACCAAAGATATTATTCTGCGCACAGAATACTAAAGCTATATACGAGGTCCCTCCTCAGGTTATCGGGGAACACCTGGTGGCTTTTTTTATCGCAGTATGGCGAAATACTAGTTGCTTCCTGCGACAGCTTGACCGGGGGATGGAGTTTTGACATCATGTTAGACCGAAAAGCCTTCCTCTCCATCCCCAACTGTTTGGAGGTTGGGAGTCTGAAGCTCCCGGTCATCGTGACTGACCGTAAACCCGTGTGTTGGAAGTGTCGAGACACTTGTCACCTCTCCTCTTCCGGTCCAGAGAAGTAGGCCTCTGGATGTCAGGCCCCAGTCGACCAAAATCCCCCTCTGATCGCGTCTTTGAATACCACCTGGCCTGTAATTGGCATGTCAGCTTCCGGGACCGGAGTGAAGAAACCGCCAGTTGGTTCAACTTCTAAGCCCCCATTCCCGGAAGAGCTTTCGCCCACTGCAACTGCAGTCGTTGAGAAGGGAGAGGAGGAATGGCAGGTTGCTGGCAATGTCAGACGGGAGCGCCGGACAGCGGGTCCTCAGTCCCCTGAAGCCCCGGCCTCTAAAATCACACTACGAGAATAATAAAAAACAAATACGATCCTGCCTTTGAGAAAACTGAAAAAATACCACTGATCTCGTTGCTGACTGTGCAAGAAACCCGTTTTCCTTCTCGCGATCATGACAGCGTTCTGTCTAGGGGTTTTTTCCTCTATTCAGCATGTTATGATGGACGCTCGACGGGTTTCTCTTGGCTGGTGAGCAAGTCTCTGAAGCCTGCGTGTGCGCTTGACTTCGCAGGTCCAGCGGGCAGACATTTCGTGTTGGATGTTACCATAAATGATGAGGCTCTACGTCTCATGCGCCCAATAAGCATTTTGAGTGGCATGCTTTGTTTCGGCAACGAATATGTCGCTGAACTGCGTGCAGAGGAGGTTCGCAGTGCAACTCGGTAACATATCGCATGCGTCACATTGCCGGATAAGTGGACCGTGACTACAAACGAGGGTATATTCAGGAAACTTTCACCAGGTAGCTCGGTGTGGCACTACTCAGTTCGACGCCTATTTAGCATTTGGCATTCCCCTGCCTTGAGGCAGCTGAAGCGGCTAGGTGCGAGGATACCAACACAGAGTCGGAAATCTGGGAAGCCATGAAACAGGTTGGCTTGGACAAATCCCCGGGATTAGATGGTCTTCCGTACGAAGTGTACTTGAGGCAGTCACCCGTTTTTGTTCCATTGCTGGCACTGATTTTCAACAACTGGATGAAGCAGGGGTCTATACCCCAACGCTTCACCAGGGACATAATCAATTTGTCTCGTAAGGATAAATATGGTGGGGATGGGTTAGGTAACTTTCGCCCTTTAACTATATTAAACACAGATTTAAAGATTTTGGCTAAGGTCTTAGCGAACCGCTTGCAAGCTGTCCTCTCTAGTCTGATTGGCTCCGAAAAGACTTGTGCTGTGAAGAGCAGGACGATTCAGGACAACCTTCATATGGTACGCTTGATCATTGAGCAAGTCGACACTGAAGCCGCGCTGATCAATTTAGATCAGTCCAAGGCCTTCGATAGGGTTGACCATCGGTTTCTGGAGACTGTCCTTTCGGCGGCCAGTTTCGGTCCGTACTTTCGCACCGGGATACGTCTTCTATATGCGACCTCCGGTGCGCTGGTGGAGATGCATGGAGTACGATCGGAGCCTTTCGTATTGTCTCGCTCTATTCGTCAAGGTTGTCCGGTTTCGCCTTTGATTTACGTTCTTACGTTGGAGCCTTTCCTTCGCAAGTTAAAGACGAATACGGTCCTACGCGGAATTTCCCTACCTGGTGCTACCACCTCGCCCAAGTATTCCGCCTATGCTGATGATGTTGCGGTTCTTGTGTCGAGCTGGGCCGAGATTGACGAAGTCAGCAAAGAGATCAGTGGTTATGAAATTGTGACAGGGGCCAATATCAACCGCGATGTCTGTTGGCTTGCGGTTGGGTGCGTAGAAGGGAGTTTCTCTTCTCGGACCTTTCCTCTGATCTGATATGCCGGTCAAAATTCTCGGCGTCTGGTTCGGTACAGATCTCCAGTTGGAAATGAATTGGTCGAAGGATCAAGGGAAAGCCGATATCGCAATTAATTTGTGGTCTCGGAGGAATATTTCCTTGCAGGGGATGGCGGAAGTATGTGTTTTACACATCTACCCGATTCTCTTTTATCAATCTGTGCTTCCCCTTCCGTCTGACACTTTACTGGCGTTAGTGAGGCTCTTGTTCTCATTCTTGTGGGGAGGCAAGACCTCCAATGTCTCTTGTGAGATCTGTTGCCTTCATCCATCTGAAAGCGGTCTAGGTATGCCTAGCATTGAGTTTCGACAACATATGCTTCGCGTTCGGTTCCTGGATCGAATGTGTCGCGAGCCGGATGAGGTGGGCGCCTTCTGGAAAGAAGACGCCCGTAAGAACTTCCTATCCCTGAGAAGTGTGCACTCGTGCGAGGAGGAGGCCCACCGTTTACCCAAAGTCGAGTGATCTTTCGACTGTGAATGTCGTCGTTCTCTGAAGCGCTTATTATGGGCGTTAGATGGCCTCTCCAACGTCCAGGTGTTGTGTCGTAAGCATTATATCAGGTGTTAGTTAGTGGGGCCGTTTGTGATTAACTGACTGACGAGCTCGGACTTACGAAACAGGAGGCTCGCTCGATATGGACTTGGGCGCCTGGGTCGAAATGTCTCAATAACAATGAGGCAATCCTCACCTGGCTGGTGATGCGTGGGGCCCTCTGGGTCGCCACTAGACTTTGCACAGCAGGCTTGGAGAAATATCCAAACTGCCGGCGCTGTAGTGGGGAAGTCGAGACCATTGGTCACGCCTTCTCTCATTGCAGGGTTGTAGCGCCGTTGGGCAGGTATGTTGAAGGCCTCATATTTCGCATGCTGCCTGGAAAGTTATTTGTCCTTGAGGCCGCTTCTCTTTATAGCAATGTGGATCCGCCGTTGACGAAGGCTGGACATTATGTGTTCTTATGCTTGCTAGGTGTTATGAGAGTCGTGGTTTACACTTATTTACTCGTCCACCTTCCTCTTCTTTTCTTCTTCTTTTTCTCCTTCTTTGATATGTCTTTTTTATTTCTCTTTGTAGCCCTTTTTCTACCTTTTCTTACACTTCCTCCACCTCTATCTCTTCCTCCTCCTTCTTTTTTGCTCTTCTTCTTCTTTGATATATCTATTTTATTTCTCTTTTTAGCATACTTTCTACCTTTTCTCATTTTTCCTCCTCCTCTTCCACCAACTCCTCCTTATCATCATCTTTCTTCTTCTTCTTCTACTACTTCTTCTTGTACAGGTGGCGAAACTTCATGTTTATATACTGGCTTTATAAAAGAAGTTGTCAGTCTGTTCCGTATATTCAGTTTAAATAACCATATCATACTGTGTATTCTGATATGTATACTGAGCTTCGCATATTTATACACAGCTGTCAATTTGTGGGTGTGCTATTTATCTTATCCAATAATAATAAGAACAGTAATAATAATGTTACTACATCACTGAAGCTGCAGTTTGCTATGCTCGACAATTTGAATCCGTATTTGAAGAAGCAGATATTACTATCCGCTTCGATTTATCTCTCCACACAGATCTAATAATGCATGCAAATCATTCAGATTTTATTATAAAAGACAGGAAAGAACGTGTACACGGACATACAAAGTGAAAAAAATCTCCGCGACGGTTTTTTTTCCAAAACTACGCAAATGTAAAAAAATCGAGAGTGAAATAGAACAAAAATGAAACTGCTCCTGTTGTGTTTGAATCTTTGGAACTGATAAAGAAAGGAACTCAGCAACATATCAACCAAATCCGTTACATACAGTCTCTTCATAAAATTCAAAAATAGTTCTTACAAGTACAGCCCGTACCATATGAAGGGCGTTGGCCATTTAAGTTTATTTTTAATACCTGTCTTTTTCAATTAATGAGAAACAACAAAAAAATCACATTCTTCGTTTGCCTTAAGTCATTAACAAGCACCTGCTTAAAAATAATGGTTAAATTATATATATATATATATATATATATATATATATATATATATATATATATATATATATAAGTATATAACTAATAATAATAATGATAACAGCAGCAACAACAATAACAACAACAACAATAATAATAATAATGTTTTCTTATTGAGATGGTAAACCTTGAAGATGCAATCTTATTGAGATATTAGTCCCTGCAGATTGTAATGTATCTTGGAAGATCTTCAAAAATCTATCAAAATACGAGGATCTTGAAGTCGAAATCTCAGAAATTTGGTACATGAAGGCATCAATAATTCCAGGTGTATTTGGGGCACTCGGATTGTTTGGAAAAGGGCCCGATAGTCTCATTGAAGTGATTCCTGGTAGCTCATGCCTTAAAGAAATACAAAAGTTTTTCTTCATAGGTAAAGTTCCTACGTTATGAAGATCTATATCTATGTAAAACTTGTGTGATATTTGGGGTTTTTTGTTTGTGCTTTTTACAAGATCATCAATGGGAAATGTCATGGAAACATCTCATATCAGGTCTCTGGTTGGGACCCGGATGGAAATCTTTATACAACAGAAATCAAGGGAAATAATAATAATGCTTATAATAATAATAATTATTATTATTATTAGTAGTAGTAGTAGTAGTAGAGTAGTAGAAGCAGAGTTATACCAATTATTATACTTTATTCTTGCGTAGGTTGTTTCATTTTCAGCCGGAGATCTTGCATTATAGGGGTTTTCCATCAAGTCTTACGACCTCAGTCAGACAACATCTTTTGCCAAATATTTTCAGTGCCAAGCATGGCAGACTTTTGAAGTGAGCGGTTACTGGGATTTTTGAATCCAAAACTTCATGTTTGTTTGTATAGACCCCTATATTCCTCTAATTTTTACATGTACTCAAAACTAGAAAGTGGCTCAAGAAAATGATTCATCTTCACAACGGATGTATTTAACCTATTGTTGTAGCATACCTACGGACGATAATGGGTATGTCCCCATTCAAATAAACATATTAGTAAATATTGTATGTTGGTCTGCAGTCGGAGATTTGTCTCCAGCTGTGCTGGTCAAATTCTCTGCATGTGGGCATAGAAGATCCTTAGACGATGCTATGTCGAAGTGCAAATCTCGCTTCGGGAAACAGCTACCGACCCAGTTTTATACTTGGTCTACGGGGAATTTTGGGCCGAACCTACGGGCTCGGATACCCGACATTACATTTGGCTTTGTGCCGCATCTGACCGCGTGGGGCAGTTGGTAGATACTCTGCTGTTGGAGATTCATTGTGGAATTCACTTGACTCACTTCTAGCAGTTGAGAACTTCTACACTGCGCTGGCGAGTCTTATATATGTTGTTCTTGTCCTAAGCATATTCGTTCATTAGAAAATCTTCGTTTGATTATTCGATTTTATAACCTTCCCTAGGTTCCAATAACTATGCAGTGGTATACAACAATTACTCTTTGCAAAGGAAACCACAATTTGATCCAGTGTGCCTTACCACTTGGGCCCAGAGAACAATGCAGTAAGGAAGATTCTATTTTCTCTTTTTAACAAAGCAAATTCTCTTTAACCAGATTATTTTTTCCCTCTGAAAGTTCTCCACTGCCTTAGCCGGGTATTGAAATCACACTCTTTGGGTCCTGTCACTGGATCTAACTAACGCCTTTATCCACTGTGGCATATGTGCATTTGAGAAGAACGAATTTCTGAAAAATGCTTTAAGTTTGAGTTTCTGTAAATTTCAAACAACTTCAAAGCTAAATCTTCGGGCAGTAAATGCCGAATGTTTTCTGTATAGGATCGTCTATTTTACCATTACACTCAGAACATTGCGAAAATTTGTGCCCTGTTTTCATAGTTAATATAAAATGACAGCAACTTGACACTGGCGTTTGATTTGGTTCCGAATTCTAGCGTGTTCAAGATTTACACTTTACAGCGTTCAGTTATGAGTCAGACTTTATTGAATATTTATGCATTGTCCACAAATTAACGTCTTAAATATGGAATTTGAAAAGTTGTACTTTTTCCGTCTTATGCTCCATGAATTTTGGAAGAGAATAATCCTCGGAACTGCGACCAAAAATATTCAGAAGGTTTATTTGAATCTTACTCCAGCGCTTCGGACGGCCAAAATGTGGTTTGTCACATTTCTTCAGTGTGATTTTAACCTAACCGATCAAGCACGCTGCTGGCGAACATCCGACGCCAAGGAAGTCGTTTTGTTTGTCACCGTGAAGAAAAATCCAAGGATGCTAACGGAAAAGATTGCCAAGATTTGAAAATCCATATCCCAACTGTCTTTAGTCATTTGAACAGGCTTGGGTTCAAGAAAGATGGCAAATAGAAAAGGTATGCTTTCCTGTCACGACAATGCAAGACCGCATGTTGCAAAAGAGTTGCAGAAAGTTAAAGATTTGAAGGATGAAAACCTCCAACACTCACGGTATTCTCCTGGCTTGACTACTTTGGACCTTCACTTATCCCAGTCTCGACAGAACAATTAAATGACAAATAATTTGACAATCATTCAAAAACCAACGCACATTATGAAAATGGCAACAACAAGCTTGCAAAACCATAGAAAACGTTTGTTAAAAAATGGAGATTATGTAATAGACTAATACATACTTTGTGAGTATGCCAAATTTTATTTAAAATTTTCTAATTGTTCACACGTCCTGGGTAAGATGATAAACTAAATGCGCATCCTGAGTGAGACGATAAACTACATCCAACATCAAGGCTTCTGATCAGAAGCCTTTTGAGGAACATGGAACCACCTCTTAATTTCTGGTGTTCTCAGGTTTACCCTGACCCGTTGTTATAGCACCTATTAATGCCACAGCTATGGGCAAATAGGTAATCCCCAAAATGGGGTAAACACAATGAATGTTTAAAAACCGGTTTTAATACCAATAATCCTTTTTTGGGAAAAATTATTTCCACCAATAGATTTTGGAACAAAATAGCAGCAATATATTTTTGAAGGAAAACATTATTGTCAGCAATGTCAACTTTACATTTTTGGATTACATATTACCAGCAATACATTTTTGAAAAAATATTACCATCAATACATTTTTGAAAAAATATTACCAGCAATACATTTTGAAAAAAAACATTACCAGCAATAAAAAACTTGTCGGCATGAAATAACTGATTTAGGTTGATATGCCGTAAAACAAACCAAACCAAACTAAACCAGTCTAATTGGGTATGGACATTTGCAATGATCTAATATTACACATTTACCACAAATTTTCATACCGTAAATGACAATGGTTCATCCAAGAAAACAATCAAAGAAATATGACACTTTACAATGTTTTCGTGATAACTGCAGCCCGTATATTGTGGAATTTGTAATTTGATCATTAGATGTTAAATTCTCTAATTAAGTATTTTTCACAAGGAAATTAATTTTTTTCATTCAGAACAATATCTCAAATTCTATAAAAAATAAAAAGCAAACAATTTATTCGTTAATAAATAAATGGTATATGTATTTTTTTAATATAATGTTTGAATTACTGTTTTGCTAAAAGTAAAAATGAAATGCGCATAACATTAACTGGAATTCTATCATTGGAAACGTTTACGAAACCTGACAGAAGACAAAGACGTTCGATTGGACGGAAATTCAAATCCAAGAATGTTCTTTATTGAAGCGATATTTTCATTCACTGACTTTTGCTGGCTATATCTGGAGGGTTTCCTTAAGAAACTGCTCTTCAAATATATTGATTCTTTGAATGCAGTAAAATCTTGCTCTTATTCGCACGTTTTCCGAAGTTCCGGTTCGTGATAAACGCTCTTTAGATAACCCCAGTCAAATGTTATAGTTACCCTTTCAAAGACACCATCTTCCTATGATTTGTTGACTTTACTTTCTTTCGCCTTTCCTCCCTGTTGAAGATTTCCTTTTCCTTCTTTCAAATAATTTTTTATTTTATTTTATATAATCTTTATCAGCTTCCATTTTGCCCCTGGGTTGGGGTTTAAATTTACATGAATTCCTAACAGAAAATCATTGAAATATTATAGTAGGTCAAAATTACTAACAAACTTGTCATACTTCTTGTCACCAAAATGATAAGAAAAAAAGACGGTATGAATCAAAGGGTTATTTATGTACATTTTAAAAGTTCGAGGAACCCCTTGGTGAAGTTTTAAATTGGCCGAAAATGTAGATGTTATGTACTTTAAGTAAAATAAAATTATTTTGCAGGGATTGAAAAAGTGAGATATGATTTTTATTAGAAATTGTATCATGACAAAAAATATATTTTTCTTTCGTCAAAATATCGTCCTTTAGCCCTTTTTCCAGCACTCATTTTTGGCATTCGTTGTAAAAGTTTCTCAAAGTATATAAGTGTGATAATTGATTCCATTCTTTGTTAATGACTCTAACCATCATGTGATATTTATTTGTTTGAAAACTTTTTAATCCACTAGTGGAGTAAAACGTTCGTTCGTGAATCTGGTAACACAATAATGGTGAGTTCAGTACCAGGGCCACCTACTTAGACTTAGTCGAAACAGGGTGAGCAATAACTGAGTAGTACTAAGAATAAGAAATATACTATATATCGTTAGGCATGGTCAGTGGAAAGAGAACAGTGTACCCCTGTAGATTATATAAAGCCTTCAATTCAGAATTCGCTTTAGATTATCCGACACGATATAAATCTGATGTAATCTCCAGGGAAGAAACACTGAATCGTTATTGATAACAAAAAAAATGACGAAAATAATCCGTACTCAAATAATGTAAATAAGAACAACGCAGTTTTCATAAAACTTTCTACATAGTAATGTTTCTTTTTTGTGGTTTTAAAATCTAATATTTTGAATCTATTAAATAAGATACATTGTGTGCATGATAAAATTTCGTGTAGATTACGCAAAAAGGAAAATAACACTGACATCACATTTTGAAAGATATATTTACCAAAATTGCACAAACATATCTTGAAATAGTAAGGACTAAATTTATTCAATAAAATCACTTCAGTGGTTTCAACCGAGACCTGAAGATGACTTCAAAATCTCTTGAAATCTCTTCTGGATGGTCTCCTTCTTTAATCTGGTGAATGCTGCCATAATCCATATATTCAGCTCATCTTTGGTGTTACAAGGACTTTTGCTGGTCTTACGCTCAACTGCGCCCAACACATAAAAATCAAGACGGTTACAGTCAGGGGAGTTAGGTGGCCAGATCTAAGGGGGTGATGTGGTCGAAGCAATTGATGACTGGGTTCTCCTGCTTGTGTGGCATGATGCAGATACCCGTTGCCGTCACTTAGAATTATTTTACATTAACAGATGCTCGTAAATACGAGAACAGTTGCTGAAACCTTATTAAAGGCTACAGAAAACGGTAATGATCGGTGACAAAGAACTTTCAGCTAATAATTAGTTGGACGAATACTTATGCAAAAGTTATTAGGAAAGAGGAATGACAATTATTAAAAACTAAATATTTAATATGAATTATGCTTATTATCAATTCACGACTTAAACCATTAAATTAGAACTAAATAGATCAATTTTTTAAAAAATCAAATGCGTTATGACGAACAGTATTTACATTATTCGGACTATTATCTTCAACTTTGTTGCCATATTTATCATAACGTTTCGGCCGTTGTACGCTCCGGCCTTCTTCGGGTGGTTGGAATGACAAACTGAACCCTTTATTTTGGCTCGCTGGGGTAAACTGATCTAGTTCCACGTGTCATGCCTAAAGGATGTCAGTGATCAGTTATCACCTGTTAATTCACCTCTCCAAGTTCTTCCCTGTTTTAACCAGGTATTGAACTCACAACTCTTTGGGTCCTGTCACTGGATCTAACCAACGCCTTTATCCACTGTGCCATGTGTCCTTAACGTGATAAATATGGCTACAAAGATGAGGACAATAGTCCGAATAATGTAAATAGTGTACATAATGCTTCATCTCAGAAATATAGACATATACTGTGTTATGATGAATGAGAAAAAATAGAGAAACAATTTGAAAGTGGAACAACTCAGGAGAAAGATTCATTTCACCTTCTTGGGCTAAGGTTTTCCACTGACGTAAAGTGGAATGATCATATGCAATCAATTGCTGGGTCTCCTGCTAGCAACTTTGGTTCACTGTATCGTGCTAGACAATTTTTCTAGTCTTCGTTCATTCAACAAATAATGGTGTCACCTCTGGTGCTTCTGCTATGTATCTAGGTATTAAATATAGAATCTAAATAATAATCTGCAATGGTATCGGTCCTGACCTAACATCTCGGCCTCAAATACTGTCCTACTGCAGAAACGTAGATTCCCTGCAAAATTTCTACAAATGCTTCCATGGTAATTTTCCTGATGTTCTTTCCTCTTCGGTATCCAGACTTTATGAATTTTCGGGTTGAAATTTTCGGATTGGCAGTAGTCTTTCACCATTTTCTAGTTCAAATGGCTTGGTGTATACGTAAGTTCTATGTTAACCGTTTCTCCTCTCGTACATTTCGCTTGTGAAACTCTCTTGTGCCTTGTTGCTTTCCACTCAACTTTGATCCTCAGAAATTTAAATGCAACTTTGATTTTTATAGTCTGTCTTCTTAATTATTATTCTTTTATTGTTCTCTTCCCTTAATAATGTTTTTTCATAATGAGTAACCCATTGCGTCTTAGTAGCTTTATTGCCTTACTTGGGGTGAAATGATTAAACAAAATGGCACCTTCAAAGGAACTCTGCTAACAACAATGTTCAACGGCTATATAAGATTGTTTTCAAGCATTTTTCGATTCCATTTTCTTAGCGATTGCAATCAGTTTTCACTGGTACAAATTTCATATTAACTATTTCAAAACACTTTTGCTTGTTGTTAACCTCTTCCCCTGCAACTTATTTCTGGTTAATCTAATGTTATTATTACCATTCTTTTATCAACTACTGAGTACTAGCAAAACTATTTGGAATAGCATTTTACTTCCAGTTCGTATTGCGATGGTACGTTTCTGCACGTCATTGAACAAGCAGTAATGACATCCAAGGACGGCTGTATGCGAATACACCAGCACTTGATATGTTTCAGAGGTTAGTCTCAATATTAGGGCCGTGACTGACATCAACAAAAATAAGGACAAATGCTTTTCAAGACAATTCTTTGTTCGGGAAGTAGGAAAAAAAGTACGATTTTTCATTCAATAGGCAAAGTCTTCCTTCTGCGTTGAGAAAGCTATCTGACTTCTCACTAATTTGTGGCAGCGAAAAACAGACCCCTACACACAACGCTTGACTGTTTTACCTACTGCTGGGCCGTTTAACTGATTACAGGTCCTTTCATTGATCACTCATTATATGGAAACTCGCTGGGGGACCCACCATCCTTTTCTGTCCACTTGTTTTCTACCAATCAGAAAGCGGGACCATCCAGTTTTCAGCGTACAAGTCGACCTTGAATATCAAACGACCTGAAGATTTTTAGCTCAAAATTCTGAGTTAGGCCTGTACCTACAGTATAGGTGGTCACCCAAACATATAGCATGCTACCAGTGTATCAACGATGTAACGTTAATAGTATACTGCATTTATGTTACTATTTTATTATTTTATATTAATTTATGTATTCATATGCGAAATATGATCGCCAAACAAGTTTTAGTGGGATATATTTATGGCAGCCTACTATAGGCACGGTTGCTGGTGTACAGTAATTGTTAGGAATGTTGTCCCACTTGTTTAACGCCTCGGTGGTATAGGTTTGCATTTTATAACAACCAGATAAGTCGACCCCTAAGTTTGGAAATATTTTAATCTTTAAAACTCGACTTGTACGCCGCAATTTACGGTATATTGAATAAAATACTAGATTTAATGCAAGAAAAGGTGGTTTATTGTGTTGTGCATGAGAAGTTTTCTCGCCAGAATTTATCAGCTAGATTTACAAATCTACCATTCGTCCATGCACTAAATATTGCTGACACATCTGCTCAAGGTATTCTACAACGTATTTAGATATTTCTGAGAAAATCCTTAAAAGAATCTGCAATGTTATCGGCATTGTCCCGATATCTCGGCTTCATTTTCCATGTAACGTAGCTTCCTTGTAAATTTTATATCGATATTTATATGCTATTTTTTCTGATAAGGTTTCCTCTTTGGTACATCGACGTTACGAATTTAAGCGCAGTGTACATTTTAAAGTTTAAATTGTTAGATGGAATCGCCTGTTATATACTAACAGTTTCTTATCTCGGAATTCTTGCTCATGAAAATCTCTCCGGTTTTCTTGCCTTCCAGTCAAATTTGATCTTCAGTCAGTGTCAGTTGTTATTGTTTCTCTTCCTAATTCCTCTTGACTTGTTTGGTATGAAATGATAAAAAGAAATTTCGGGTGAATTGAATCCGATGACGCAGTGCGTTATTTTGCTTCATCCTTTGGGAGATACAGAGTGTTGTCACGAATTGAAACAAATGGTCGCTAAGCAACAGCAAATGTAGCTTTCACCGGTCAATGATGTGTTTCGTCGCAGTAGCGGAGATATGTTCTGTCATATGAAAACATACCACAATATTATAGAACCAAAAGAAACATTCATAGTATGTTTTAGGGAACTACAGGCTTTGGCAGCCTACTTTCTGCTTAACACCCAAAACTTATCATTAGCCCGAAACAACTGCAACTATATCTCAGTGGACAATGACAGTGTCCCAAAACGGCACAAGGAGATCAGTTGATGCACTGTGTCTGTTGAACTGATATGCTTGATATGCATTTGGTACTAGCTTCATAGAAAATGGATGTCATTTGATCCGTTCTGCTTTTCTATTACCGCAGACAATCCTTGTCACAATCATTAAGGGCCCACTGTAAACGGTGCGCGGTGACGCCTTCCATTAAACTGTGACACAGTAGATTGAGAGACGCCAAATGTTTACACAGCTTAAGAAATTAAATATCCCATTCTTCTTCCCCAGAGTATTACGCTGTTTTCGAAGTCACGTCATCTTACCATGAGTAGCCTGGCAGATGACACCCGATGTCAAGATCCGCTAGCGCTACGTAAAAGTATATTTAAATAATGGTTCCCATGACTTTTAGCATGCCTGTTCTTATATGTAGAATCATATTTTCTCAACCAGTTGATTTAACTACTGTCTACTAGAGTGGAAATCATGATACCGTTTGTCCAATCAGACGTGATGACTGAATATATTGATGCAGGGATGAATTGAATTTTCAGAAAGATATATGCGGATGGATTATAATTTTTTATTAGTGCTGTCAAGCACCAGAAAATAAACCTTATAAGTACCACGCGCGAAATATAAAAAAGGTACTCAGTACTTAAAAAGAGACTACGCTTAATTACTGATTACTAAAGACCGCTTTTCATAAAGTATCGTTGTTTTTTTTTTCAGACGAGAAGGAAATAATGTGAAAAGAACATAGGCATATAAATATATAAATAATAAATATACGGTCATTTGCATCATTAGCAACAAGGTATTATCGAAAGTTTTGATCAGGCTGAGTTCTGTATTCGAATATCATCTAAGTTGATTTGCCAAGGTGATGACTTCTTGAATAAATCTGTTGAGAACTACCTGGAAGTAATACAACTGATTGGTCTATGGTTAGTTATTGAGATTTGATAGACGAAACTGTTCGAAAGCCGAGATTATTTTTTCAAGCATGAAAACAAAATTCATCTTGACCGACGGTTTTATCTAACTGACCTTGTTCAAAAGCTCGGATCAAAACGTCAGCTCATGCGGTACAGCCTTGAGAATCTGTTAAGCATAGTTGCAGAACAAACTGTAGGTCATCTATGTGTGTGCGGTAAACAAAAACAAAAACCAAAAGGAATGTGCTTGAACAGATATCAGCAACGGGAAATAGCCGGCCACCCTGGCAGACGTAAATACTCAGAACCGAGAACATATTTCATATAAGAAAATCGTATCTTCTTAACGTTAATAATTATGTTTTTTTGTGTGATACAATAGCTTCTCACCACAAGATAGACCTAAAAGACCGAAGAAATAAAGCGAAGTCTTAATATTAAATCTGGGCTCGAAACGTCAGTTTTTAATCTTCAAAGCATCCACCCAGAAAACGAAAGAAAATAGACAAAATAAATAAATAAATGAAAGCTTTCGGGGCCATTTGCCACTAGGCCGTGAAATTGGGAAGTTCTGGACACAGGCTCATACACTCAGTGTTAATCACAACCAATCATTGGCGAGTGACGAGCCACGCAATGTGATATGGAGATAGGCACAATGTTGGTAAGCGTGAGTCGGAGTTCCCGCTGACTGAAATGGAGGTCTGGCCGATTAGGTTATTGCAGTCGTGTAGACAATTAGTTAACCTGTGTAAATTATCACTCCAGTCCGGCCAAAGTAAATCACTGAATAAATCTTCATTTTATTTTATTTTTTTGCAGTAATGTTAACCCTGTACATGACCCCGGGGTCATCCGAGGTAGAGTGTTTAATTAATCTGTAGTGCGTCCTAATAATTTCCAGAACATTGAAACGCATCCCGCCTGTGAGAAAGACGTTGTAGGGTGGAAAATAATTTTTTCACCACACCCAAATATATTTGAATCAGGATTCGCGTTATCATTTCTATTTAGATTCGCGTTAATTTCGCGTTAAGCTTTTTTTTCTTCGTGGATGTACAGCGAGTATTTCCCAATTTTTGTGAACTTCGATGCGAACGGAAATCGAACCATAATCTGTGGCTGATTAGTCCAGTCGCTGAAAGATTGTGAAGGCGTTTCCAATATATGTTTTCTACTACATGAACTACGTTAGAAATATATCAACTGCATGGAAACAACATTTAATCTGAGATAACAGCTCCATTTACTTTTGATGTGTTAATAAGGTGAATACAGTTACTATTTAAAATATTGTTAGTTGTGTAATGGTTAACGGTTCGGAATGAGAAATTGGAGAGCCCAGTTTAAATTCCAGTTCATTTCATTCACTTACACGCAAATACTCTTGGTTATGGCCGGACTGCATCTCTTCTGTCCCCGGCTATAGGTGGAATAGCATTAGAAGATGTGTCCCATAGCCTGGGTTGTCAACCACACAGAAAGAAAAGGCAATAGACTACTTCAAAAATCTTCTGTCCTAACTGTTATGAATCGAAAATCGACATGATCGCCCAAGCGTATATGTCGTATGACACTTAACGGAGATAAGGTAGAAGGAGAAGAAAGAAAAGGGGTGTTTGATTTGCTGGTAGACACTGTCAGTTAATATTCATTCGAAGAATGATTTTTCTTTGGAAGTAACTGAGCATATTAGATTAAATTGTTTTCCATGAAAATATATTGTACTATCCATAGAAAGATATTTTATATATTAATAGCAGTATTCTTCTGTATTGTGTCTTACAGTCATCCTTCAACTGGGATTTTATTAGTGCTTTTCTACGGTGGGGTGATGGATAGAGGCTTTGATTGCGGAATCGGAGAGCCGCATTCGATTTCCACTCGAATCCATTACAGTCACTTACCTGACCTTGGGAAAGGTATGAATCCTCTGAATAGCAGGACAGACGGGTTCTATAGCTTTGGATGGCAACTTTCTGCTGGAAAAAAATATGCCTCATCTATCGAAAGATACATGTTCGCCTAATTGTGTTTCACGCATGACACATAACTGAAATATTCTTTTTAAGATTCTCGACAAAATCCAAACAAGGATCTGCAATGTAATAGGTCTTCACCTGACATCTCGGCTTCAGTCACTTTTCCCACTGCCGGGACATAGTTTTCTAGTGTCTTTTCTATAAATATTTTCTTGGCTATTGTTTTGATTAGGTTTCTTCATTTTAATTAGTTTGGGTCAGTGATTGTGGATAGCTAAGTTAATGATAAGGCGGTCTGAAGATCAGCCTTCTCCATCTCTAAATATGGCCTTGTGTCACATTTCCTGTAAATCACCAGAAATAAATATCACTTTCTTCTTTGGTACTTCATGAATATAAATGTACTAATGGATTGGCAATTATGTGTCAGCATTTTCTGTTGAAATATCTCGATGTAACCTTAAGTTCTATTCTAAGAGTTTATTTTCTCGCACTTTTCACCTGTGGAACTCACTTCTTGGCATTTTTGCCGCGATGTTTCAGAATAATATTAGCTCATTCCTTCCTTGAAACACCTCTTCTTCTGAGGGGGCTATGATCATTACCTGGCACATTAGAAATTTTTCCACGGTATTGCCGTTAAGCCAACTTTAAACCCCCCTTTTTGTCACATTCGATAGCGACGTGTGCGCAATGAAATTAACACTCTTCCGTTTTCCTGCGACCCGGCCACTGACAATTCATTAATTAAATTGCCTGCTTCTGTCTTTCTGAATCCTATTATTTTATCGTGCTTTCTCCCCCCACTAAAGTCTTCTCCTTCTCTTTCACTCGCAGACAACCCCATGGGTCATAATGGCTTTATTGTCTCTCTTGGGGTGAAAAGATATAACATTGCTATATCTAGTATTTTGTAAATGTTTTTCTATTTTGTAAATATTTGTGTGTGTGTGTGTATGTGTGTGTGTGAGTTTTCTTTCTCTTCAATGTTATGATAACCATCTTGAGTTTTCTCAAGTTCGTCTTTCTTTAGATGATCTTCTCAGTTTCTATGGCTTTTGCTCTGTTTTAAAACATTTTCTCTGTCTATGTTTCATTCGCAATTCAATTTTACCTTTATTCATGATGCCATCTTTTACTTTATATCTCTCATTTCATTTCTAATATTCGTTAATACTTATTCATTGTTCCCTTCATCTTCTCATTTTTTTCTCGAGTTCAGTGATCTCTGCTTCAGTCAACCATATTTCTTTAATAATGTCCATTTTGACAATTCTTACTTTATTCTCATCTTTATTATCTCTGATATCCGGAAATGTTCTTCCCATTTCTGACAATTTTTGTAGTACGCTCGCCTAATTCCGTATAATGGGTCTCTACCTCAATTGATATTTTTTTTCATAAGAGTCGGTGTTGGTTGAAGTGGATGATCAATTAGAAACATCTGTTAACGGTGTTCGTTCTTTTTAGTTAAGGAATGTACTTGAGCATCAGGTTTCGCATCTTTACTTTTTTCTCAATTGAGGTTTCTTCTTCTTCTTCTTCTTCTTCTTCTTCTTCTTCTTCTTCTTCGTCATCATCATCATGATCTTTTTTCTTCTTCGTCATTATCATCATCATCTTCTTTTTCTTCTTCTTCTTCTTCTTCCTCTTATTATTATTATTATTATTAGTAGTAGTAGTAGTAGTAGTAGTAGTAGTAGTAGTAGTAGTAGAAGCAATATTGTTATTGGTGCTGTTATTATTATTAGAGAACAGCGGGATTTAAGAAAAGAAAAGACACAGTGTTTGACAATATTCAGCAATATTACTACAGTTTGTCTTCAAGTTATGTATAAATATTGTATATAAGAACGATTTTTTTTTGTTTATACTTGTATACAATTTTAAATATAACCTGAAGAAGACAGACGTATTGTCGAAATATTGTTTAGCATTGGCAAACACTGTGTTTTTTTTTCTTTTCTTAAATCGATCTCTTCTGTTAACTGTTGAAGAATTTGGGTCTCATTTTGTTTATTATTATGATTTTTTTCTTTCCCTTGATTTCTGGTGTATACTCAGTTTTTTTTTTGCCGGGTCCCGACCAGAGACTTAAGGTCAGGCATTGCATCATAACAATTTCAACTGAGCAGATTTGAGAGAAAAAATCAGCATCACACTCATACGGATTTGAGAAATATTTACCTCCTCCTCCTCCTCCTCCTCCTCCTTCTTCTTCTTCTTCTTCTTCTTCTTCTTCTTCTTCTTCTTCTTATTATTATTATTATTAGTAGTAGTAGTAGTAGAAGCAATATTGTTACTGGTGTTGTTGTTATCATTATTAGAGAACAGCGGGATTTAAGAAAAGAGCAGTTTTGAGAAAAAAAATCACACATATTTCACATAGGTAAAGTTCTTCTTAAGATGTGAGAAGTACTTTTGAGAATATATTGTTTTTATTTCTTTGAGGTATTAGCTACCAGAAATCCCTTCGATTAATCTATTGGAATCTTTTCCAATCAATCCGAGGGCTCCTACTACAACTGGAATTGTTGATTTCCTCATGCGCCACATCTTTGAGAATTCGATTTCAAGGTCCTTGTATTTTGATAGCTTTTTGAAGATCTTCAATGATACATTGCCGTCTGCAGTGACTGCACGGACAATAAAAAGACATATTTTGTCTTTGTAGTCTATAATCAGGATGTCTGAACGATTAATTTTAATTGTTCTGTTTGTGTGTATTGTAAAATCCCATAAACCTGTTACGGGTCCTATCTCTTAACTAGGTCTTGGTGGTGTGCATACCCATTTCTTGCAGTTTCCGTTCCGTAAAAGTTGCAGATATTCAGGTACAGATATTACCTCACTTTGTCATACCAAGTTTTATATTCACTGAGTGCCAATACTACACAACCTGCTAAAAAATGGTCAATTGTTTCTGCATATTTGTAACAGAATCTGCATCTTGGGTTAACACGATTTTTCAGTATGTATGCTTGGTAATTTCTAGTTAATAAGCATTGGTCCTGTGCTGCAAGATTAAAAATTTCGGTTTCAGATTTTAACCCTGCACTCCGTAGCCACCAATGGGTACGGGGTTTGTCTACATCAACTAGTTTGGTACGGAGAGAGTATTGACCGTTAAGTAGTTTATCATGCCATCGTTTTTGTATCTGGTCGGCTGCATTCGCCTTTGCTTTCTTTTTTAACTGTTTTGTAGCTGCGTTCGGTGTATTATGCCTCTCTGTATTGCCTTTCTTCACCCATTTGAAACTTCAGTTTTAAAACTTTGACTTCCTTTATTGCTGAATAAGAAATGATTATTATTATTATAATTATTATTATTATAATTATTATTATTATTATTATTATTATTATTATTATTATTATTATTATTATTCGTTTCATTACAATCAATCTGCATTCAATTCACATCGAACCGAAGGTAAACTCTCTCTAGATCCATCTGCGAACACATTTGTCTTCGGTGAATTTAATACGGACCACGACACGTGTCTTAAACATTATTATCTTACTATTATTCAAACATTAGATTCTGCGCAATCATTTACTCAAATCGTGGATTTTCTTACCCGTTTCCCTTGTATACTGGAGGAAGAGGTTTCGCTATTTCATTAATTTCTGACCTTTTCTCCTCGCTCTAGCGAAGCCTTGCAACACGGTCCTCTTCGAAAATTGGATCACTCAGCAGTATCTATTAATATCTCGTTCCAATCATCTGTTAAACTGGAAAATGCTCTTCATAAGACATCTTTCCGCTACCAGCATGCTGATTAGGACTCGCCCCGTCCTTTTCTTCGAGACGACAAATGAACTGATATTTTTGACCTTCACATTGGGAATTGGTTCAGTGACCATATAGATGCATTCATTCATTCTCAGAAAATACATGCTGAAAGCTTAATCTTCTCCATGGTTCACAGCAGCCTGATCTACCAAAATATCACTCAGGAACCAATATTCCCGTCTATACCAGCGCAACAGCTCCTGTGACATCAGACGCCAAACCGTTGCTGCTCCTACTAAATGTAGACGAGTACTTGCTGGGATAATAATGTACAATGTTGCATCTAATACTTTGGCTGTCGTGATTACTGGCGGCTCTGTAATAGTGTCAAATACGTCTAAGTTCGCTATTCCTTCTCTCTTCAACCAATTTGAGGTGTTAACATCTTCTGATGATAAAACTGTATCTTTCGCCCGTACATTCTTCTTCAACTATATTCTTGACTCATCTGGAGTATTCCCTCCCACCTAGAATTGAGATTCTGTTGAGTGATAATGCCTATAACAATTTCTATGGTTTCTGCTATTATCTCTAGCCTAGATCCCCACAAAACATGTGGACTTGATTGTATCCCTGTAATAGTCACTAAGAAATGTACTCCCGAACTGGCTCTTATACATTTTAAATAAGTGTCTCGCAACCTCTTGCTTTCCTGCCTGTTGGAACTCCTCATATGTCGTTCCAGTTTTTAAGTACTCGGAGTAACCGTACGACACGTCCAAGTATCGAGCTATTATCCTTCTACCACTATTAGGGAAAGTCCCACAATCCTTAATCAAAGTTAAATTGGTTAAGCATCTTACACCGCAGGAACTTTTTTTAGACAATCAATATGGCTTTCGAATCTGCAGGCCAACTACTGGTGGACTGACGATAATTACAGAAAGAGTTTATCAAGCTCTAGTTATGAATGTTCATGTTTTTGGACATCTCGAAAGCGTTCGACAGGGTTTGGCGTGCAAGTCTTCTCAACAAGCTAAAAGTTACGGTATCTCCAGACAATCTCTTGAACTGATTCAATCTTTCCTATTGAATAGTGAAATGAAAATAATGATGATCGGCCACTATTCAAGTTCCTTTCGTACTAATGAAGATGTCCCTCTGGGCTACATACTTGGTCCTAGTTTGTTTATAATTTCCCCGATAGCATCAGTTCTCAATATGATTTCTACGTTGATAACACAACCATTTACTCCTGTCTCGATAGTAAGTCTAATCGCTTTGTTATGGTCCAAATAACAGCTGATAATCAAAACGACTTTCAGTCTGTTTTTAAGTGGAACAAATTATAGCTTTTTAACTTTAACGAACACAAAGCTAAACTACTCTCTGCTAAAATCTGCTATACCCCTCTCTACCTACCATCAGCATAGCTAATGCTGATCTGATGCAGAGTGACGGGTGTTGCTTTCTTTAACATGAAGTAGAAAGACTATATTAAATCCATTACGGGGTCAGTTTCTAAGAAGAATGGGTCACTGTTTCGTGTTAGACAATCTTTCTCTCCAGAATCTATCTTACATATTTAGGTATACCATTCGTCCATGCTTATAATATTGCAGCCGCATATAGTCTGTTGCTCCTGCTATTTATCCTTGATTAAAAAATCAGCAATATTATTGGCCATGATCTAGCCTCTCGGTTTCATTCACTTAACCACCGCCGTAAGGATGCCTCCCTTTGCTTTTTCTTTAAATAATCTCATGATAATTGTTTGGGTGATCTCTTCGCTATGGTGCCTAGATTCTTTGAATTTAAGTGCAGTAGTAGTCTGGCGACGAGGCCTCACCAATTTACAGTTTTATTGGCTAGCTGTAATCATATATTCTATGCTAACAGTTTCTTTTCTCGTACTTCTCACTTGTGGATTTTCTTCGCGGCGCCATACTTTCCATCTGGCTTTAATCTGGAAAAATGTAAATGCAGTATCAATGGATATCTATTGTCCCCCTGATTAATCTTCTTTCGTTCTCACTCCTTTGTAATGTGACTGTTTCTAACTATTCCACACCTACTATCCCCTTGTGCCTAGGTGGCTTTACTGCCTTGCATGGGGGTGAACTCGATTTTCTTAAAAGAACAAACTATTTTCTTCGGAAATAACTTATAGGGTTTTCTATGTGTACAGTAGCTATTAACGCAAATGTTAGTGTAATAGTATATTTACATCTCTTTCACAGAATAATTTATAGACCATCTAAATATGTGTTTCATTAATTTGGTTATTAGTATATGTTGGGACCTTATTTGGAATTGTGTTAATTCTTTGAAGTAACTGTACCATTATCATACTATTATTATAATTATTATTAT
>OZ038487.1:106812411-106842411 GCA_964036315.1 Acanthosepion esculentum | reverse complement strand
GAACGTCAAAATACTTCAAAGTGAAAAAAATCAACCGATGTGAAATGGATGAAATTATGACGTGTAGGTTTGAAACTGTTATTGAAAATTGTTCCACAAACGAACCACACACACACACACATCAAATAAAAACGAAGCGCATATACCCATACATACGAGTACAAATAGTTGCAAACATATACACTTACGTACGTACACATGCGGTATCATCCAAACATTCATGAGGCATGTATGTATAATGCGCGTATGTTTAACTGTCTTTAGATTTCTGCTACCTCGCATGTCAGTCCCTCCCTGGCCTCTTTCAATTTAGCGTTCCTTTCGCTTCTGTTTATCTTTTAATGTAGCCGAGGGTCAGAACAAATATGTATCCATTATTTGACATTAAACGTAGGCAACGCAACTTGGTAAAATAAGTCTCATGAAAGATAACTGGCAGATAGTCTAATATAGTTTATAACTGGCAGATAGTCTAATATTTTTAGTGCACTGAGATGTGTAGACATTCTATAGAAAAAAAAATAGAGTCATTGGTAATGCCTTCGCAAGCCGGATCCGACCCTTGATGTACAACATACACAAGGCCGAAGGAGAGTGAGGAAGCAACGGAAATGTGGTTCTACAGAAGGATACTGGGCATGCAACCGACCGAACAAGCGAGCAACGAAGAATTTTTAGAGAAAATGGAAGGAAAGGACACATTACATCGGAAAGAGATTGTTGAAATTTCTAGGGTACATAATTTTGAAAATAGGGATGGAAAAATTTGATAATCACAGAACTGAGTGAATGCAAGATGAGCAGAGGAAAAAAATGCATAACCAGCCAAGTGAGCTTGAGTAAATGAATGGCGGAACAAGGTTTAGGAGGGATAACAAAAAATAATATTAAGAGCTGCAAAGACCAAGAAGTTGTGAAGAGTCATGTTCACAGTAAAAGAAGAATGCTGTCCGTATATGCATCACCAGATGACGCATTGGGGTGTGGTAATTACTTCAAAGTTTTTATCCCCTAATCATTCAGACATCGCAAAGTTGCACGGAATAATGATTTTATTAATATAGATATTTGGGGCATAGACGGTATTTGTCATGTCACCAGTCACGTAAGCCAGCAAGTTCACAGTGGTACCATATGTGCTGTAGCAGTAGTGGTTTGTCTACGGTAAAATAACGAGATGAAACCTATAGCACATCAGGCTGCTTTTGAATTCAGATTTCTCTTCTACTAAATCGTTGTCATAAAAGGATACGGAGCCCAATTTTTCCTGTCCTTAAATCTTACTTGCAAGAGGAATTGATAGATTGTGTGCTTCGGAAACAGCAAGGATGGATATCAGTTTCGGTATTATTTGATTTATACCGACACCATTTCGGTATTATTTGATTTATACCGACACCATTTCGGTATTAATTGATTTATACCGACACCATTTCGGTATTATTTGATTTATACCGACACCATTTCGGTATTATTTGATTTATACCGACACCATTTCGGTATTATTTGATTTATACCGACACCATTTCGGTATTATTTGATTTATACCGACACCATTTCGGTATTATTTGATTTATACCGACACCATTTCGGTATTATTTGATTTGTACCGACACCATTTCGGTATTATTTGATTTGTACCGACACCATTTCGGTATTATTTGATTTATACCGACACCATTTCGGTATTATTTGATTTATACCGACACCATTTCGGTATTATTTGATTTATACCGACACCATTTCGGTATTATTTGATTTATACCGACACCATTTCGGTATTATTTGATTTATACCGACACCATTTCGGTATTATTTGATTTATACCGACACCATTTCGGTATTATTTGATTTGTACCGACACCATTTCGGTATTATTTGATTTATACCGACACCATTTCGGTATTATTTGATTTATACCGACACCATTTCGGTATTATTTGATTTATACCGACACCATTTCGGTATTATTTGATTTATACCGACACCATTTCGGTATTATTTGATTTGTACCGACACCATTTCGGTATTAATTGATTTGTACCGACACCATTTCGGTATTATTTGATTTATACCGACACCATTTCGGTATTATTTGATTTATACCGACACCATTTCGGTATTATTTGATTTATGCCGACACCATTTCGGTATTATTTGATTTATACCGACACCATTTCGGTATTATTTGATTTATACCGACACCATTTCGGTATTAATTGATTTGTACCGACACCATTTCGGTATTATTTGATTTATACCGACACCATTTCGGTATTATTTGATTTATACCGACACCATTTCGGTATTATTTGATTTGTACCGACACCATTTCGGTATTATTTGATTTATACCGACACCATTTCGGTATTAATTGATTTGTACCGACACCATTTCGGTATTATTTGATTTATACCGACACCATTTCGGTATTATTTGATTTATACCTACACCATTTCGGTATTATTTGATTTATACCGACACCATTTCGGTATTATTTGATTTATACCGACACCATTTCGGTATTATTTGATTTGTACCGACACCATTTCGGTATTATTTGATTTATACCGACACCATTTCGGTATTATTTGATTTATACCGACACCATTTCGGTATTAATTGATTTATACCGACACCATTTCGGTATTATTTGATTTATAACGACGCCATTTCGGTATTATTTGATTTATACCGACACCATTTCGGTATTATTTGATTTATACCGACACCATTTCGGAATTATTTGATTTATACCGACACCATTTCGGTATTAATTGATTTATACCGACACCATTTCGGTATTAATTGATTTATACCGACACCATTTCGGTATTATTTGATTTATACCGACGCCATTTCGGTATTATTTGATTTTATAGATTCATCACTTCATGAGCATTTAAGCGTATATAAATATAACGAACCCTGGAATTGGAACACGGCGCTCCGATTTGCAATTCTGAGCGATTATCTATTACACCACCTACACACTGAAGCTTACAATACCTGGTATTCCTAAGCAGTCACACATCTAAGTACAGACCCGTTTCGGCGTTGCTTAACTTCGATGATTATACGAGAACAGTTGTTTCTGCGTGATATGGAAGTAAGCCACAATAGTAGGACATAATAGTTTAAATCATGGGGTACATATTGTCATCACCATCACTAATACGCCTGTAGTCCACTGGATATTTGCCTATGTCAGATTACTGATGCTATGTTAGGCTCAACGGCTAACCACTTCATCCTGTAATTTAAAATACTATTTAAATAAGAAGTTGTTTATTAAAGGGAAAATACAAACTAAATGCGGATTAAATTATTTTTCTAATTAGACGTCAGTTATATTATTTTTATATTTAATCATTGGCACTTGCAATGTCTAGACATGAAACAAGCTTCGCACAGTCAGGCCACTGTCAATTTTTATTTCATAAGTTCTAACTGGTCTTTTATTGGCAACGTATGGCGTATGCATTTCACACAACTAGAATTACTTCGGGTATTTAATGAAGCCAAGATGCAAGTCAAATGACATCAGTTTGCACACGCTCAAAAATAGCTGTTGCAGCAGGTAGCGCCACTAAATTGTACTGGTGTGGAGATCGGTTTAATTTGAAATTGCTCCCGTCTGAATTAGTACCGGATTACTGATTGAACCTGATTAGTTATAGAAACGGATTACTATTTACCGGTCTGCCGATGGCCAAGTTGAATTTGCTTGTTCATCAAGTATTATACGTTGAAAATAACAGGCTTTAATGATAGACACTTAGAGTAAATACATAAATAGAGAAAAACTGAAAATTCTCCGACATTTGTGTTTGGCGCAAATTATAAAATTGGAAATAAGATATTGATAAAAAACAAACATAGATGCAGATTTTTTTTTCTGTTTTTCTTCGTGTTTATTATGTTATGTAATGCGGCGAATACATTTAAATAATATACATAATCTTCTCTACTAAATACTTGTCTTTCAGTCATTTAATGCTGGCCTCACGATTTCCACGGACATGAAGTGGAACAAATATATCAAATCAATAGCTGCATCTACTGCAAGGAAAGTTGGGTCATTTTGTCGTTCTCGAAAATTCTTTCTCGTCAGGGTCCATCTTGTACCTTTACAAATCTACCATTCGTCCGTGCATTGAATAATTTTGTCATATTTGGACTGGTGGTCCTGCTGTACATCGCGAGATTCTTTCCAAATTCCAAAGATACTTCTGTAATGTAATCGATCTTGACAAGGTCTCACCTTTTTTCCTGGTGCTCCGAACAGATGAAGTTGAGCAGGGAACTAGATTGGCATCTAGGTCCCACAATTTTAACGTTGAAATAGCTAAAACAAATCACCACTACTATTCCAACAATTTATTTTCCCCACACTTCCCACCTGTGGAAGTCTCTTCCATTTCCTTGCTTCCCTGATAAGTACAATCTTAAAAAAATTAAATGCAACGTCAATCGCCATCTTTTACGTGTTTGAACTCCGTTCATTTTTGTCTTTTCGTCAGTCCTCCCTACTCTTAACCTTCTCTTTCACTTTCATTTCCTGTAAACCCCTGCATACTAGTGGCATTACTGACTTTCTTGGGGAATTATTAAAAATAAAATCGCACAATACATTGGCCAAGCTTCAAGTAATAACTGAGACCGGAAATAACATCTTCAGTCTCATCACTGTCTAAAAGATACACATGTAATATAATTATAAGTGCACATGTCAATCTGTCTGAATAGAATTAAAATGATCATGTACGAGTCAAGAAAACCAAATGAAACGTTGTAATAAATATGGCGACAAAGATGAGGACAATAGTCCGAATAATGTAAATAGTGTACATACCTCATCTCAAAAATATAGACAAATGTTTTCATTTTAAAATTTAACTGTTGATTTCATCCCGTAAATTCTTTATTATAATAATCAATCTCGCTTACAGAATTACAAGCATTTCTAAAGGATTTTGAAGCTATACTGCTTCATATATAATCCCTTGTCACTTAAAACATGAACAAATATACATTTATGCAAAAGTTATAATTCACAAGTCATTGGATGTAGAAATTTAAATATGATCAGGTCGGCCTGCTGCATTAGTTTGCATGCATTAATATTGGAAAGAAGAATATTTGAAACACTTCCTCGACAATTATTTTGGAAAAAAAAAAGTTTCATTTTCAGACGATTTAATTTTTTTTTTTAATATGGTAACTCGGAAACTGAGACACAATTGAAGTACCTGAATGGTAGCTAACACATCTCCCTGATGTATGAGATAACAATTTGACTCGTTTCAAGCTCAGAAGAGCATAAAATGAATCAAGATCGATTCATAAACACGTCTGTCGCTGATTTTTTAACATTACGTTTTGAACGTGTTTATTCGTACGTGTTGGAGAAAAAAGACATTTTTGGTAAGACGTATTCACACGTCTACACCGGGAAAAAGTTTAAGAGACTTCGAACATGACATGATCGTTGATGCGAGACGGTCTGGATCTAAGCCTCTACATAGTAAACTACTGGTTTAATAAATCCTGGGTGTGCAGCCAAACAACATAGATTTATTGTGGGATGCCGTAATAACTGCCTGGACGCAAATGTTGAAAGAGTGTTTCAAGAAGAATGCTCTTCCCAAAAAGTTGTTGAATCCATGCCAAAAAGAAGTTAGGCAGTTCTAAATGTAAAAGTGGGTCTAACTCGGTAATAGAATGAAATGAGCGTTGAGTGTATGTCCTTAATAATCAGACATCACATTGTGACAATTACAATTCGATTGACAGATACAATCACTGATGCATATATATATATATATATATATATATATATATATATATATATATATATATATATATATATATATATATTAAACATGTTGTGTTGAATGTTAAAGACAACATCGTCCCGCATATTTTTTTTTTGAATTTTCTCATATATTCTAATGAGACTTTTTATTTGAAAATGATTTCGAAATAAATATTGTCCGTACGATAACCTAGTAGTTTCGAACATCATTGTTCATCTTCAGGGTCAAAATTTTTTTTAGTCAAAATTTTTTTTAAACATTTGCCAAATGTCTTGTAGCGTAATCATGTGGCTACATTTTTTTACACTAAATAAACGTTAAAATCCTTTTAATTTCAAAAGACGCGATGATGTTATCACGTGCATGGCGAAGATTTTTATTAAGTGACAGAGTGAAAAAGATTTTTATTATACAAGCCAAAAGATCGAAGAATACGTTATAAAATTTAAATATATTATAAATATTGTAGGATGTTTCCAGAAATATTGTAATCTATAACATGTTTAAAAGAAAAGTTGCTGCCAAATTACACACACACACACAGACACACACAGACACACACACACACACACACACACACACATATATATATATATATATATATATATATATTATATGTACACACACACGCAAACACACACGCAAACACACACGCAAACACACACACACACACACACACACACACACACACACATATATATATATATATATATATATATATATATATATATATATATATATATATATATATATATACTGCATCTATTGTGATCTGGCCATATATTTTTCTACTTAGCAATATAAGAGGTAAACCCAGAACTATTAATGTTACGAATAACTTCCAAATTAAAGGCAATCACTTAAGAAGTATTAAGATCTAAATGAATCTGCGTATGCTGAATTTTTTTCTTTGTTTCCTTAAGATGTAAAAATAAAAAAGAATAAGTTAAATCAGTGCAAATATGTGACATATATCGGACATTTTGGATAGAAAATACTAAATCAAAATTCAATCAAGGGGATTTGTATGTGATCAATAGATTGATATTTAGAAAGATTAGACAATGTGTTGGATCAATTCAAGTTTTGTTTTTGTTTTTTCATGAGATGTGGTAAATTATTCTTTGCGATTCACTTTCTTTTTGAATTCTACCTTTTGTATTTTTCTTTGTTTTTTTAATTATTTATTTTTCGCGATAACAAACAGAGAATGAATTAATTCCAGCCTAAAAGAGACGCCAAGTTATTTAACGCATCAATATATGAAAAAATATTTGAGAGTAGTGCATTGAGATAAGAATATGATTGCCAGCAAGTAAGATTTAATTTCCTTTTAATGTGATATCAAATTGAAATCGATTCATGTGTATCGATATAATATATTGTGCTTTGAAAAACAACACAGACATATGAATATAAACAAAGCTTAATGTCTAATTTATCATGTTTTTAACTTCGTTAAACATTATATCTTTCACAATCAAGCTGACAACAGGTTGAAATTACATTCTTTTTTATGCGTATTGTTATTTCAGAATTATGGTGAACATGTCTATCCACAACTTCGTATCTTTCTTAGTTCGAAGTATTTCCTTACTATCCCTCCCATTTACTCTTCTGCCATGTGTTTACTTAAACTCATACACATAGATTACTCATTGTTTCCATCGGGTACATTGTTGATTACAATCTGATTTTGTTCTATTCTTTTCTATCTTGAATCCAGCACGCTGCGATCGCTTGTCTGTATCCCCTCTTGTGTGTTAACACCATTCTTAGTTTTTGAACCTTTGGCATTATTACTGTTTGTTTGCCTTATTATTTTGCCTTATTACTTTTATTGGTGTTGTGCATGTTATTTTCTTATCATTATCTTCGCCTTGGTCTTTTCTTTTCTTCTCTTTCTCTTGTTATTGTTTATTGCGGACTTTGATAATTCTGTTTGTTAAATGTCAATCGACATCTCCAGATGCCTTGATCTCTTCCCCGTCCTTCTCTTCATACTTTCCTCAATCACATCTCTTTACTCTTGCTCCCACTCTCTGTAACCCCTTGCGTGCTAGTGGTACTCCATCCTTGCTTGGGGTGAAATGCTTAGAGAAAATTCTGCCAATTACGTTTACTTAATCATAGCCAATTCTTCTACATACATATTATATTCAAACTTTCCAGAATCTTTCGAATTTTTCCAGCCATTTTTCTTTATGTATTACAGCAATGTAAGCTGAAATGACTACTTCAAATTCTAGATAAAGTGTCCATTTTATTTTCCATTTTCCTTAAAATTCCCCGTTTCTCACATGTTCTGTACATGGTATTCTTAGAATCTTTCTGCGTAACCACATTTCTTTTGCCTGAATTCTCTTCCTCATCTGTAAGGAATTTCTTCAAAAATCCCTGTTATGTAGGCGATTTGATATTACATCTCAGTTTCTCACAATTTATTTGTTTCTAACAAAACATTCCAGTTCCTTAATAGTATGTTTGGCATGTGGAAGATATTTCTTCCTTTTCCAAAACGCCTTCGGATTTCTGTACCACATTTTGTGACATCTGTTAATGCACATTACCGGCAGCTACATTTCTTTACTTGCTTAATTCTTACGTTTCCACATTGTAGCTTGCATTTTTGCTGTTTCTCTTCCAACTTATAAATACTTATTTCTTCTCACTTTCATTTACTAACTTATCTAAACCTTCTTGAAGATAACCTGTGTCTTCCATCAAGATCGTGTCATCTTCGTGTTATTAATATTGTGCCCATCACTAATAAATACTTTCAACATGTCTTTGTTGTTAATATTAAATAATTCCGATGAGAAAAAAAATCTTTCTCTGAAACCATTATAATTTTTTTTTATTCTTTCTCTATTAATTTTCTGTTCTTATCAAGGCGGTTTGCTCGTAGTAATCTTTCCAGATTAAATTAAATAGTGTTAAATTGTAAATATGAGGAGAGACATAGCCCAGAATGTCTTTGTAAAAGTAGTTTTATCACCTGGTCACTATTGGCTGGTGGTCAACTTAACATATATTATGGTTCAGGTTCCTTGTACCACGGTGATCGTGCAAGGTAGAACCAATGAAGAATAAATCGAACACAGGTATGGAATAACACAGATATATATTACAAATAGAATATACGTACAAAAGAGTAGAAGTGTTAGTAATACAATCAGGTCGGTTAGAGTTAACTATGTTGTCTCGACCAGTATCATTATTCCAATGCCTTACAGTAATCGTCTGACGCGACTCAACTCAAACTGTCACTCACTGATTCTCTCTGTCTCACTCTGCAGCTTCCTGTTGAGGCGCAGTATTTATGGGGTACGGACTAGTCCATTACTATTATGGGTAGGTTCCCATAACAACATATTACCTATATCAAATGTTCCAAAAGTGGGTTCTGAGGAAACAAGGTATCCTGCAAAGGAATTTATGGGGTTCCGTGACAAAAGTTCAGAGTAATAAATGTATAACATAACACATTATCAAAGTTGGTAAATAACTTCTAAAAAATATTTTTCAACAGATTTATATTGTTCTATAATGTCGTGATGTATCTTGTAATACTTTTCTTTATGGTATATCAGTGAATGATAATTGTATCATGCTACTGATGAATTGAAAAATAGTTATTGATTGTGATATCATCTTTGTATTTACTATGACACCACATAAATCTGAAGATTAATTTTCTCGCACTATTGAAAAAAGATCTGGCTGTTAATTGACACTCGTTGGCATAACTTTGGTGTGTTTACATTCTGGTTAAAAACACAACACGGACGTGTATCAATACTATAAAACTGTCAGTACAAACCAGATCATTACTTCACCGGCAAGATGTTTTGAAATAATTTAAGAAAAAGAGTACAAATATCCTACCACTTCTTTCGCTCAAATTGATATAGGTCCTATATATAGCTATAAATGTGAAGAAATGGCGCAATTGCTGGGAATATTCTTAGACTTTATTTTCCGGAATAACTTTTATTAATGCAATCTCGTCTTTCTGGATGTAGAGTTTACGCTCTTACAGTGCTTTTTTTTCGATTTTGAAAATATCCAATAGACGCAAAGATCAAAGTCAGGTTAATATAGTGGACGACCCATTTTGTAATGCATTTGATAGACGGGAATTAACGAATTCCTACCGCATATGTTATCTCGTTCACAAATTATTTATTATGTGCCACTTTGTTTCCCTATATACAGGGTGGGCCAAATGTAGGCTTAGGGTTGTTTGACTATTTGTTAAACGTTTTATATCACAGCCCAGAACCAGACCGACTTCGTTTGAACTGTTCTTTTAGCGAGATAGACCATCTCGCTATTATGCTTTGGCAGTAAGGGACTACCTTAACTAAACCTTTCGACAGCGTTGTTTCGGAGTAAGGGAAAACATTGAATGGCCACCACATTCACCTGAACTAACACCAATGGATTTCTTTTTTGGGGTGTGTAGAGCGTAGAAAAGAATACGGCTTATGACAGAAATCCCCAAACAGGGGACGAATTAAAATAGAACAGTTTTATTGAACTTGATGCAGATTTGGATTTGTGCAGCGCTGTGTAATTAATGTTGTGGAGATGGAGGAGGAATGTTGCAATGTTGAAAAAGGATATTTTGAGTATTTAAGAGATTAAACCGATCTAAAAATATAAGTAACGTATTAAAGAAATATACATGAACAGTTTTGAAAAAATTATGATTGTAATAAATAAAAATAAATGTTATAAAATGATAAAAAAATTGTAAATTTCATATCTACTAAGTACTACTTCTTTTGGCCAACCTTTTGGCCACTTCAGTTTTTCAGTTATAAGTCTCACATTTATTATTCAAACTACGTACTCCACGATTCGCATTCAGCTCATATGTGGATCTGTTTGTTGCATTTCATCTGCTCGCTTCTTTCATTGTCTTGAACATATTCTCACCATCTCTTCAACCACGGATTCCGCTCAGAAATATTCGTTTTCATGTTCACTAAAAGCCGTTTTTTTATTAAGACTATTATTAATCACCTCAACAACAAAAAGAAATTGTTAATTAACTACTCCTGATTTATTTCACTCATTTACTACGAAAAATACAAAATGAACACGTAGAACCTCCTCTACTGCTCGACAAAGAATAACTCATTAGGTCTCTGTCTATTCATACCTTTCCCAAGGGTATTTGCGCGTAAGTGAATATAAAAACCCGACTAGAATTGGAACTTGTCTATCTGATTTTCAACTTAGACTTTATCAGAGCTACTCCACCGGTATTACAAGACCTGTTATTCCGAAGTGGCCATCCATATAAGGACTGACTAAGCCCAAGGTCATTTACTTCGGTGATCGTCTGCAGACTCGTGTTTCAGCAAGATATATCCGTAGACCCACCATACGATATTTCGAAAATCATTTGGAATAAAATAGCACCCATGAGCCGGGAGCGCAGAAATTCCGCCACGTTTACCGCCGAGAAATACCTTCCACATAATACAAGACATTAGTGACAATGGGATCTTCATCTAACTAATGAAACTCCATTGTCATTAATGTCTTGAGAGAGAGAGAGAGAGAGAGAGAGAGAGAGAGAGAGAGAGAAAGAGAGAAAGAGAGAAAGAGAGAGAGTGACAAGTTCCAATTCTAGTCGGGTTTTTATATTAAGTAGAGTAAGTAGATAGCAATTGACATTGCAGTTAAAGTTTTCGTTTGAAGATTAAATGTGGCTGGTAAGCATGGAACCGAAAGGGAATTCTACCAGCAAGAGGTACAAGAAAAGAAATTGATAGCTTAGAAATTAGGCTACATATAGCCAGCTCAACTGCAAATTGATGAAAAATCGACACCATTCTAGTGCTGCGCTTAAATTCTAAAAAATCAAAAAGTCTTTGTACCATAGCGATGAGTTCATCTGAAGAATTACCATGAAATTATTTATAGAAAAATCACAGAGTGGCAACGTTACGGCGCTGGGAAAGTGACTGGAGCCGGGCCACCAGATCAGGGCCAATGATATTGCTGATTTTATGTCAGTGGATTAAACAGATTATTTCTCATCGCAGTGTTTTGTCAGTCTATATATTCAGCTGAATGTTCGTTCTGGTGTAATGGATATCGGCTCAGAATATGAACTTGGAGAGCCGAGTTCGAATTCCTCTAGAGTTTTGGAAATGTATGAATCCATCTCTTCTCCCTAAGCTAATGGGCCGAATAGCAGGACAGACCGGGTTCTATAGTCTTGGTTGTCCACCAGTCTACCGCAGAAAAAAAAACTAGCCTAAACATATATCATGTGTGGCAATTAACTGAGTGATATATGCTAGTGTTTTTAACCTTTTTTTAATATCTTAATTCCTTTGAATATCTCAGTATTTTCCTTAAGCCTAATTGATATGTAAAAGAACGAAATACAACACTAAGACATAACTATTGATGAAAATCATTTCTGTTTTAAATATTATTAATAGGAGTTCTTAATATTACGCTATAAAATCATTCTAGTTTATGTTTATAAGAAACTTTCTTGATTGTTGATTTGATTAAACGCAATTTGAATGGAAAATCATAAACTAGAGTTATCATAAATTATAAGTTTATACTTTATCATATATACGTACATATAATTATGTATAAGACATTTAAGTACATAATCTTTATTAATGTAGATAATATAAAATATAGATAAATAAATATACATGCTCTCAACCATTTATATATCCAGTTATCTCATTTAAGAATTAGTCGTAATTTAAATACGTTTTTTTAATTAGTTTCACCAGATAATTATTTTCATCTGTAATTGTTTAAATGGAACAACATTTTTAACCTTCATTTAATACAGTGATGCAATGCCGCATTGAGTCCTTTGGCTGGAGCACTTTTCAAATGTATTTCTATTTCAAATTTTGAATTCATATCACATCATTCTTAAAGCTTTCAAAAAACAAAACAAAACAAACAAAACAAAAAACAAGTATTTACACTATTAACATTGTTCAGGGTGGTTTTCTCATTTTCGTTGGCATATTCACGACGTTTCGGTGGTTGTATGGTCCGGACTTTTTCAGGATCTGTTTATATTACTGAGATGAAGTAATGTAATTATTTACACTATTAATATTTTTCGGGGTGTTTTGCTCATTTTCGTTGCCATATTCACGACATTTCGCCGGTTGTACGATCCAGATTTCTTCAGTCTCTGTCGATATTTCTAAGATAAGGTATTGTAATTATTTACTCTATTTACATTGTTCGGAGTGTTGTCTTCATCTTCGTTGCCATGTTCACGACGTTTCGGTCGTCGTACGCTCTGGCCTCCTTGAAGTGATTGGAATTTCGAACTGAAGCCTTTACGTTGTCCACCGGGATAGATTGTTCTAGTTCTACGTGCAATGCTTGGAGAGTTGGTTTAAATGAGATAACGGACAGTGAGACAACTGGAAAAGGCATGGCACGTGGTACTAGAACAATCTGGACGAAATAAAGAGTTCGGTTCCAAATTCTAATCACTGCATCGCAGAAATATAGGCAGAAAAAAATCTATCATGCAAATTAAGATTATACAGGGACGTATGGTTATGATTTTTACAAAGTGCAGCAGATTATGTTTTAAATCATTTCACCACAAGCAAGTCGGGAGTGCTACTGATACGCAGGGTTTTACAGGGAAGGAAAGTGAAATGTAAGAATGAGAATAAGGAAGATTGAGGAAAGGACAAAAGATGAACGGGATTCAATAAGAGAGAAGATGGCGATTGACATTGCATTTAATATTTTAAGATTGTAGTTATCAGGGAAGCAGGTAGACGGAAGGGAGTTCCACAGGTTAGAAGTGCGAGAAAATAAACTCTTAGAGTAGAAGTGTCAGTTGCATTTAGCTATTTCAACAGTAATAGGGTGGGGCTTAGATGACAATCAAGTAGCACGGTTAAATAAATGTCGTCGGGGCACCTAGGAATAAAGCTCGTCAGAGCAGTTGGCATAAAAATATTTGAAAAGGCAGAGGGAAGCCACTTCACTTCGATGAGAAAGTGACTGAAGTTGAGATACCAGATCAAGAGCGATTACATTACAAATCCGTCTTTGGATTTTGTCAAAAACTTCGAGGTGAATAGCAAGAGCACCAATCCATATATAGCAGCAGTATTCAATGCACGGACATATGATAGATTTGTAAATATGCAAGACGGATTCCGACGGAAAAATATGGCACGACACAGTGACCCAACTGTCCTTGCAGTAGATGCAGCTATTGATTCGATGTATTCGCTCCACATGAAGTCAGTTGAACATGTGAGGCGAAGAAAGCGCAGAGTGTTGCTCTCCAAGAACCTAGCGTCAGACATGCTGATGGCAGCCAGAAAAGGTTCTCTATGGTGGTTAAATGAAAGCAGCTTTGTTTTGGAGGTTTTATAATTTATCCAGACATTTCCTGCCTTAGTTAACCACTGGTTGGAGATCCTTTTCAAGTTTGAAAAAAACATCCTTTTTTTTTCATTAAAGTTTTATACAAAAAAAAAACAAACATTTATAATATCTAATATTAATTATAGGTATCTAACTATAATCCGGTAAGCTAATTCGGTATACAGAATTTAATTCGTGATCGATTCTGTTTCGTTTACATCCCACTAATAGCCTTGGAAAAGTCAAGAATGCATAATTCCTTTAACACTTGGCCAGAGAAGACTGGGTGTAACTATGCTTATTCCATAAACACACACACACACACACACACACACACACACACACATACACACACACACACACACACACACACACACACACACACACACACTACACACATCTCTAATGAATTAAATAATATTTATGTTTGTCACACAACAAACTCACTTTCATGATGCCTGACACTACATTTGAATGATAACTCTAACAATTTTAGGCATTTAATACAACATTACTGGTCGCATACACAATTCCGGAAAATCCTTGTCGAAAACACAACTATAATTAAACATGAAAACAATAAACAAAAACTAAAAATTCTTGAAGCTATCTTCATAAAATAGTTGAAAACTAACCTGAACAAAATAAACTATGAAATCTCCACAAATATTTTAAGTGCCTATAATTGATAACATAAGTTTATACCAAAGGCTTCCCATGTTTAATACTTCTCGAGTTCCCTCTCGCGTGGCCATGTGTGCCGTCACGAGCTTCGATGTGATTTTCGCTTCCAACGTCTTTATATGCACGAGTTTGTCGTTGCTTGGAAAACTTCCATGTAAACAGAAACAGGCTACCATCACCGTCTTGTCCGTGTATTGTTTAATATATTGTAATGTAATTGTCATCTTTGATAATGGCTTATGTAAGCCGAAAGCTTAGAAAGGATTAAAAAATATGTATCAATATTATGATTTTCTTTCTTCGTTTAATGATGTTATTAAGCTTAGCAAACGATATGACAAGAAGTTACATAAAATAAATAGACAATATTGTCTATATTATTTAATGAAACATGCATCAATATATATATATATATATATATATATATGTATTCATATTCATATTAGGTATCCGATTATCTCGCAAGATAAAGGTAGCGCCATGTTTCGTTCAAACTAAGTCCTTTACGGTGAAACAGTAATAACCTCTCCGTAGGGCATAGGTCTGGCGATATTATATGGAACTCGTGCAATGCTAAGACTACATGCCCACTATCTCCGGCGTACCGACAAGATACAAAAGAATAAGAAGTATTACAAATGCGGACAGTTTGACTGCAGGATTTGCCGACAGCCAACCTTCATCGCGGCTCCACTTCGGTTTTTCTGTCTGGATTACCTTCCATAGGCTTTTCCGTGTTTGGATATGACCGCAAGACAGCGGTGCTTTAAAATCAGGATTGTCTTACCCTAGATTGATTGCCTTCCTGGGCTGTTGAATTTACCTGTAGTAGCTGGTCATGAGACGCCTTCGCCCATTCTCCGCCTTCGACCTAAGGTGTGAAAGAAAATAATGATTATTACTGATCGGAGTGCCAATTATACAAGGTAACCAAAAATGTTCTGTCCGTTTTTAAAGGAAAAAAAAGAAAACGCTTCACAGTATGTGCAACTTATATTTAGTCTTCGAAGTAATCGCCATCGGCATCCAGCACCTTCTGCCAACGTGTCTTCAGCTGTTCAATGCCTTTGGGGTAGAACTCGGTGGGTTTTGACGCAAAGAAATCCGTGAGGGCTTTGCGCAAGTTTGCTTCATTGGTGAAGTATTTCCAAAGAATATGATTATCCAGGGAGTGGAAGACGTGGTAATCGGATGGTGCAAGTTTAGGTGAATAAGGTGGATGGCACAAAGTCTCCCACCCAAGTTGCTGTATGGCATCCCTGACCACTCTCGCGACATGTGGCCTGGTGTTGTCATGGAGGAAAAGCACACCTTTGCGATTCACCAGTGCTGGCTCCTTCTGGCGCAATGCCTATTGCACACGTTTCAATTGCTGCGAGTATAGGTCACCAGTACCCGTTTGGCCCGTTGGTAGCAGTTCATAATGTACCACTTGACGACCTGTCCACCAGACACAAAGCATAATCTTGCGTGGGTGCATAGATGGTCTTGCGGTGTAAGGGACAGCATCCTGAGGAGACAACCAATGTTTGGAACGCTTGCGAGTTTCGTACAGAACCCACTTTTCATCACTGGTAAGCACTCGATTGAATAAGGATGCGGTACGTTGGTGAGAAAGCATGCGATACGCAGGTTGCCACTCGCTGTCCCTTGTGGACCTCCGACAGCGTTTGCGGAACCCACTTGTTCAGTTGGTACGTCTTACCTAGGCGGTGCAGGTGAAGTCTAACTGTTTCATCAGAAACGTTGAACTGTCTTGCAAGTTCACCACACGTTAGACTACTGTCTTCTTCAATGGCCGCCTTCCGGACTCCGTCATTCAAGACCTGTGGTCGTCCACTGCGAGGCTCATCATGGAGAGACAAATTTTCCGACTTGAATTTTCGAAACCAACGTCTTGCAGTACGTTCATCCACAGCACTATCCCCAAATGCTTGACATATGCGGCGACTTGATGCAGCTGCTGATAAGCCCACTTTGAAGCGTAAAGCAAAATGCCCCGAACGAGATCTCTAGACACGCCCATCCTTCTCACAGCTGTCCGGCTTATAACTGATGGCCGGGCACGGTGCGCGTGTTTTTTATAACTTCTGATGTTCCCAATACCGGCTGTCTGAAATTGAAAACAATTGCTACATGCATTTCGTATATATTTCAACTTCATTCAATGACTAATCAAAAAACAGACAGAACTTTTTTGGTTACCTTGTACAATCACAGAATATGCTTGAGTTAAAGCCTATGAATTCTCTCAAAGTAATTAGGTGACTTTAGCTTATTTCGTTAAAATAAGCAAGATAACCCACTTTTCTCTACATAACTTCAAGTATATCTTTATTTATTGTTTAATTGTATTCACCGGTTTATAATTGATCCTAATGTTCGAAGTTGAAGACTACTGTTAAAATATATTTTTCGAATATTTTTTAGTGCAGATTCGACACTTGCCTTAAAGGAAAAACTATATATTTTCTGAAAACATCAGTTTTCATTAGATTTAATCTTTAGAGTCTGATGTTGAAAACGGAAATGAATAAAGGCAGATTATTCAAAGCAAAGACGAACATGTATCCTCTTTTTGTAATCAATCATAAAATATAAGATTGCTAAGTGACATCAATGTTGCTTGAAGAAAAGAGAACGCCGAATATGTTATTAACCATTATTTGATTGATGAGTCCTATTCATTTTACAAGAAAATGCTTTTAACTTTTTAAGTGACGATAATCATTTGGAAAGAGAATTAATTTTGAATAAAAAAAAACAAATCTTTGAATTTATAAATCATACAATTGTGACATTTCAACATTAAGCCAGTTAATACTTAGTATGAATTACTATCATGATAAATTAGTCTAGCTTATAAAATTACAGACAGAAATGATGATTGATGTCACTGACGAAATGTCCTTATCATATGGTGGAATTACCATTCAGTTTAATAAAATCGTCCTTTAAATAGTAATGCGTTATCATCTACATGTATAATAAACAAATGCATGGTCATCTACATATACAATAAACAAAAATCATTTATTTATTTATATATATATATATATATATATATATATATATATATATATATATATATATATATGTGTGTGTGTGTGTGTGTGTACGTGTGTATGCGTGTGAGTTCTATAACAGAGATCTATCGAACACCCAAAAAACGCATATTATCCAAAATTAACGGGTTTATGTATTTGAATACCATGAGCGATCTGCACCAAGATTGCAAATCGTTATCTAAATGAATTTTTGTTATATCTATATCTATCTATCTCTCTCTCTCTCTCTCTCTCTCTCTCTCTCTCTCTATATATATATATATATATATATATATATATATATATATATATATATATATATATATATATGTTATAATAAAAAGAAACGACAGTAAGATATATAATAATCCGGTGTTCTTATTTAATTTTAATTTTAATTTTTACAAAACAGTGCTCAATGTAAATTTTACAGACCATAATTTACTGAATCAAAGAAATGAAATAGCTATTCTTTGCCGACATTGTCGAAAAATGTCCTTAAATAATATTTAAATATAATATAAAAAAACGAAAAATGGGAGCTGGTAATATACATACTTCTATTTGATATATAATAACAATTTTTAAATAATTTAAGTATTTCTATTACATTTATTTACTTTAAAAAGAAATCTAGTCTATAAGGAATTAGAAGTAAAAAATATTTTAAAATTGTAGTTCAATATAATGTATTCTGACCCAAACACCCCTTTACGAATTTCTAAACCCAGCCAAAAGCGAACTAGGTAAAATAAGTAAAACAATACTAGAAAGAATTAATTCTGAACTTAGGAAGAAGTTAGGAGTAAACCAGTGGAAAAACACAAAAACAACCATTGACTGGTTCAACAGCATAAATAACAAACAAAATTGCCACTTCCTACAATTAGACATAAAAGAATTTTACCCATCCATAACAGAGCGTACACTAGATAAGGCCATCAACTTAGCTCAGGAACAAATAATAATAAAACCAAACGAAATCGACATCATTAAGCACTCCGGTAAATCATTATTTTTTCACCATGAAGAAGCATGGATAAAGAAAGATGGGATATTTGACACTACAATGGGAAGCTTTGACGGTGCACGACATGCGAAATCGTAGGTATTTACTTACTACACGAAATAAGCAAAATAATAGATAGAAATGACACAGGGCTCTACAGAGATGACGGTCTCATAATCTTAAGAAACTGCAACAAACAAAAGACAGATAAAACTAGAAAAGCAATAATTAAAATTTTCAAAAATAACGGATTCGAGATAGATATAAAAACTAACCTAAACGAAGTAGATTTTCTAGATGTCACCTTCAACCTAAGAAAAGGCACACACAAACCATACAGAAAACCGAATGATAAACCACAGTACATACATATATACTCCAACCACCCGCCTTCTATAATCAAACAGATACCTAAATCGATTAACCGCAGGCTTTCCGACAATTCTTCCGATGAATCTATATTTAACAAAGCCAAGAAAGACTACGAAACAGCCCTAAAAGATAGCGGATTCCCAGCAACACTCACATACTCACCACAGAACACAAAAAAGACAAACAGAAAAAGAAATATCATATGGTTCAACACAACGTACAGCAAAAACGTAAAAACAAACATAGGAAAAATATTCTTCAAGCTTTTACACAAACACTTCCCGGAATCAAGCACACTACAAAAAATATTCAACAAAAACACAGTAAAAATCAGCTACAGTTGCACCGAGAACATGGCACAAATAATATAAAAGCACAAAAGAAAAATTATTAACAAACCAAACGAACAAATTAAACCCACGTGCAACTGCAGAATAAAAAACGAATGTCCCTTAAACGGTAATTGTTTACAAAACAACGTAATCTACCAAGCCACGACAAAATCAGCAGATAATGAAGAAAAAGTATACATAGGAGTAACCGAAGGACCATGGAAACAAAGAAATTATGTACACAAAATGTCTTTCACAAATAGTAAATATGCGAACAGCACAATGCTTTCTAAGTATATCTGGGAAATAAAGAAACAAAACACACACCACACCAAAAATATCTTGGAAAATAAGGAAAAATCATCAGCCTACAACAACCTATCAAAAACTTGCAAACTTTGCTTGGAGGAAAAAATAGCTATCATTACCTTCCCAGATCAAAATAAATTATTAAATAAAAGATCCGAGCTAATCTCAAAATGTAGACATGAAAACAAATTTTTACTACGTAACTTAAAATAGAAAAATAAATAAATATATAAACAAACAACAATAAAATAAGCAAAATAAACTACTCCAAACAAATCACAAAACCACACCTGTTAGAATATACGAAATAAAATCAAAACAAAAAAACGGGCAAAAGTTATAACTGTTATACAAATAAAAATAATAATAATAAGCAAAACAATTTGACCCAAATAAATAAGCGAACAAGCGATTTCCGGTAAATGACGGCCATTATAGACTACCAACAATAAGCTATATAAACAAATTTTTACTACGTTAACCAAAAACACCGATCAAAATAAAAGAATAAATAAATAAATATATAAGATAAAAAATAAAAATAAAAATAAAAAAACAAACAAAAAAACAAGCAAAATAATTTGACATAAATAAATAAACAAATAAGCGACTTCCGGTAAAAGTAACCGCCAAAATATACTACCCATAATGCACCACTGACCCTTATATAAACAGCCGAGAAAAATAACAGCACTAGTCGCCTGACGATTGCACTAGCATGAAACAGACTGTCGCCTCTAAGTGCTGACTTCCATGTCCACTTTCATATTTACACGCGCTCTATCTCTGATATTGAGCACTTTACCCCATAAATATAGCACACTTTAAGGCTATATTTCTGCATATTCAGCTCCTGATCATCAGTAGAGCACTTTCGCTACATTTATAACACAACATGGACATAGAAAAATTTAGCCTCGACTACTCACTAAAAAACATACCCACCCCTTCCCCTTACATATATAAACTAAAATTATTTGAAAAAACAGAAAGTTTCATAAAAAGAATGAGATGGAAAGCACATTTTTTAAACCAAGATTTTCACAATAATAATAATACACTCAAGGAAAAATACGGGTTCAAAACAAAAAATGTCCCCCGCAACAAAAAGAATTAGATGACTTCGAGAAGGACTTAACTGACCTAGTTAGAAACATAAAATTCCATAAAAATCAAGATGCATTCCAAAAAAAGCTAAAAGAAGATATAGCTAAAATAAACAGTTCAGCAAATGTATTTATATTTACACACGCTCTATCTCTGATATTGAGCACTTTACCCCATAAATATAGCACACTTTAACACTATATTTCTGTATATATATATATATATATATATATATATATATATATATATATATATATACACTAACATATATCAGTAATTGATTAGAAATAAATTTTCTCCCCCTAAATACCTGTTTTAGTTGATAATTTTTGCTTAGTTTCAGTTGTTGATATAAAATTTTCTTATCAACTGCTACGTTTCATATTGCCAATGATTTAGTTTCTGAAGAAGTGTCGGTTGAAATGCGCCTAAAATCTTATTCTTAATCGTGATACCTTTGTATCTATTTTAACAATAAAACTATGATCCTTGACCTGAAAACACACACACACACACACACACACACACACACACACACACACACATACATACATACATACATACATACATACATACATATATATATATATATATATATATATATATATATATATATATATATATATATATATATAATTCATTTCTCTATATATGGGAAGCAATTCCTCTTGTAAATTTCTTATTAAAACAATAGACATTTTTTTTTTAATTTTCGTTGTTCGCGATTAGCCTTTCGCGTATATCCTTTCTCGAATAGTCTTTGGCGAATAGGCTTTCGCGATTAGCCTTTCGCAAATAGCCTTTCACCAATAGCCTTTTGCGAATAGATTTTTCCGAATAGGCTTTCGCGAATAGCCTTCTGCTGTTTATATATAGACAATCAATATTCATACTGTTTTTCAATTTTTTTACTCACTTTTCCTTTTCTGTAACTCTTGATGATGACACCTTCATCTAGTCCCCTGAGAAGCTAATACCATTTTTGTGCAATTCTAATTCGGCTAGATTTCTTTGAATGTTTACTCTTCGCTTTCCTTATGAATATAAGAGAATCCTTTTCTGAATACGTTTTTAACGCAATGGGAGTTTTCTCTGTGTGTATATATATATATATATATATATATATATATATATATATATATATATATATATATATGTGTGTGTGTGTGTGTGTGTTTGTATATATATATATATATGTGAGATTCAGTGGATGTTTGAGGGTCTCTATATCTTTCTCTATGAGTGTGTGTGTGTGTTATTGTTTTGAAACATTCGCACTGTTTAAATATTTTTCAAATAAAGCTACGCATTTCAAGGCATTTTCAGATGAAGTTAAAAGTTTAAAATTAATAAAGATGTATTTTAGATATTTAAAAAATGTAACGTAAGAAATGTCCTGGGTATGACGATAATCTACATCCACTTTCTGGGTACGTCCGACAGAAAGGACTTTGATCAGGATGTTGTAAGGAGCGTAGAAACACGTCTTAATTGCTGGTGGTCCCAGGTCAACTTTGACCCGGGTTGGTAGCGCCTGTTAGGGTCCGAGCTATGGGCAAATAGTTAACCCAAAAATGGTGTCAAAACACTATCAAAGGGTAAAAATATGTTTTAATACTTCGAAATACACTTTGCAAAAATTATTACCAGCAATATATTATTATCAGCCATACATTTTTGAAAAAATATTACACGCAATATATTTTTTGGAAAAAAATTATACTAGCAGCAATAGAATTTTTGAAAAATATATTACCAGAAAATTTAAAAATTATCGGCATTAAACAACCCATTGATGTTGATGTGCCGTAAAACAAAACAAACCAAACAAAACAAACCAAACCAAACAAAACAAACCAAACAAACCAAACGTAGCGTACAAAAAAGAAATAATTAAAGTAATACATTTGATTGTCGTTGGAATTTATACGAGGGTCATTCAATAAATAAGTTGAAAATTTCGGTATAAGGACTTCTAATACAGATAGAAGCTTACTCTTTTTTTTTTTTACTTCTTTTTCACATGGATTTAATTTCTTTTGCAGATTAAAAAAAAAAATTGAGAATTTTGACGATTAACAAAGATGGCCGACCAAGAAGTATGCTCCAGGATTGAACAGCGGTCAGTTATCAAGTTATTGGTTGCTGAAGGGGGCAAACCTGTTAACATTCATAGGATGAATGTCAACTGTGTAAGGTGCCACATGTTTCAGCCAAAAAATATCTATCAATGGGCTAAATTGTTTAAAGAAGACGGAGCAGTGTTGAGGATGAAGACAGGCCTGGAAGGCCTACAGAAGTGAGGTCTCCTGAGGTGATCGAATCAGTCAATGACCTCATTCAGTATGACAAAAGTGTGACAGTAGATGACATTGCCAGGACTTTGAGCTTAGCTGTTGGGAAAAACGCAGGGGTCATCAGTCAGAAGAAGTCATCTTGCATCATGACAACTCAAGGCCTCACACAGCAGCCCAAACGGTACAGACCATCAACGAGCTGTGGTGGGACTGCTCCCTCATCCCCCTTACAGCCCAGACCTTGCCCTTTCAAACTTTCACCTGTTTGGTGCCTTGAAAGTGTTCACAAGAGGCACGAAGTTTAAAAGTGACGATGAAGTCAAAAGCGTTGTGAGCGACTGGCTGAAACATCAGTCCAAAGATTTTTACGCTGAGGGAATACGGAAGCTTGTGCTCAGATGGGAAAAGTGTGTGACAGTGCCGGGAGACTACATTGAAAAATTTTAAAAAAGTAAGCTTCTATCTGTATTAGAAGTCCTTATACCGAAAAATTCACCTTATTTATTGAATGACCCTCGTATATAGCATCTTATTAAACAAAAGAATATACGTTTACTCATGTAAAAGTTTTCGTCTCTTACGAGTGGATAAGTTCACCTATCTTCTGGTTCACACCCCTCCCTAGACATTTGGACAAGTGTAAATTTTTAACCCTTGTTTCCTTTTCAGGACTGGGCTTTCAGTTCGTTCTAAAATCTTTTCGTTGTCTTTCAATCTCAGTAGCCCCTTGCGTTTAGTGACAATATCACCTTACATGGATTGAACGGATTAAAAAAATCTACTTGTGTGACACTGATAGAAACACAACTTTTGCAGAAGGTTTGCAGCATGGAAGAGATGGTTTAGTTTATGGAAGCAACCTGATAGCGAATGGAAAGTAGAGAATAGAATGCAATGCAGCTGCGAGAAACGAAGAGAATTGGCTAGAAAGACTAACATATAAAAGACATATATGAAAATATTGTTATGAGAATAGGTTTGAGGGCTCTCAAATAAAATGTCATAATAGCGGCTCGGACTGAAGAATCGGAGAGCCGAGTTCGAATTCCATTCGAATCAATTTCATTCAGTTACGTGATAATAAGCCTGCGAAAGGTATGAATCCTCCTCTTTTTCCAACAGCTATGGGTAAATAGCAGGGCAGACCGAGTTCTATAACCTTGAGTAGCAGTTGGTCTAGCGCAGAAATAAATGGCAACCTACTGCGGGAAAAATCTGCTTGGTCAGTCATGTATCGATAGATATATGATCGACAAAGCGTGTATCACGCATGGCACATAACGAACTGACTAATGCAAATCGCAATGTATTAAACGGGCGAGCAGGGACGATTATTCTTTTTCGAAAAAAAAGAAAAAAGAAGAAATTTCATCTCGCTCTATAATTTACACTGCGACCATAATTTTATTATTATTATTATTATTATTATTATTATTATTATTATTATTATTATTAATAATAATAATAATGATAATAATAATAATAATGAAAGCCTGAGATAAGATCGCGATTTAATAAAAGAAAAGAAAATACACTCCGTTCCTCAATGTTGATTTTTAAATCCTTTTTCTTCTATTTCCTTTATTAAATCGGACACATCTCTGAGTTTCTATCTGAATTCCTGGAATGAGGAGTTATCAATATTTACTCTATTTATTTGCATTCGGCGTCTTGTTCTCATCTTTGTTGTTTTTCTTAAAATGTTTCGGCCTTTATGCCCTCCAGCCTTGTTCCGGTGTATAGAACGTGAACAGTCTACACTAGCTGAATAAATATGGGGTTCAGTTCTTGGAAAATATTAGGTCAAACATTTATATATGTGATAATAATAATAATAATAATAATAATAATAATAATAATAATAATAATAATAAATTAAGAGAATGGACGCTAATTAAGAAAATGGACGCCAAAACGAGAAAGCTTTCACTTGTTACGGCATGCATCATCCCTATCTGATGTTTATCGTCTGTATGTGCCCAGATCCGAAGGAGGTAGAGGATTAGTTCAAATAGTACTGTCCTACAAAGCTACAAAAATTGGCCTCCAAAGATATTTGGAAACTACAGAAGAATGGATGATGGTATGTGTCGAAGAACATGAAAGTAGTAAGCGTCCTTACTCCGTAATAAAGGAAACCAACAAATTCAAAATGGAGTTTCAAATGGGCGCAGAAATACAAGTAAATCACAATACACCGGCTGAAGCTGCAAAATACTAAAAATAGAAAGCAAATACAAATGCAACCGACCAGATACAGAAACAATAACAAGCTAAACCGCTTCATGGCCAATACTCTGCCGATACCAAACATGCTGACGTAGACAAAACGCGTACACATTAATGACTACGTAGTGCAGGTTTGAAAGCTGAAACTAAAGGTTTTATCCTTGCTGCACAGGACCAATGCTTGTTAATTAGAAATTATCAAGCACATATATTAAAATATTGTGTTAGCCCAAAATGCAGATTCTGTGATAAATATCCAGAAACAATTGATCATCATGTATCAGGTTGCACGATATTGGCACCAACTGAGTATAAAACCAAGCATGCCAGTGTAGGCCAATATCTGCACTGGAAAATTTTAACTTCTACGGGAAGGAAACTGAAAGAAAATGGTATGAACCTGGTATGAACACCACCCAGATTCAGTTACGGAGATAGGACCTGTTACAATTCTATGGGACTACACAATACACACTGACAGAACAATCAAAGCCAACCGTCTAGACATTGTTATTAGAGACCACAAACAAAAAGAAAATGCCTTGTTTTGGCAGTCCCTGCAGATTGGAAAGTATCTTTGAAAATTTTCAAAAAGCTGTCAAAATACAAGGAATTTGAAATAGAAATCTAAAAAATGTGGCACACAGGAACATCAACAATCCCTGTTGTAGTTAGAGCCTGTTAGGATTGGTTGGATAAGATTCCAGTAGACTAATTGAAGGGATACTGGAAGTCTATGCTTCAAAGAAATACAAGAGATTGTTCTCACAAGTACAGCCCACACATTACGAAGGCCTTTATCTATGTAAATTTTTTTTTTGTCAGTGGATATTGTCATGATGCCATTTCTAACCTTAGGTCTCTGGGCGGGACCCGGAAAGATATGTGTAAACGTCAGAAATCAAAGAAATAATAATAATAATAATAATAAGAAGAAGAAGAAGAAGAAGAAGAAGAAAAAGAAGAAAAAGAAGAGGAAGAAACAATACGTCATTTTGAACAAAATGACTTTATATTTCTTTTCTTAACTCGTTCTCTTCTCTAAGAGTTGAAAAATATTGTAACAGTTACATCGATAATGTTGCCTGTTTAATGATACTACTCCTACTAATAATAATACTGCTACTACAACAACAACAACTACTAATAATAATAATAATACTGCTACTACAACAACAACTACTACTAATAATAATAATACTGCTACTACAACAACAACAACTACTACTCCTACTAATAATAATACTGCTACTACAACAACAACAACTACTCCTACTAATAATAATACTAATACTACAACAACAACAACTAGTAATAATAATAATAATAATCTGTAGATATATAAAGGGCAGTTATTTCTATTTGCATGTGTGTCCGCCTAAAACTAAAAACTGCAATTTATTATCGACAAACAAATCTGTATATAACAGACTCAATATCACCCAACCCACCTTTTGGCAAAAAATGTCATCGCATGATTTGTATTTACGAAGATAATTTAAATTAAAAATACCTAACAATTGCATTGAATGCATGCGAGGTTTTCAGAATTAAAAAAAAAAACGAGCAGAAATAATTATTTAGTTCGTTTTTGATTTGTAATTCTGCTGATAATTTCGAAACGCTATTTGTATTTAAAAAATTTCTATTCTCTTGAATTTATTTCCATATCTATAGTAAATAAAATCGTAACTTGAAACCAATGAATATTAAAACAACAAGGTAAATTTAAAAGAAGAATATTAAATACAATTATTTGAAAAAAATATTTATTTATTTAAATATTCCAAACAAAAATTGTAAAAACACAACAGAATAAATTTTAGATATATTCAGGGTGAATTTTCAGTAGCTTCAATACAGTCAGATATTCCCCAAGCATATAAGCCATCTTTTTCGATATTTTTAATCGGGAAATTTTTAATTACCAATTTTTATTAACAAGTTTACTAGTCTGTATGTATGCTTATGTGTATGTGCTTGTGTTATTGATATATTAATATTTTTCGGTCATTTTATGGAAAATAATTTTTTGTTCAATCTTCAAAATATGAACTTCATTGTTTTTTGTTTGTAACTAACGTAAAATAGTAAATAATTTTAAATTAAGTTTTATTAAAGCAAAAGATTATAGCGAGACTTATTTTTTCGAAAATTAATTTCAATAAAATATAGTTAAATACGTGAAACAAATACTGAATAAAAATATGGGGATGCCCAGTACCCCCCTCCAACCCAGATAGAGGCTTTGGGTATGATAAAGAAGATAAACCATGGTAAAAAAAATAAATATCATGGACACATCAAAATCTCAAAGCGGCATAAGATTACTCTGTGGAGAACTTTAAATATCATCGCAAAACACTCTCCATTTAAAAGAAATGTCCAAAATGTTCATATATAATTCACCTACAGAGGCCCTTTTGCGCATAGACCCTGGATGGGACACCGTAATTAAGTACTTAAAATGAGTATCCGAACTAATTTCAACTCGGAACTAATTTCATATCGCAACTAATTTCACTTCAGAACTAATTTCAACTCGATTTAAAAAGCCTAACCCTAACCTTAACCATTACTTCCTAGTCGAAATTAATTCCTTGCTGAAATTAATTCTGAGTTGATATTAATTCTGCACCCACTTAAAATTACTCGCTGGCAAGTTGATACAACACGCACGCACGCACGCACGCACAACAACAGCAACAACAACAACAACAACAATAATAATAATAATAATAATAATAATAATAATAATAATAATGATGATGATGATGCTGATAATGATAATAATAATAATCGTCTTGGTTGTACGATTAAACTACAAAAGTATGTAAAATATAAGATAAATGGTATGAGAGAACAAGGAATTGAACAAGTGAAATTAGGGAAAAGGAGCAGTATAAAAATAGTGCTGAACAGCTGGGGAAATATATTTAAGAAATTAATTTAAAATGGTGAATGGCGCAGAAAACATCATGGTCGGAAGGTTGGCATTCTGTGTCATAGCATAATTGGTCAAGTTCTTGTTTTGATCGTCAGCAGTGTCCTGCAAAGCGCATATTGCATTCACGTAAGATTGTAGAAATATCAGAAATGGCTCCATAGAATTCTGCTTTATTTTGTATGTTGTCTCCAAGAAATGTTAATTACAACTATCAGCATCTGATCTCAGTTTCCATTAAGTTTAGAGACCAATGTTTTAGTTAATGTCCAAGCAGTGACACCATACATTAACACCGCTACTAAAGTGGCCGGAAAGTATCACCGCTTGCCGTTGTCTCGATTGTAATCAAGTGTCGATCGCGTTGCATGTAAAACTTTACTTTATAGCATGCGTATATATTCCAAATATTATTTGTATATTTTACTGATTCAGCGATCATCTATTAATCAAATGTTACTGCCTTTGTTAGTTTTGTACCTGTGAACTGCCTTTACTATTTTGGGAAAATAGTTTCATTTACAATCGAGAAACTAAAGTAACGTTTTGTAACTGAAATAAAAGAAAGATATAAAATGAACATTGACCAAATAAAAAAAGAAGATTATGCCTTCGCAACTATACGCATGCGCAAAAATAGATTGTCATCATCTCCACCCATATTCAACTTTTTTTCTTTTAAATATCAAGTATATATTATTTTTTAAGCAAATCACCCCAAGTCAGGCGGGAGTGCCACTAGCACGCAAGGGTTTAAAGAGAATGAGAGTAAGAGTGAAGAGGAGTGTTTGGGAAAAGCATAAAGTGAAAGACGGGGATCGGTGTCAATGCATCAGAAGATGTCGATTGACATTGGAAGTCACCTGAGGATTTAAAAATGTTAGATTTGTCATTTTTTTTATTTATTTAATTGTTTAGAACATGAAATTATAAATGGGAAATTCACAACTAGACAAAGAAACAAAATCGTGGAATTGTATTTTAGATGTATCATCAATCACACCTAAAGAGAATATTGCCAACACGTCAATGCCAGAAAACCACCATCAAAGTTCTGAAATTTTTTGGCCACACTATTCTCCTGATCTAACGACTGACAATTATTTTCTTTGGAGATAGCTTAAGAAGCTTGTATACATCAATAAACACCAAACAATTCGTCATCGCAAGGATCTGTGCAGAAACTCTGCAGTCAGAGTTATTAACCGCTGTTATGGAAAATGTTTTTGAAAGAGCGTTTGTATGAATTTCAAAATGGAGGATGTTTACGTTATATATATTTTTTCATAATTAAATGCTAATATATTTCGTATATTTGAATTTACATTCTCTATAAAACTATATTTTCAATACTAAAAGATGTAGAAATTATAATATTTGTAAATCCTGAGGCAATTTCTGATAGACCATTTACCCTTGCAAATGTGAACGTACACAAAAAAAAG
>OZ038487.1:106797411-106807411 GCA_964036315.1 Acanthosepion esculentum | reverse complement strand
GTTTGTTTATGACACTTTACCCATCCCTATAATTGTAATGCAGAAGATGTTAATCATTAAATTTCTATCTATCTGTCTATTTTTCTATCTATCTATCTATCTATCTATCTATCTATCTATCTATCTATCTATCTGCGGCCCAGTCTACCTTGATAAGAAAGGAAATATTGTCTTCACTTAAAAAGCCATACCATGTGTTATCCATTTATATAACTATTGGTTTCTTAGCATACTTAGAAATTATGCGATACGTGAGTATATATCTAAAGTTTCTATCTACTTACCTATTTGTATGCCTACCTTATGTATATATGTATGAATGGACGCGTACCCGTTTGGTTAGAACGTTCTCTTTCTGACCATTAGACCCGGGTTCGAATCTCACCAGGATTGATTTGTCAAGAAGGAGACTTTTATGTTATCTGTCTAGAAGTGCCTGAAAACCATACCACGGGGTTTCCCAAGCTTTGTGAGTGAAGTAGACGGAATACTTGGGGGACCGTCGATAGCTGTGCTAGCACGAAGTCACAAATCATCGTGACCGAGGTTTTGAGTGTTGTGGCCTTGTTCAGATTTCTCATCATGCTCGATAAAATGTTCTCCCCAAGAAACTGTAAATATGCTATGCCTGAGCGATTCTCTGAATCAGGGATTGGCTAGTAGACGGGTATCCTCGAATACGTGTGGCCAGCTACTATTATGCATGGAAATGACCTAGCATCTAATACCACTGCCGGTTGAAATTTATACATTTCTTCCTCTTAACTCATTTTTCTGTAAAATTGGTTACTCAAATCATGTAGCTGTTATCGCTCTATGTTATCTTTTCCGAATGTTTTCTTTGAAGTAATGTTTAACGTCAATTTCTTGTTTAATTCATTGTTTCCACCATGTGTTACATATACTATCCATCAACTGATGCGGTTTCTGTTATCTGGCAAAGTTCTTTGTTTGCGATTCTGTAGCGTCATTTCACAGGATTCACCAAGTTCCACTGACATTGCTCGCCAATTTAACTATTTATCTCCGAAAGCGGTTGAATACAGCTGAGAGGTAACATAGTTCTAAACGGTTTGGGCTCCATGCATAACTTTCATATAAACATCTCGGTCTGCTAAGTCTAGGTAAGAACATAACTCAAGTTTTCAGGCTAATGTTTTGATTTTGTAGCGAAACTAATCCTTGTGTAGACTATTCTATGTTCAGACTGATCCATATACCGGTGTATTTGAAGTGTTTGGTTTGGTTTGGCTTATGGCATATCAACATCAATGGGTTTCATAATACCGTCAAAATTTTTAGGATAGGTTTGTATGTATAGAATATATATTCCTTATAATATATCAGTCTGTAGATAAGGTTTCATATGAGTCAAATGTATTGCTGGTAATAGATACATACATACATACATACATACATACATATATATACATATATATATATATATATATATATATATATATATATATATATATATATATATATATATATATATGTATGTATGTATGTATGTATGTATGTATTTGTTTTCAAAAATGTATTACTGGTAACATAGTCTTCCAAAATCATTTTATACTTTCATAGTGGTTTGACCCCAGTTTGAGGGTTAACTATATTTTCAGAGCTGGTAGCCTGTTATGGGATCTTACCTGTAACGACAATGAACTCTTCCTGACACTATAAAGACTGCGCCTCTCAAGAGAGACAGAGAACGGAAGTGTAACGAGTCGAGATAGGACCAGTCGAGACAATATTAGTTCACTCTGAACCAGACTGACAGTCATACTAAGACCTTCAACTTCTTGTATTATTATTCTGTTTAATATATCTTTGTTATTCCTACTTTTGTGTTCATGTTGTTCTTCCTTGGTCCTAACCTTGGACCATAATTGTGGTGCGAGGATATTGGACCATAACATAGCCTAACAGGTGCTACGACCAAGGGTCAGGGTGGACCTAGGAACAACACTCTCCTCGTAATTTCCCGATCAGAGCGCATGCTGCATACACATGGTGCTTCAGAGGTGCTGTTCACGTTGAAGCCCCAGCCGACAGGGCGGTATGTGAAGTGTTTAGCATTTACTAATTCTACATACTGAATATTTATGACGGATTCAGGTTATATGATATCACTGCTTTCATTCCAATTCTAGATCATAGTTTCTCTTTTTGAAAAGTTTATCGCAATTCATATTTCTTGAAATACATTCTTATCCAAACTATGAAAACCTGTCGTCAGCACATCTCCCACTTCAAATCATGCCTCGTTCGAGATGTGGAGGGGATGCTTAGATGATCAGTAGCCAGTACTTAACATACCTGTCTGTAAATTCGCAGAGCAGGGAAAGATTAAAGAATCTGGAGCATTCATTTCCTCTTTGTCGTACTCATGATGATTGTAATGCTCCCGTATTTGTGTCCTTGCCACACATGTAAGAATATTCTGTACCGATCAGCCAGTTATGTGCTTTGCTTGATACACGCTGAAGCGATCATGCATCTTTCGATACATGACTGACGAAGCAGATTTTTTTCTCGCAGTAGGTTGCCAGTTCTTTCTTCGGTAGACCAGTTGCTATTCAAGTCTATAGAACCCGGCCTATCCTGCTATTTATCGATAACTGGGGGAGGGGGGAGAAAAAGAGGATCCATACCTTTCCCAAGGGTATTAGCACGTAAGTAAATGTAACGGATTCGACTGTAATTCGAATTCGGCTTTTTCTCTCACTCTCTGGATCGATACATTTCTTTTATTTGATTGATGCATTCCGTGGATCCGAATCTTGGAAAGCCTTTTTCTAATGGATGCGAAGAGGTAGTCTTTATTGATGTGACCTTACTATTCTCTGCGATCGACATAGCAGGATTACCATTTCCTATAAGAAAAGTATGCACTTTTCTGTATTTGTTTGATGATATATATGCCATAATTACATCTTTTACCAGATCGAAACTCAAACTGATTTGTGAGTAATTTGTATAGTTAACTATTAGGTGAAATACATATTTTATAGTTAAGTATTCTTAAAGAAGGCAGTTCCTACTCGGCTATTCATTAATGTAACTTGTTGGCAGTCTTATACTTTTTGCATTAATTGCATGCTTACTGGTGAGGTTTTATTTATTGACACATATATACTATGTCAATAGGGCAAATATATCTGATCAAATCACTAAATGAATAGAGCAGATGTATAAGATGATATATAAAATATATTTACTTAACTGCTGATTGCAATCATTTACATTTTTCCTCTGAAAGATTGACAAGTTTTTCGTCCTTTCATTTAGCCTTAGTTTTCAAGTTGTCTTTTTCATCACTAAAGTTAGCTTAATGCTGGTTAATCAGAAGCTCTTTATTATGACAATAGTCAGATTGTACACTATGAAATACATCTCAGGTTACAGTACTCCTATATATTATTCATTTGAAAATATGATACGTGGGATATTTTATTGATCCCAGTTTCCCGTTATAATGTTAATGCGTTGGAAAGGTTAATTTTTCGAAAATGTCCTTTATTTAAAAAAAACCTGAAAATGACAAACTATCCAAATGATCGTCGAATGAGATTAGAAAAAACAAAAACAATTATATTGCTTAAAAATCATCATGACAATTTTAATCTCAGTATTCCATTTAGTTATTTTGTAAACAGAACAAAAATCACGATATCCCAGTTGGTTATTTTAAGTTTATCACTGGTTTTTCCCCAAAGAACTGACAAGTTTAGAAATAACATCAACGTACTATACAATAAATATTTTGAATTGTTTTCCTGAAGAAGTCCGGATCGTACAACGGCCGAAACGTCTTGAATATTGCAACCAAGATGTGGAAAACAGTCCGAACAATATAAATAGAGTAAATAATTAAATACCTCATCTCAGAAATATCGACAGATCTTGAGAAAGACCGGAGCGTACAAGCCTTCAAAAAATCCAAACTAATTTGAGTAGACGGAAGGACTGTTATTATTTTTCTTTTAATTCCCCCAAAACGTAAGCAACGACCCTCAAAATGTGATGCCTTTGACAAATTCCACATAGTCCAAATGCTCCTTCGTGATTGTTGCTCGTCTCACGGGGTTAGGTGAAATTCCTTACCAATTTCTAAATTCATCATAGTGGGGAAAAATCAGTAACTTCGGCAAAGATATGAACTCGAAAAAATGTCAACGCCTATTGTAATAATTATTTCATTTGTTTCATTTATTTTCTACTTAAATTTAAAAGCTGTGATATATACGTAAAGTTTCTGCTGATATATTTTTAATTCTTCGTTTATAACTGCCTTGTCAAAATTCAATTGTAATCTAGCAGAAAAGTAATATCGGTGTTTTCATTCAAAGAAACCGTAGAATAAATGTAATCTTAGTCATAAAATTAATTTTATTTTAAAGAAGCTAACATAAAATAAATAATATAATTTTTTTTTTATAGAATTCTATGGTTTTAGTTATAATCTTATTTCCTGTAGCATTGGTAGTTTGGCATTTCATATTACTACAAATTAGTCAAGCGGAATCGAAACCATTAGGTAATTAGCTTGTCTAAATAATATGTTTAATTAGATTCACTAAAAATTGTAGCGAATTAAAGTTGGTTCCCTGTGCCGAGCCAGGAAATTCTTCTCCCCGGAATCGATCCTCCAAGTCTATAAGTCTACCATTCGACCTTGCATGGAGTATTGCTGCCAGTTATGGTCTGGGGCCCCTGCGTGTTGCCTCAGGGTTCTTGATAAGATCCAGAGACGGATATGCAGTGTGATTGGCCCTGATCTGTCATCTCGTCTGCAGTCGCTCTCTCACAGACGCGATGTTGCATCGCTCTGCCTTTTCTACAAGTACTTCCACGGTAATTGCTCTGAGGAGTTGCTTTCGCTTGTCCCTAAGCCTCGTGAATTTAAGCGTCCTACGAGGCTGGCATCCCGTTCCCACCCCTTCACCGTTGAAACTGTTAGATGTAGACGTCTTTTCTACTCCAATACCTTCATGTCTCGCACATCTCGCCTATGGAACTCCCTTCCCTATTACTGTTTCCCTGACAAATACAATCTCCAACGGTTTAAGTGTAGCGTCAATCGTCATCTCCAATTGCCTTGATCTATCCACTTCCTGACATCTTTCATTCCTATCTGCTCTCACTCTATATCTCTCGTAACCCCCCTGCCTCGATCGACCCTCCGTCCTTCTCTTTCTCCACATCCCTTCCTTTACCACTCCTATCTGTTCTTCCTCCAACCTTTCTGTAACCCCATGCGTGATAGTGGCCACCGGCCTTGCTTGGGGTGATACGCTTAAAAAAAAAAAAATATTGTTCATTATGCATAGAAATATAATAAAATCATTGAAATATTTCTCTCGGGGTCAGTTCTGCGTAGTTATGTATGGAGTAGAAAAGTCGATGCGTAATGTCAAAAGGAACTTTAGAAAATGAAAATTTTGTTGGAACCGTTTATACGGAAAATTTGTACAGTTAAAAAATCTCCTAAAACTTTGTGTGTCAAACGGGTTTTTGGCTACTACACCGGAAATTAAGTGAAGTAATTACGGTTGGGTACATCACTTATACATACTTTTTATGCTGCTAATAACATGGAAGAAAGATATGTGCAAAGAAGAAAAGGGGAACATAGACGGATACACATTCGGAAACATTTGAGGTTTCTAAGGCACTTTCGGAGAAAAGAGAGTTTGCAGACAAATTTATCTCACGAGTAGATAAGTGGCTGAACGAGGACAAAGAGGGATTGGGAAGAGTTCAGACTTGTTACAAAGCTATTGCAGACAGGTATGGCCGCACTTGTCCTGAAGAGACACGACGGGTGATAGAAAAAGAAAATGATGATGATGATGAAGAATACGGAGGAGGAGAGGGTGAGGAGGAGGAAAAGCTGAAGAAGAATGCAGGAGGTAGGACGAGAAGAAGAAGAAGAAGAAGAAGAATGCAGGAGGTAGAAGAAGAAGAAGAATGCAGAAGAAGAAGAATGATAATAATAATAATAATGATGATAATGCATGCGGTATAATAATGATAATAATAATAATATTAATGCAGGAGGTAGTAGAAGAAGAAGAAGAAGAAGAAGAAGAAGAAGAAGAAGAAGAATGCACGAGGCAGAATAATAATAATAATAATAATAATAATAAATAATAATAATAATAATAATAATGCAGGCGGTAGAATAATAATAATAATAATAATAATAATAATGCAGGAAGAAGAGGAATGCAGGAGGTAAAATAATAATAATAATGCAGGCGGTAGAATAATAATAATAATAATAAATAATAATAATAATAATAATAATAATGCAGGAGGTAGAATAATAATAATAATAATAATAATGCAGGAGGTAGAATAATAATAATAATAATAATGCAGGCGGTAGAATAATAATAATAATAATAATAATAATAATAATAATAATAATGCAGGAGGTAGAATAATAATAATAATAATAATAATAATAATAATAATAATAATGCAGGAGGTAGTAGACGAAGAAGAAGAAGAAGAATGCACGAGGTAGAATAATAATAATAATAATAATAATAATAATAATAATAATAATAATAATGCAAGAAGAAGAAGAAGAAGAAGAAGAAGAAGAAGAAGAAGAAGCAGGGAGTGGAAGGAGAAGAACGAGGACGAGAATAAAGAGGAGGAAGAGATGGTGAAATGGAGAAAAAGAAGAAACTGACGAATGAAGGAGGAGGGAGAATAGATCGAGGTTGGCAACGACGAGAAGACCAACAATAACGAGGAGAAGAAGGCATAGGAAGAGAGAGTGAAGAGGATGAAAAAGAGAAGAATAGAGGAGAAGGGTGTAGATGATGAAGAAGAAACAGTCCGAGGAAGATGACAAGAAGGAGGAGGAGAACGAAAAGATGAGGAGGAAAGAAAGAAGAAAAGGGGAGGAGGTGATGGTAGGAGGGGGAGGATGACGAAGAAGGAGGAGGAGTAGAAGAAGAAGAAATCCATTTGTTCATTTCTTGACAAACAGATACTATGAGATCATTGTCAATGTCTTTTGTCGAAGTTAAAAATTACAGAAATAGTTTTTTTGTATATTTATTTTTCTATTTTTTTCTAAATGGTTTTGTTCATCTCATCTACTACGATGAGGTGTTGTTTTTTTTGTTTTTTTTACTTGTGGTGGGTAATCTTATTTTCTACTCTCGTAAGCCCATCAATAATCAAAATAATGGCTAAGGCAATGGTTTAAACTTAAAAGGCACATCAAATCCCCTATTCCACAAGTCTCCTACCGAGTTGTTCAGTTAACATTTTGCTTCTGATTCGTTGAAGAAACGAGAACATCAGCAAATGATCATAATTTCGATCAATACGAATAGAATTCCACAAGCCAGAGGATCACGACATATCATCAGTAAACAGATCATAAAAAAATTAGTCAGCTCTTGAGTAGAACCGAAGAGAGCGAAACTTCAAAAACTTTCTTAACTTAGGTGTTATAAGCTAATAAACGATTAGCAAACGGTCTTCCCAAACATAAGTAGGCGAAAATTGCATTAAAAATGAACAGTTCTTTAAAGGTTTATTCAAAGAAATCGGATTAACACTATCATTGCTGATCAGCCTGGAGTTAATTTGGTTTATTAATGATACTCTTTGTCTCTTTACAGTGAACCTTTCCAGTAAACGGAATTACAACGATCTTTCTTATATTTATAGAAGCCTAGCCCTTGTTTTATTAGATTGTTTCATAATATGTTTTTCATTTCAATAGCCATGATCCAGTACATATTAGTTGTAAATAAACACAAGGAATGGATTTTAAAAAAATCATAAATGATCAATATTCTACACAATGTTCGTGTTTAATTAATTTCTGGAGACCCTCCACGTTTGTAATTCATATTACCAAAGCATATATTGAACCAATTTCTCAGTCTGCATCTAGGAAAGTTCATTCTGGACAAGCTATCTCACCAGAATCTATCTTACATATTTGTAAGTCTACTATTTGCCCTTGCTTTAAATATTCCTTCCACATTTGGTCTGGTGTTCCTGCTATATATTTAGAGATTCTTGATAAAACCCAAATACAAATCTGCAATGTTATTGGTTCCGACCTGGCATCTCCTCTTCAGTCCCTCTACCATGAGCGTAATGTAGGTTCCCTCTGACTTTCTGTATAAATTCTTTCATGGTCATTGTTCCGATGAACTTACTGCTATGATACCTATTCTGCATATTCTCCAACGCTCAGTAGCATCTTGCGTTGCAGTGGCTTTATCGCCTTGCTTGGGGTTAAATGATTAAAAGAACACTGACGAGAGGGGCGAGATAAGAAGCTGCTGGAGTTGAAGAGGTGGCTACATTTAGCGGTTTCGACGGTAAAAGGGTGGGACCGACATGCCAACCTAGTAGCACGCTTAAATTCATGCAGTGTGGGAGCCAGTGAAAGTAGCTCATCGGAGCAGTCGCCATGAAAGTACTTGTAGAAAAGACAAAGGAAAGTGACAGAACGTCTGTGACATAGCGACTGCAGACGGTAGGCTAAATCAGGACCAAGCACGTTGCATATCCGTCTCTGTCGAGGGCCTCGAGGTGAACAGCGGGAACACCAGACCATATATGGCAGCAGTATTTCATGCAAGGACAAATAGTTGATTTGTAGGTTTGAAGGATGGACCCAGGCGAGAAAAAACCTTCTGGCGCGACACAGAGAACCTACTTTCTTTGCGGTAGATGAAGCTATAGATTCAATGTAGTTGTTCCACTTCAGGTCAGTGGGCAGCGTGAGACTAAGCAGGTGCAGATAGGCGCTCTTGTGGAGTTAGGCATCAGCCATCCTGATTGGAGGAAGGGAGGGCTCTCTATTGTGGGTAACTGAGATCAATTTCATGTTAGATGCATTCAAGTTTACAAGCCATTTCCCGCCCCAGTCATCTTTCTCGAGGCCTACGACCAGGTTAATTTTCTCAACGATTCTGGATCTACTATTAAGGCAGAAGAAAATAGTAGTGTCGTCAGTGTAGATGTCAACTTGGGAGATGATGACATCGCCACGAATACATTATAAGTTCGTAAATGTTATTAAAGGATTTAATCTAAGTAGGAATACTGATTAGTCTTAATATTGGTAATTCAATGAATGTTGCTAAATTTGCCTTCATTTTTTTGCACAATTTTAATGCTTTAATAAAATAGACACGAATTCTATGGATACCATGCATTTGACAAGAACCATTTGCTGGTCAGATTATTGTAATTGTACGAGTAATATTAGCTGTTTCCTTATAAGTAAGCATTTGACATTAACCGACTGCTGGCAGTTGGAATTTATAAATTCTTTCTTATAAAACATTTTTTCAGTAAAATAGGTTTCTCAAATCCAGTAGCTGTTTTTTTTATGCTTATCAGTCCAAGCAAGGCTGGAAGCCACTAGCACGCAAGGGGTTACAGAAGGTTTGGAGGAAGAGCAGATAGGAGTGGTAAAGGAGAGGATGTGGAGAAAGATAGTGGATCGATCAAGGCAAGGGGTTTACAGAAGATTTGGAGCGAGAGCAGATAGGAATGAAAGGTGAAAGGATGTGGAGAAGGGAAGTGGATAGATCAAGGCAACTGGAGATGTCGATTGACGTTACACTTAAATAGTTGGAGATTGTATTTGTCAGGGAAACAGGAATAAGGAAGGGAGTTCCACAGGCGAGATGTGCGAGACATGAAGCTATTGGAGTAGAAGAGACGCCTACATCTAACAGTTTTTCCAGAATTTATCAGTTTCCTTCCTTTTCTGATGTTGTATTTTGATTATGTCATTATTGTCTCTTCGAGTTACATGTACTGAACATAACAATTTAGTTGTTACTGCTGCTGAAAGTCTTCAAGTGATATGTTTTCTGTCATTTCGTACAGTTCTTTCTATGTAATTCTTTAAAACCAGTCCACGAGGTACGATGAAGGATGATCCTTGCTGAGGCCTACACGCTTTACTCGCTTGATGCCATTCTTGACCATTGATCTG
>OZ038487.1:106774911-106787411 GCA_964036315.1 Acanthosepion esculentum | reverse complement strand
AACATTCTATGAGTCGATACCAATGTTTGTATTCATTTTTAATTAGTTCCCTTGTTAAATGTTTGTGTTTCAGTAGTTATGTTTAGTTCGTTTATGTTTTTTCTTATGTGTCGGTATCGCTGTTGATTAGTGAGTTCATTCTTTCTATGTATTTTTGTACATGATCACAAGTGACATTTTACAAGACTATATGTCAAATGCCTTTGTTGTCCAGCGTAACGAGACTGACCACAATTTTGTCATAAAACAAAAACGCTTCTCGGATCAAATGATAAAACAATTCACTACGACGGAAAAATCTAGAGAGACGAAAGGTCATCTAGAGTAAATTTGCGCCCTGGCTCTTACAAAATTTTACCAATATTGGTAGATCTTCTAATATACACACAGATATATATATATATATATATATATATATATATATATATATATATATAGGTTTCCATAAATCGATCTCAGCATGTTTCGGTTGTTATCGCGAGTGTTAAAAAATAAACAACTCTATATTTTTCCTCATTGTGCTGCAGATATCGGTGTATAAATGGTTTTCGGGGATAAGCATTAGATCGATCTGACAAACATACAGATAGATATAATAAACAACAGAAAGGAGGAGATAACGTCACAATAAGGGCAATAATCATAGTAATAACGATAAGAATACACAAAATAAGCATGTAATTGTCTGTAGGCCTCAGCAGTACAAAATAATAACGAGAAGGAAAGAATGAAAAATCAAAGAGAATGTGTGGCGGGAAAGGTGTTACTGGGAATATAGATTACAGACGGCAACTATTCTTCAAAGGGAGAATTATGGTACAGAAAACATCATCTCTTGTAAGCTACATAGATTTTACTGATTTAGATTTTAGAAAGGAAGGGCGTTTGCTTCGATTTGAGTTTCCTTTTATATCGTATTCAGCAAGTCAATTTTACCGTTCGTGTAAGATTTTTCATGGGAAAGTTGCTTTAAGCAAACTTAAATTCAATGTTTTGTGTTACATGAGCTTCTTTTTTTGTGCCTGCGTGACTGTAGCGTGATATTAGAGATTAACAACGTACATAATCTTACTACGAAACACTTGAATATATGTAGACATGTCAGTTAAAATTTCCGTTTACAGAATCCGTTATATTAAAAGTTAAAAACTTCTGCATATAACACATGGTGGGTCAGTTATTGTAAACAGTAAAACGTGGATTTCAAACAATATTTACTTTATCTGATGATAGTTTTTACGGACGGATACATTTTAATATGTTGCTTAAAAGTCACTAAAATATATTTAAAAAATCTGTTAAAATATATTATTTATCTCTCTGGTAAATTCCAGTTAACGTCTAACACTGGCATTAGCATTGAAAAATAAGACTGCAGTCGATGAAGAAATGACTAAAACCTGTTTTGTTTGAAGATTCACTTACATGTCAATGATGGTTTAGCCGCTAATAACATTCTGTACGATCCGTTTCTACTTCTAATATATTTTTGTAAAACCTTTACTATAAAGACAAATTTAATTCAGGCTCTCTCTATATTTCTGAGATGAGGTATTATGTACATTAGATACATTGTTCGGACTATTGTCCTCATATTTATTACAACGTTTCGGGCGTTCCAGGTGGTTGGAATATCGAACTGAACCCGTTACTTCGCTCACTGTGGTAGATTGTTCTAGTTCCACGTGCCAGTTATCTGTTATCTCCTGTCAATTTTCCCTCTGAAAGTTCTTTACTGCCTTAACCGGGTATTGAACACACACTCTTTGGGTCCTGTCACTGGATCTTATCCACTGTGCCTTGTGTCCATGAGGACATCTGTGTATGAATTTCTGGGTATTATAAACCTAATGTCTTCAGCAACCATTTTTACCAGTGCTCATATTGCAATTTTTTCTGTTATCACTACATGTTTTTACCAGAGCTCATATTGCAACTTTGTTGTTATAATCACTTTTCTCTGGTACTCCTTATTACTGGTTCCCATATTGTATTCATTTCTATGCTTGGTCGGCTTAGGAGATTTTTGTGGCTTAGCATATGTGCTGATCCCTTAAGTTTACGAATTTTCCAATGGTGTTCCTTGTCTATGATCTCAACCTGATTCCACAGAGGGCGGTAATCTCCCTCTCTCTCCATAATTCATGCTTCTGAAAAAAATAGACACTTTAAATAATTGATTGGTTTAATGCGTATATCAGAATGAGCAAAATAACCGCAGAAGAAAGAATGGATGTTTTATCGACTATGTAAAAACATTGGATAATGTACGACACAATGGCAGAACAGGGTCTGTGAGAAGTAGCAAACGGAGAAAACATTGATAACTACAAGAAATAAGACGAAATTGTAGAACCATGATTGCCTACGTCCTGAAGGGACACGGCGCATAAAAGAAAGAGGGGAAATGTGATCAATTTCGGAAAGATATTTGATTAATCCAGAACTTATACTCTGAGGTACGTGTCTGCATATAATTAAAAGATTTAGGTGCAATTTTGTCCCATAATATTACATCATATTTGAAACCACTTCATATCATCTTTTCAGAAGTTGGCATCTTTCTGGGGCATGAACTGTTCCAAGATGTTTAAAGGATTCCAGAAAACGAAAGATCTTCCCATTTAGAGTATTTTGTAGGAATCGAAATAAGTGTTAATCCGAAGGCGAAGTTAAGTCCGAAAGGTCATGTGCGTCTGGCGGGTTTAGTAGCTCATCTCATTGAAGCTGTAACAGTTTCTACCGCCTCTGCAAATTGAGGTGAGACGTTGTCATGATAGAAGACGACACCATCCCCATTGGATATTGCCGAGTACTTTTCATTGATTGTTTCCTTTAACCGATCCAACGAGGAACAACATTTGTCTAAATTAAACAGGGGAATTTGTTGATGATCTCGTAAAAAAAACCGTTAAAATACGTAATATATGCATATTCACTTTTTGACGGTGGTTCATTTTGTTTTTTTTGTTTGTTTTTTTTTGGTTTTTCTTCTATGACATTTTTATTTCGTTTTTTTTTTTTTAAATCTTTTCACCCTAAGCAAGGCTGGAAGCCACTAGCACGCAAGGGGTTGCAGAAGGTTTGGAGGAAGAGCAGATAGGAGTGGTAAAGGAGAGGATGTGGAGAAAGATAGTGGATCGATCAAGGCAAGGGTGTTGCAGAAGATTTGGAGCGAGAGCAGATAGGAATGAAAGGGGAAAGGATGTGGAAAAGGGAAGTGGATAGATCAAGGCAACTGGTGATGTCGATTGACGTTACTCTTAAATAGTTGGAGATTATATTTGTCAGGGAAGCAGGAATAAGGAAGGGAGTTCCACAAGCGAGATGTGCGAGACATGAAGCTTTTGGAGTAGAAGAGATGTCTACATCCAACTGTTTCAACGGTGAAGGGGTGGGAACGTGATGCCAGCCTCGTTGGACGCTTAAATTCAGGAGGCCTGGGAACCAGCGAAAGCAGCTCATCGGAACAATTACCGTGAAAGTATTTGTAAAAAAGACAGAGCGCGGCAACGGCGCGTCTGTGAGAGAGCGACTGCAGACGAGATGACAGATCAGGGCCAATCCGTCTCTGGGTATTATCAAGAACCCTGAGGCAAACAGCAGGGTCTCCCGAAGCAATGCAAATTCTATCACCCATGACCGTTCTTTTCAGAAAGCTTTCATCGCACATGAAACATCCGACAAAACGTTTTCATTACTACAGTTCAAAACAAACAGTATGTCCAGCTACGGTACCATATCCATAACCGGCACATACTTTTTGCTGCTTATAATGCGGGTTTTTCTTCCTAGAAATAAACTGAGCTAAAATAAAGAAAAAATATCATCATTCTCTCTTTAACCTGATAAACATTTAAAATTCATAATCCACGTATGAATAATGATGTGTCCAAAACCGACCTGTAAAAAACACAATGAACATCTGTTCCAACCCAGTATTTTGTATTGTGAAATAGTCTTCTGTGCCCAGTTTTGTATAATAGACTCAGAGGTTTGCAGAGGTTTTTGTCCTCTTCAGGCTTCCCTAACTTATCTTTGCATTCTTTCTGGACTAACGTGCTATATTCAGTTATATAATGGCCTCTTCTCTCTCAAGAGACATTACAAATTTTCTATACCTTTGTTTTTTGTTGTCTTAAATTTTTTTTTTGTAAATATTGTTCTTGCATTGATCTAAACCGCTATTCCTTTTATTTCTATAAAAGATTCATCTTGGAATTCGCTACTTTAAAATATCTTATATTCATAACTATCTTAAAAGCAGTACACTGTTCGTACTTTTAAACTAATTCATGCAGAGGGCTAATTAGATTTTCGGCCCAAAACTAAATCGAACTTTGGTTCAGCTTAGAAAACAGCAATGATATTTTTGAATAAATAACCTTGAATTCCTCAATTTACACCAGGAAACCTCACTTTAACTGATTCTGACTATAATTCCAGTTCCGTCTGAAAGACCTATTTGGACCTATTTCGGCTGAAATTCCAATTCAGGACGAAAATTGAGTTCTTCAAATCACAAACACCGTGGAACTCGAATTAATTTGAATTCTTTAAATCAAAGTCTGCTGAATTTGAAAAACCTCACGCCACGAAACTTTTCACTTCAACTGATTCCTTGTCATTTTGAAGAATTAAAATCGATTCCCTCAATTCAGTTTTTGCGTTACTTTGATTTAATATATAAAAAAACTTTTAAAACCATTATTTTTTTTTGAGTTATTTTAAAATTTGTATTTTTAACTGTTCCCTCTTCATCCGGACGTAAATACCAATGTTGGATGTTCTATCACCAGATGAAGGGCAGATTTTCAATCTCGGGAACCTCCTGATTCCTAAACTTGTATAATATGTCGATGTAGAGCAAGTGCGGCCTGAGTTAGCGAGATTTGATACACAGAAAGAATTTGCTAATTATTTATTTCGATTGTTTTTGTGGTTATTCTACTTTTATGAACATTAAAACAGCTACCTTGGAAATAAGACTTGAGTAAAATGTTTTTGTTTGAGCGATTCATTGGTTGATTTGTTATAACGGCTTATCAACCATTTGCAGATTATTTAAAAGCAGAAAATTTGTTTTTTTCTTGTCGAGAAGAATGGTTAATGATACAAGTCCTACTAATTAACTATTATGGTGCTGAAACCATAGAAAAATAACAGACTCGGATATAAAGTTAACCTGTATATTATTCACGGAAACATAGTACAAAGTATGTGGACTGGAGATTACTTCTCTCACTGGTGTCCTGACTCACTCATTCATACACTCACTCGGTGATACACTCTTGATGACTCACACCTGGTAACTTTCTCCTTACTAGAAATTGTTAGCCACATTATATAAGTGTGGAAGAGTCAATTTGTAGGTATGTCAGGTTCCCACTATACCCCATTTCCAAGCCTTTTACTTGGTAAAAAGGGTTAATACCTTTTCTCCTTTGGGTTAATTGTCAAAGGTTCGGTGAATTTCTTTTTCTCCCGGACCTTCGTTGTTCCGGCGTATGTTGCGGGGTTTCGAGGTCAAACTTTTCGTAAGTGATCACGATGGGCACTTCGACTTCATTCCGTGTGCTGTTAGAATCTATTTCATGCCGTTTTTTGATTTGATTTGTCTTATGTGTATGCCTAGGTCCTTGTATAATGTACACCATTTTGCCGATCCTTCTAGTGATCGTGCCTTCCTCCCAATACGGCATAATTTTTGAAAACTTAAAAAATAATTTTCTGACCCGAAAGAAATTGTTTTCTTGTTCCTTTTTCGGTGTTACATATTTTTGACTGTTTGGGGATTAGTTTGTTAAAACCAGATCTCACCTTTCTGGCAAACATGATTTTTGCCGGCGAGCCATTTGAGGGTGTATTCGGGTTCGTCGTTATAATATAAACTTGCAGGAACTGCCGTCATGCTATGTCACTGAGTTCCTTGAGCTTTCTTAAACGCTCTTTTCCTTTTTTCAAAAACTGACTTAAAATATTTTTTACTTTTTCGGAAGCTGACTGGCACTCCGTTGTCCAGTTCCAACCTTTTCCCCTTTTTTAACAATTCATTTAGGGGAGCTCGTAACTCGTGTATATTTATGAATACTTGATAATAATTGGCAAGACCCAGAAAACATTGGAGCTCATTGACGTTTTTCGGGGCAGGCATATTTTTGATAGCTTCTGCTCGCCTTGGGTCAGGCCGTCTGCCATTCTTATCAATGACATGCCCGAGATATTTTATTTCATCCATATAAAAATCGCATTTCGATTCTTTTACTTTGAGACCGAAATCCTGAATTCTTTCAAAAACCTTGTGGATATGTTTGCGATGTTCCTTGGTAGATTACTTGCTATAACAATGTCATCTACATAGGCACACGTAAAGTCCAAGCCGCCCAGCATGGTATCCATGACCTGCTGAAATATAGCGGGTGCAACTGACTCCGAAAGCCAATCTGTCAAACTTCTATAAACCCCTGTCGTTGTTCATACATAAGTTTTGCGCACTCCTCAACAGGAATTTGAAGGTATGCATCGCTTAAGTCCAATTTTGAAAATATTTCCCCACTATTTAGTTTATTAAATACCTCGTCCGGTCTGGGGAGAGGGTAATGGTAATCTTTTAAAGCTGCATTGAGGCCCGTTGAAAAATCCGCACAAACACGAATTTGGTTGGACTTTTTTTTTTTTTTTTTTTTTTTTAAAGGTATACATCGGGGGCAGCCCATTCGCTAAAACTCACTTTGGATAGTATACCGGTATTTTCTAGTCGGTCTAATTCTTTGATTATTTTCAACTGATGCAAATGGGACATCTTTTACTTTTGAAAACGGGTTGAACGTTTTCTTTCAACTCAAATTTGGCTTTTGTTTTATTACATTTTCCTAGTTCCGTCGAGAAAACTTCTGGAATTTCTTTTAATTCTTCTTTCAGATATTGGGCATCTGTTGTCATATTTTCCACTTAATTGGTTGATCCCACAACTTAAACCGGTCCATCCAATCCGTTCCAAACAAATTCTCAGAATTGTTATGGACGAAAACTTAATTTCTTTGTAATGCCATTCAGTGTTACAGGTAGCGTTATCTCACCTTCAAATTCGATTTTGTCACCAGTTACTGCAAGTGCTGTTTTGTTTGCCTTTTTCATTTCCTCCAAGTCTGAAGATTAACGATTGAAAGAGCAGAGCCAGAATCTAGTTGCAGCTTATCTTTTGTTTAGAATGTTAACTACAGCGTATTTTCTTAGATTATTATCTTCTTTTTTCGTTTGATATAGTTTCTGACTGTTTGTTATTCCTTTTATTTCTACAGTGCGCCCCCTTTGTGACCAATTTTGCCACAATTATCACATGTCTCGTTTCGGTAAAAACAGTGTCCCCCAATGATGTCCACCACGACGTCCACATGGACTAGGGGTAATTTTAGTTTTTCACAGGTTCGTTTATTTTTAAATTGTGAATGAGCGTACTCTTTGCTTTCTTTACCTTTTTAGGGGAGTAATTTTTTGGCTTGTACTTAATTCTAACATACTATATGCCCGATTCCTCGATGTTTTTGGAATCGCGTTTCACACTGATTACTCGCTGGCAATCTTCCGCTAGTTTTTGTAATGCGAGACCTGGTTCGCTTTCTAGTCTTGATAGAACTCGCCGTCTAATCTCCGTTTTCTGCAGAGACTAAACCTTGGGCAAATATTAAACATTTCAAATCGTCAGTGCTTATTAACAAGGGACGCCAGTGTAAGATAATCTTCGTCATCCCGTTTTGACAAGTTAAAACACTTCCATCTTTTGTAGAAGAAAGTTGTATTAGGGCTAAATAACTCAGACAAAAATTTTACTGCTTCGTCGAACCCTAATTCACTTGTTTTCTTCGGAAGAATGTAATCGACGAACTTACTATGTTCGGCTGTTCCCAACTTTCTCAAAAGTAAGCGAACTTTTTTAGCGTTCGTCCAATCCTCACAAATCAACCGTAAAAAGATCACATCTATAAAAAGCTTCAAATGTTTTAGCTTCAGGAAGATATTTAATATCGCCATAGAATTCCAAATCGTGTTGAGGAAATGCAGTGTTTTCACCAACATCTTTTTTACCCAAAGTCTTTAGAAATAATTGAAATTTTTCTTAGTTCTTTTTGCTTTGGTTATTTTTGTTGTAGAAGCAAAATTTCTACCAACATTTGTCGTTCTTTTGTTGCCGTTCCTCAATCTTCTGTTAAAGTTCAAATTGTGCCTTCATCTGAACAATAGTTTTAAAGTCTTCCATAATGACTTCAAACACGTGTTTTCTGAGAGGAAGAAAACAATTTAGACAATTTTTTCTCCTTAAAGCGGGGGAAAAAAAGAAAGCAATTCCTTAATATTTCTCAGCTCTGGTTGGTAATACTAAAAAAAACAAAAAAAACAACACATTTTTTACTAATACAGTCCGAGTGTTTCAATTTTTCTCTAAAAGGAGAAAAAATACAAACAACCAAGCTGCCAAACAGATATATTTTTCTTTTTTTTCTGTGTGGTCAAGAGAAGCGAAAAACAATTATAGCAATGAGGGGAAAAATCTTACTTACAAATTTTTACTAGTAAGTATTTTCAAATTGTTTACTTGAGTAAATATTTCTTTTATACTTTCCTAAATATATCCGATGTCCGCATCAAAGCTTTCTTTCGTATTTACGTTGTCTGTCATTCGGCTGGAGTGTCCGTATTTTTTTCCAGTTGAGTATTAACATAACTGTTGTATATGTGACTTTTTCGTTAAAGATTTTTGTTCGCCAGACTTGAGATTAACACACTGGGATCTTTAGACGTCTTTGGAGTTATGGCGTGACCCTTTTCTCTTCCGGTAGAGGTTTCGCTTTGGTTCTTCAGTTCTTATGTTCGGCACGGGGTATTTTTGTTCTTTACTTTGTGTGATTCGGAATATCTCGTCGCAAGTTGTTATGGTAGACAGAGAGAATGTTGGTCTTCCCTTTCGTGAGGTCGTTTCGAATCGTGTCGCCAGGTGTTATGGTGTTGAAACCATAGAAAAATAACACAGACACGGATATAAAGTTAAACGGTATATTATTCACGGAAACGCAGTACAAAGTATGTGGACTGGAGAGTACTTCTCTCACTGGTGGCGTGATACACCTGGTGACTTTCTCCTTACTAGAAATTGGTAGCCACATTATATAAGTGTGGAAGTGTCCATTTGTACGTATGTCAGGTTCCCACAATATTAACCCATACCTGGGAAGGCGAATCCATACCTTTCCCAAGGGTATTTGGGCGTAGGTGAATATAACGAACCCAACTAGAATTGTAAAACCGCCCTCCTAATAACAATTCCGTGCCATTATCCTTTGCACCACCCGCATATTCAAGCTTACAGTAGCTGGTATTCCAAAGCTGTCAAGGCGTCCTGGGTATGACGATAAACTACATTCGCGTCCTGGGTAAGACGATAAACTACGTCCAACAGCAAGGCCTATGATCAGGGGGTTTTGAAGAGCGTGGAACTACCTCCTAATTGCTGGCGTTCCCAGGTCCACCCTGACCCGGGTTGGTAGCACCTTTTAGGGTCCCAGCTATGGGCAAATAGTTAACTCCGAAACTGAGATAAAAAGCATTATAAAATATTACCAGCAATACCATTTTAAGAAAAAAACTATTAACAGCAATACGTTTTTGAAAAAGAAAACTATTGCCAGGAATACGTTTTTGGAAAAATAATATTACCAGCTATACATTTTTGAGGAAAAAATATTAACAGAAATAGATTTTTGACAAAACAAAAATATTACCAAGGGAAAAAGGTTGTCGGCATTAAATGACCCATTGAGGTTGATATGCCGTAAAACAAAACAAGACCAAACCAAACAAAAGCTGTCAACCACGATTTTTAACTGACCAGGCTCGGCGTTGTTTAAAATTGATCATCGTATGGGAACCCGTGTTTCATTGTGATATGGCCGTAATCATGTGTATATTATCACTGTCGAAATTTTCGTCTCCATAATAACCAAGCTAATATTTCTTTAAAATTAAATCGGGAAATTATTTCTTTCTAATAAATTTAAGCATAATACAATACCCAAGAACCAGTCATGTTACATTGTCACTGGATCAACTTGATTTATGGGCATAAGAGAAGAAAATAAATCCAGATTATGAGAAAAGATATCTAGGATTGATAAATGTTGACTTTAAACATGAAGAGGTTAAGATTGTCGTCATGATCTCGGGAGTCTGTTCCGCAAAATAGCGGTTCTCAGGAACTCCCTATTTGAATGCCATTTCCTTTTTACCAATGGCATACACAAGAATGAAGATGATTCGATGTTGTGGCATAGCGTGTTCTAGATTAAAATATCTGAACGGGTTGAACTAATGAATGTCGGTCGTCTGAACATTTGCCATGGGAATAGCGATAGAGTTGTGATAAGCGGGAGGCGATTCGTCCGTGGGATATGGGCTGTGGGCTGTGGGGTAAAAAAAGCATTACGCACGTAATCACTTTTTCAATCTCTCAAGGTTAGAAAATTTGGATTCAACGAATTCTGCCTCTAAATGACAATAATACTCCATTTTTCTAACCCTCTGAATTTGGTAAGCAGAAGCAGTCAGGTAATGTCTAGATCTACACAAGTAACCGGCCATATTTCCAGCATCCTTAGCGATATAGGCGTTTCCCTTGAGATCGACAGTGAGTTTGTGCCCGAGTAAAGATTCAAGACAAGTAACGTCACTGATAGTATATTCTTTTTTCATGAGGGGTTCTTCCCACTTATTGAAAGTTAGTATCTTGGTTAGTGATGGTTAGTTTATGTTTAATGTTTAGTTAATAGCTTGGTTTAGTGATATTTACTGATGAACTTACTACACTACAGTACTGACCAGCAAAACAAGTTTACTAACTAGCTGTAAAATATTATGTGCTTTTAATATCAGCATTTGAAATCAGTCAATCTTTTAAATGACCTCGATCAAAGGCTACAAACGATGGATTGGCTTAACAACGCTAAAACAAAAAAGACAAAGGCCAATGACTAAACATAGCACGAAGCAAGATCACAATTACTCTAATTGGCTCATTAGCTTGCTTAAACTCAACATTGAATGTGATTCCGCAGAACTGGGTTGGGTGTGAAAAAATATTTGTTGTTAACATTCTTTTTTTCATTCGGTTTTTCCAGTTAAGACTCCTTTTTTAAAGCTGATCGTTTTGTGTTCATTTTGTTTAGTTCTTTTTTCGTAAGAGATTTAATGTTTAGTATAGAGCTTAGAAAAAATTCGCAGTGTGAGATAAAACAAGAAGTAAAGCATATAGCAACATAAGCACGGCAAAGTTCACTCCTTTAAAGGCAAGGAAAGGCAAAATTATTTTAAGTCAAGTGATAGCGATTGCTGTATGAATCGTACGACTTTTTGAATCAAGCACGGGCAACGCCGGGCCATGCTGCTAGTATACTATAAAAGGGCACCCGAGAAAAATCTATATTGCATACACGTCATAACTAGAATAGTACGCGATACATTTAACATCATTTCTTAGCGTAAAAACAGAAAAGAGAAAAACACATTCTGAATCTATCTCTTTGTTAAGTATCATCCTTACCTCTACAAAAAAGAAAAGAACAATAACATTTCTATATAAGCCAAATAGTCTTTGGTAAATAAGGTAAACACAGGGCAACATTTATTTTTTATTTTTGTTTTTGAACTAGGGCCAATATTTCGAATGCATTGATTCTTTCAAAATTACTCCATTTCCTCCGTCATTTGTCTGGTGAAGAATCATTGCTTTGGATTACATTTCATAAAGCGAATAAAAGAGAGGCTGATAAAAAAAAGGATGTTTAAATCTATCTCGATTCAAAGCAAACAAAAGACAGAAAAGAAAATGTCAGGAAATTAGGGACGAGAAAGTGATTTTGAATGGAGATAGGGATATAATCAAAGTAATTATTCAACAACAAAGAAACGAAAAAGCAACAACGAACAAGCTAAGACACAATTTTATGAGATGAACGAATTCTTTCATAAATGTGTCTAGAACAGTAAAAAAGGTATTAGGTTGAACATGGCGTAGATGAAGTTGCAAGATCCTATTGAAGTCACCTAATCAAGATGAAGAAATATCTCTATATATAAACAACAGTTTGGGGGTTTGGATATCGGTTCGCTGTCTGACACTTGTAAACCAAACTTATGACCGAGAAAACACTACATTAAAACACACTGCGTATGAATTCATCCAAAACTTGTTCAGGGGTATGACACAATTTTCCATAAAAGTAATGATGCATTTGGGGAAAATAACAAGAAATTACTAATTCAAAGATTTCCAAGAGTGGAGTCCAGATCCGGATACTGGATCTGAAACAGGAGTAATGGTAAACAGCTCCGCACGGATGTGAGATCAGAGATCAGTGTGTGTGTATGTATGTATGTGCGTGTACACTTATACATATACATATATATATATATATATATATATATATATATATATATATATATATATATAT
>OZ038487.1:106759911-106772411 GCA_964036315.1 Acanthosepion esculentum | reverse complement strand
ACATTATTATATATACTGTTTGTAATTTTTCAATATATTTATCACATAAATGAACATGCGCATATATATATATATATATATATATATATATATATATATATATATATATATATATATATGCGCATGTTCATTTATGTTATTTCGCGGGGACGTTGAAAGCAGGCGGAGTCTGAAATGTGTTAGAAAGTGTGCTTTAATAACCGATATATTTGCAAATTCGTATAAATATTTCCATTTCTGTGATCGTAGATAATATTGAATCACTTGACTTCTAAGGAAATTTTCCCTGTGAGTTGGTATTTTAGCGTCGTAAGTAATTTCATGCAGCGACATTGCAAATGAAACAGAGACTGTGACGTTACAGGTATTGAGTTTATGTGTAAATGCTTCCAGCGCTCCCTATTTGAATAGAAGAAATTGAATACATTGTAGTGCAAAAACATTTTATCTTTTAATTCAACGATAATTCCATCTTCATAAGGGACATTAATCTTTTGTCTATGGATACACATATTTGGGACGATTTAGACTGAAGAATTTGATAGTGTTCACCACACGATCAACAGCCATGAGTGCTTGAATTTGTTATAAAATGTAGAAGTTTGAAACTACACATATATTTATTTTTTGTGTCATGCGGCGCAAACAGAATTTACCATTGAAAATGAAATACTACTTTGGCGACCAAAGACTGAATCGCTATCTCTTTAGCACGCAGGTATATTTCCAGTTATTTTTTAAAAGTAACCTGAATAATATTCACGATATAGTAGATGAGATAATACTTTATTCCTTGAAAATGAAGACAATTTCAATTTTTAATATTTCATTTGTTCTGTCTCCTTCTTGGAATAATCTTTCATATATTTCTGTTTGTCAACAATATTTAAAGTTAATTTCAAATATTTAAACAGGTAAGAAGGAATTTACACGTGTATCTTATAGTCGTAGAACTCTAAAGGAGCCTATCCGTTAATTAACTTAAGAATTACTTAGCTTCTTCTTCTTCTATACGCCAAATAATGGCGAATCATGGCTCTCCACAACCACCTGTCCTTTGTAGCTCTTAATAAATTTTATCTTTCTGCCATATTTCCCAAACCGTGTCCGCCATCCATTTACTCAATTTGCAAGGTAGTTTATGCCACGTTTTCCTCTGTATCTCTTACCTTTAATCTGTCTTGTGAATATCAAATTTTGCAATTTCTCTTTCCGCATTATGTGCCTCGAAAAGTTTGACTGTCAATCCTGATGTTAAGTATGTGTCCTTTTTGTTGCTGTTGTCTCTAGAACTTCATCGTTGCTCACATTTGCGGTCCATGGTATTCTCAGCATCCTTCGGCAGAACCTCACGATAATTCAAGTAGGAATCCCAGAAAACTGCCCTAGTTCATGTTTATTTTCCAAGAGCAAGTTTGATGGGAATGAAACGTTTCTCTTTAATCTGAAAATTACTAGTAATTTTTCTACAGATATCAGATCTTTTTTCAAACAAATATTCAGTGACAAATTTCAGAAGTAAGAGGAAGGTGTCTTCCAACTCCTACGTAACCGCATTTCTCTCGTAAATTCGAATTTCCTTTAAGCCTGATGAATATGAAGAATTGTATAAAGGTGTGAATACGTATGACGTCTATGCGTGAACGAATGCATGCAAAGAAAATCTCCATGTGATTATTCCAATTCCCTGAAGAGTAAGGCAAGCAAAAGCTAGCTCGCACGAGTTTACTTGATTATTGATTCTTAATCATTGACAGAAATGGTTAGCATCTTGTTCGGGGGGCATTTCGGTTCTATGAGAAAAAAAAAAATTCTCCCCAAAGAATAAACACTCTTATTTGCATTCCTAGTTTCTCTAAAAGTAAATAAGCTCCCACATTTTCGTGTAATTTGCTTACGGAATGATTTTTTTTTATTTATTTAATAAATATAATGATTCCACACGAGCCATGTTGCGGAATACAGGATTTATATAAAAAGAATCATGTAAATATATCGTAAAATTATCTTAATCTGTTTCAGGGTTAATACCCAGGAATTTCGAACCCACGAACCTCGAAATGAATATCTATCAATTTCACACGTCAGATTTCAATGGCTTTGCTTCTCAATAACACATCCCAAATGTTCAATGTTGGATTAAACCAGAAATTGTTAAATACAGGGTGTTCCTCAAAATTGATATCATTTTGTAGTCTAATAACATAGACAATTTTCGCTTAAACGATCTCATATTATAAAAAAATGTGTAAAACTAAGTTGATTGTACGGGGTTATCTCAATGTTAATCTAACAGGAAAATTGATTGGGAGTTTCAGTGATAATGCCAATGTGATGTTGGAATGGCCAACGCGTTCACATAACTTGACAACTTGTGATTTTTTCTGTGGGGCTACGTGAAAGGTCTATATCCCCCTCTTTCTACCTGACTAGAGGAACTTCAGTATAGAATCACTGAGGCACTGGAGAATGTTACGCTTGACATACTACAGCGTGTTTGACAGTAGCTGGAGCGCCGACTTGAGGTATGTCCTGTCACAGGGGGGGGTGCATAATAAACATTTGTAAAGGTTTGTGAAATCGGTTATAAAATCGTCATCCGTTTGAATAACTTGTTCGAATGTAAATAACTATTTAATTGTTTAACATGAAGCGTATTTAATTTTGTTTACCTGGGACATCAAGTTACTCGGATAATCACATTTTAAATTATGTCAATTTTGTGGGGACACTCTGTATGTATTCATTATTAGAATTTTATTATTACTAATTTTAACTGATATTATTAATTCATTTTATTTAATTAATATAATTCTATTATATTTGGTCAACTCAAAGTCAATAATCGGTTTTGATTACCGCAAATTAGTAAACAATTTTGCTTATCTTATTGTAGCCAATTCTCGCGTAAATGATCTTAAATTTTAACAACATTTTTTAAAACTAAGTTGACTGAACAGAGTTATCTTAATTTGAATCTAACTGGACTTGACACCTTGTGATTTTTTCTATGGGGCTATGTGAAATGTTTTTACCCCCCTCTTCCTACATATTGTTCTGGAGGAACTTCAGCATAAAATCACTGAGGACCTGGAGAATGATACGCACGACATGCTACAGCGTGATTGAGCAGGAGTACCTACTTGAGGTGTGTTCTGTGAATGGCGGTGTGCATAGTCAACATTTGCGAAGCTTTGTGAAATCGGTTATAAAATCGACATCCCTTTGAATAACTTGTTCGAATTTAGATGAATAACTATTTTCTTTTTTAAAATGAAGCGTATTTAAATGTATACCCATGTTCTAACTGAAGGAACGACATCTTCTAGTGATATATAAAGTCAGAATGAAACTACGGAAATTGAAGAGGTCCAATGCAGCTCCCAAATTGCAATGCCACATCCTCCTGAATTACCCGAATGACAAGGAGAACAATATAGATAGTGTTAAGAGCAGATACAATGGACAAAACATGAATGGAAACTCGAAGTGGGACACAATATTTGAAGCAATCAACATTCGAGATCATTCCAAAGAAATACGATCAAAGTAAATAACAATGGATGACAGACGACAATCTTGACATAATGAAAATGAGACAAATACAATGGAAATGTATGTCACAGAATATAGGACACAAACTTGAGGAAAGAGGGCATGCAAACTTTGATACCCACATGGCAGATTAAATGTAAAAGTGACAGAGGAAATCAGCACATGACCTACCTGGTAAGATTGAATGAATGAATAATAGATACGGGTTTAGGAATGAAAATACAAAATTTATGACGAGCTACAAAGGACAAGAAATTATGATAGCCCTGATTTCCAACGTCCTGAAGGGACAATTTCGGAATACACTCAAGTAAACAGTAAATCTCAATCCGACTATCTATTTAGCGATATATATATATATATATATATATATATATATATATATATATATATATATATATATATATAATAAAGAGAGACAGAGAAAGGGGTCGAGAAAACAAACTTGTACACTGTCGCCTTAGTCAAGATGCAATTATGTTGTGGCAGATTTCCCACACATAACAGAGCCCCAATCTACTTTCTAATAACACTGTTGCAGATTCTGAATATTCTAGCTAAAAATTAATATTTAAAGGCACAGATTTTAAAACGTATATTAATTTTCGGCAATCAGCCCTTTTGTGGAAACCATACTAAAACTAAATTTCTATTTCAACCTAGTATATGTAATTTTATCCTAAAATGAATTGTAATTAAGGGATTTATTCGACAGCTAATTTGTAGAGCCTCGACTTAAACTGTTAGATAGTTCAAAGTGACCTTGTCGCTTGATCGGTATAAATTTTTCATAAGATTTTTAGGATATTAACACCTATTTATAATATGTGGTTCAGCAAGGAGTCACCTATATCAACGTTAGAAACCATCTGTCCACTAATGAAGACGAAACGAATTTTTGAATTGTAGGAAATCGTGTCTGTAATTAGCAATCATCTCTACTATTTATTAGGTTGGTGCAAAAATAATGTCGTTTTTTGACGTTCAACTTCATGTGAGAAAACGACATTATTTTTGCAACAACCTAATAATAATGTGTTGATTGCTGAATATTTCTATGTTCATTTCCATGAAGGGTTATATCATAAAAAGTAATATATTCTGCATCACTTAACGAAGGAGTAATACTGCTACAGAGGCAGGAAACACATTGTGCATTATATAATGATGTGTTGAAAGCTCCGTATATATTAGATGTGCTTTAAAATGATTAAAAATATATTTTGTGATCTAATCCGATAAGCGTCTGCCTGGATGAAGATGCTCTGGATAAAGAACCTTTGAAAGAGATTATTAAACTGGGTTTACAATTCAAATCACCAGCGATTTCGCTCAAATTTTGTATAATGTTCAACTATCACGACCATTTCAAATGTATTGGGGAAACTGCAATAAGGGAATGTATGTTCCTCGTGTGATTTTGCTTGATAAATGAATATCACTTTGCTAATGTCTGCAGCAGTTCTAAATTGAAATGATAAACATTCATTTTTGAAACGCTTTGATAGAGGTAATGGAAAATACGTTTTCGATGCCAAGAGAAAAAAGGAAAGTATAGATTTAATTGCAAAATGCAAAACTCTAAAACCACAATTTAAAAACCAGAACCCCATTAACAGATAGAAATGTGTTGTTCATCATGAGCTGGTGGATCATAGAAGGAGCAACACAGCAAGCATTTATATACAGCATGCATTTATATACGGCAGGTTCAAAGTGCAAACGAAGAATTATGCTGAAGGTGTCCTGCTTATGATAAATAGAACATATTTTATTCTCATATGATGATAATGCAAAGGTTCAATTTTCAAAACAAACCCAATAAAAACATTAATATACAATTTCTTAGCTTTTTAATTTTACTAAGTAAAGTGGTTTCTAAATTTATATTTTAATCGTACACCAGGTTGTTTTATTCACCATCTAATTTTCTTTATCCAAAAACGTATACATATTTGACATGTTATAGTTCAAATCACCGTTATTTCTTTTCAGATTTTCACGTTAATATTAATAATATCATTCACGCTTAGCTTTGAAAGTAGAAAGTTAATTCTAAAATGATACTGGAAGTATGAAAAAGCAGTTGAAGTTTAAGGGCTGTATTGAAGAGAGTTCCAATCAAATCCAGCCATAATCTCACGAATTAGAGATAAGCTTGAATCTGACGGTATTGTAAACGATAAGCAGTAGAAACGTTTCGGAACAAACAAGCCCTATGAAACAAGAAAGTGTGATAGGGATCTTTCAAAGTAGTCAAAGGAAACTATCGAAATATTGATTGCTGCTGGTAATTAAGTTGCGTCGCGTTGTCAACAATGAATGGATCATAACGATAATCAATTTGAAAACAGGCGGTGACAAAATCTTAAGAGCATAAATTTATAATCAATACTATATTTATATGTATATATTAGGGGCTGGTTGATTGAATTATTTCTTGAGGAAGCTTCAAAATGTGTATACAATTTTGAGACACCGTGTATATACAGGGTGTATCAAATAAACTATTTACATTATTCGGACTATTGTCCTCATCTTTGTCGCCAAATTTATCACAACTTTTCGACTGTTGTATGCTCCGGCCTTCTTCAGGTGGTTTGAATGTCGAACTGAACTCTTTATTTCGTTCACTTGGGTAGACTGTTCTAGTACCATGTTTAATGGATGCCAGCTATCAGTTATCTCATGTTAATCCCCCTCTCCAAGTTCTCCACGGCCTTAACCTGGTACTTAACTCACACTCTTTCGGTCCTGTCACTGGATCTAACTAACGCCTTTATCCACTGTGCCATGTGTCCTTGATACAGTGGATAAAGGTATTGTTTAGATCCAGCGAGAGGACCCAAAGAGAGTGAGTTCAATACCCGGTTAAGGCGGTGGAGAACTTTCAGAGGGGAATTAACAGGAGATAAATGATAACTAACATCCATTAAACATGGCACGTGGAACTAGAACAGTCTACCCCAGTGAGAGAAATAAAAGGTTCAGTTCGACATTCCAACCAACTGAAGAAGGCCGGAGCGTATAACGGCCGAAATGTTATAATAAATATGGCGACAAGGATGAGGATAATATTCCGAATAATGTAAATAATGTACATAATACCTCATCTCAGAAATATAGACAGATGTATCAAATATACTTTAACAAAAATTGGGGATGCGTTCCTCACACGAAAACAAGGAGAAAATCCCATAAAAACATGTCCTCAAATCCTTCGTTTTTGTGTAATTAAATTGAAAGTTTACGGTAGACGCTGTTAAATGTGCAATCCAAGATATAATCCCAAAAATATATTTACAAACTTTGGGGGATGATTCCTGAAACAAAAACAAGATAAATTGTCCTTATAAACATGTGTTTAAAAGGTTATGATTGTAACAGCATCTCATAACATATGTAAACCAACTCATAACAAATGGTCAAAATATTCCCGCTTGTTTCTACACACGCACGCATCTGTCGGATCATTGACACACAGTGTTTATTGGTTTCGCAGCCCCCATGACACGTTGCTGAAGCGTCACTGCATTATTAATGTCTGCTGTATAAATCAATTATTTTATGTGACGCCCAACTATAAAAAAAATCACAGGATTGTGGTCGGGAGAATATGCAGGCCATGGAACCTAACACATTTTCATGGCATCCAGTGCATCGCGAACAATATGACTAAAATGTTCTGCAGCCACATCATGCATGGACCACAGGCGTCTTACTATTAGCAGTGATACATCCTCTAGCACATATGGAAATGTGTTCGAAATAACGTCCGTGTAATCACTCGCTGTAAGACGTTCTAGGATAACACGTGAACCTACGAGACAGTCACCTACTATTTCAGCTCACACATTAATCGTAAACTGACGTTGGTGTATCTTGAGGATTCCCATCCGCCCACGAAGGTTGTTTGTGCAAATTTGTAATTCAATCTCTTTCAAATGTTGCGTCATCTACAAAGAAAACGGACGAGACAAACAATGGATCGGCTGTTTGTGCAATAAAACATCGTCAAAGGTTTTAGCACATGTTGCAAATGATACGGATACAGGAAATGCTCCTGACGTAGCCTCCATGCAGTACTATCAGATGTACGACATGCTAGGGCCACTTACCGTGTGCTAATACCTGGATTGTTTCCGTGGGGCCATAGAACGCGTTCTTCGTGGTCAGACGTACAAGCGGCTATCGGTCTTCCTCGGCCCATACTTTCTGGTGACCCGGATTCTACAACAACGCAACTATAAACAGCAGCAAAGGTTGGATGACCCGTCTGCGTTCGGTATGGAAATGCAATCTGATACAACCGTGCAGCCTCGCGTTCATTGTCATTCGCGCGGCCGTATCTACAAATCATATCTGCTTGCACAATATATGAATATCCTGTAATTGTTAAGCGGAACACTTCCCAGTTAACTCAAATCTACACACGTCAAACGCTGAAGACAGACTTGCCACAAATGTAGACGAATGACAAATATACCCTAGTCTAAATGCCAACACAGAGCCACCCATTGTAAATTTTATTTTGTAATTGTAATTTATTTATTACTTAACTCAAAAATCAAGGACATATTTTTATATCGATATATATATATATATATATATATATGTGTGTGTGTGTGTGTGTGTGTGTGTGTGTGTGTGTGTGTGTGTGTGTGTGTGTGTGCGTGTGTGTTCCAGTAAAAACGACAGACAAGTTACTACGGTTAAGCTTTTTATTTAATTGTTCTTGTGTTCGAACAAGAGCTTTATTTTCTGGGCCGTACTAGTAATAAAAAACTTCCTAAAAAGAGCACACCAGAATTCATCCTCTCGACTACTCTTACTCAAAGAATTTAATAATGTAAAACAATCACTGATCAACAACGGCTTCGCTAAGTAACTTATAGACCAGCAAATTAGACTATTTCTCCCCAAAATAAGTAATAACGATAGTCAACACAGTCAAAAATTACATAAACATTTATTACAAAAACCAAATTCACATTAACTACACACAAGACGAATCTTCACTAAGACATATCATAAAGAAATACACTAGCCCAACTGACCCGAATAATAAATTTATAATAAATTTAAGACTGCTAACCTTATCCTCAAAAATAACGTGAAATGAAAAATCGTATTACCCTTTGTATTGCTAATGATGGAGGACATGTGGAAACTTAAATAAAATTTCAATAAAACCTTAAAAATATAGATTTACTTTTTTCTAATCCCTTTTACTAATTATTTCTATCGCAAATACAAATAAAGTTATAATTTTTTTTACGTGCTTTATGGACACCCTGTATATATATATATATATATATATATATATATATATATATATATATATATATATATATATATATATATAGGGAGAGAGAGAGAGGGAGAGAGAGTTATTCGATAAATTATTGATATGAAATAGCGGAATAAATCTATGTATGATTATATAGGTGAAAACCAGTTCAATGTTTAATTATTTATTGACATCGGGCCACATTTCAAAGCATAACTAAAATAAATCTCAGGAATAAAAATTAAGGGAAACTTTCTCTATAGACCCTCCTATGCTTCCTGGAATATTACGGCTTATCCCGTAGAAAAGTCAGTTCTCGTATGATTAGCAAAGTTAAGTAACGTCAACTTGGTCAGTACTTTGTTGGGTGACAATTTCCCAATGGCACAAGCCGGAAACTTGGATGTGCAGATAGTGTAATGGATAACAGCTAGAAATTAGAAAAAGGAGAGCCTTTTTGCTTTTCCAGGCGGGTTCTTTATATTAACCTACGAGCAAATACCAATGAGAAAGTTATGAATCCTCATGTTTTACCCCCAGATATAGATTAAATAATAGAATCTGTATCAGTAAATATCATTATTAACTCCCACAAATTATTGCCATCTAAAAATATTGTGTGTCTTTATATAACCCTAAAAACAAACAAATCAATCTATCTTTAAATATTACGCAGCGCTAACCACACTGAATAAATACTTTTCAAATGCGATAAGAATTATCTAGAATTGCTAGTGTTATCACAAAAATCTAATATGCAACAATCAATTCTACAGACATGCTAAAAACAAACCTGCAGTGAAACATGAAAACAACGTTAAACTTTATATATATATTTATATATATGGCATTTTTAAATAAAATATAACTGTTAATAAATGATTGAAATTGTTAGATAAACACCTATGAAATTAAATATAAATTTGATTTTAACCATTGACAGCAATATTAATATATGTACACTAAGCGCCAATCCTTTACTTTAAATACTTTAACAATTATTACAAATAAAATCATGAGCTTGATAGTTCGCTTAGTGGCTGTTTAGCATGTTTATATCTAAAAGTGTTAAGTAGTTCAAGTGTCAGGAATTCTAATAATTGTAATCTTGTTGTCCACCCAACAAGTTCAATTTAGACAATGTACAATAATTAAAATTGTGTGTGTATCTGTGTGTTTGTGTAGAAATAGATATATCTTTTCTTAACAGTGCGGAAGATAACGTGGCATCAAGTAAAACGATAATACTAATGATGACTTTGTACATAAGTGTCTATGTGTATGTAAATGTGTTATGGTTCAGTAAGTAGCTGACTAAGCAAGAATCTGTTTACCCGTGTCGGATAAATATTAAAAAAAAAACAATTTTTACTTCGTTCTACACACGCACGTACACGCTCGCGCGCGCGCACGCGCGCACACACACACACATATATATATATATATACATGCACAAACACACACATATATTTGGTTCAGTAAAATGATTATATGAGTGTTTATACTGCATTTGAATGACTGCATCAATATATATATATATATATATATATATATATATATATATATATATATATATATATATATATATATACAAATCAACCATTCGCTCTTGTATGGAGTATTACAGCCATAGATGGTCTGAGCCCCTACTGTTTGCCTCGGGGTTCTTGATAAGATCCAGACAGGGATATGCAATGTAATTGGCCCAGATCTGGGATCTCGTCTGCATTCGCTCTCTCACAGACGCGCCGTCGCCTCTCTCTGTCTTTTTTTTATAAATACTTTCACGTTAATTACTCCGATGAGCTGCATTCGCTGGTTTCCAGACTTCATGATTGCAAGCGTCCTACAAGGATGGCATCCCGCTCTCACCCTTTCACTGTTGAAGATGTTAAATGTAGCCGTCTCTTCTACTCCAATAGCTTCATATCTAGCAACTCTCGCCTGTGGAACTCCCTTCCTTATTCCTGTTTCCCTGACAAGTATAATCTCCAACTATTCAAATGTAATGTCAATCGACATCTCTAGTTGTCTTGATCTATCCACTATCCTTTTCCACATCTTTTTTTTATCACTCCTATCTGCTCTCGCTCCAAATATTCTGTAACTCCTTGCGTGCTTGTGGCTTCCTGCCTTGCTTGGGGTGGAATGCTTAATATATATATATATATATATATATATATATATATATATATATATATATATATATATATATATATATATATATATAATGAAGAGGTTATAATGGTTCCAACCAGAGAAAAGTGTGTATATTAAAAAGAAGAGAGGTACCACATATGTTTGTGTGTCATATAGTTAATATTTTATCCATTATTTGTTTCTGTAAAATTATTATATGATTATTTATACTGTTTTTTGAATGACAGTATCAATATATATATATATATATATATATATATATATATATATATAATGTGTGTGTGTGTGTGTGTGTGTGTGTGTTTGTGTGTATGTGTGTGTGTGTGTGTCATATAGTTAATATTTTATCCATTATCTGTTTCAGTAAAATTATTATATGATTATTTATACTGTTTTTGGAATGACAGTATCAATATCTCTCTCTCTCTCTCTCTCTCTCTCTCTCTCTCTATATATATATATATATATATATATATATATATATATATATATATTTATTTATTTATATGTGTGTGTGTGTGTGTGTGTGTGTGTATGTGTGTCATATAGTTAATATTTTATCCATTATTTGTTTCAGTAAGATGATTATATGATTATTTATACTGTTTTTTGAATGACAGTATCAATCTCTCTCTCTCTCTCTCTCTCTCTCTCTCTCTCTCTATATATATATATATATATATATATATATATATGTGTGTGTGTGTGTGTGTGTGTGTGTGTATGTGTGTCATATAGTTAATATTTTATCCATTACTTTTTTCAGTAAAATGATTATATGATTATTTACACTGTTTTATGAATGACAGTATCAATCTATCTATCTATCTATCTATCTATCTATCTCTCTCTCTCACACTCTCTCTCTCTCTCTCTCTCTATATATATATATATATATATATATATATATATATATATACGTATGTATATATATATATGTGAGTGTGTGTGTGTGTGTGATTGTGTGTGTGCGTCATATAGTTAATATTTTATCCATTATTTTTTTTCAGTAAAATAATTATATCATTGTTTTTATTGCTTTTTGAATGACTATATCAATTTATATATCGTATATATATAATATATGCCAATGTCAATTATTGATACTCTTGCCACACCATTGATCTCTATCATATATGTTAGAAGCCAAAGTGTTAGAAAAAGAAAACATTCAATAGAAAAAAAATGTAAGATCTTTTGTAAATAAAATTAAACTTACATATGCGTGAATCCTTAATCAATTTTATTGATTAGGAAGAGGAGAAACCTTTTTCACATTTAACTGAAAATTGTTACACTCCTCCAGAATTGATGAAATAAGAATATATAATTCTGCAAACTTTCTTCCAGAAATTCACATAGTTAAAATGTGTCTGTAAATACAAAAACGAAGAAAGAAAAGACATGAGTTTGCAAATATGAGCCCATAACTGTTCTTTAATTAGCATTTCTTTAGACAAAGAGGTGCCTTGTCCCACAGTGATATTTCATAGTA
>OZ038487.1:106707411-106754911 GCA_964036315.1 Acanthosepion esculentum | reverse complement strand
GATGTTCATGGACCGAAGCGAGACAGGAGGATCTCATTGGTAACAAAGAAAAGAGTACTGAGCTATTCCGTGACATCTGTCCTCCTTTACAGCAGCGAAAATTGGACAGTCTCCTCAAAAATGAAGAAGAGACTCGAGGCGACGATGATGTCGTTCTACAGAAGGATGCTGAGGATATCTTAGACCAAGTGTGAGCAATGATGAAGTCTTGAAGAGGACGCAAACAAGGAGGAGACATATACTTAACATCAGGAAGATGCAGCTGAAATTTCTGGAACACGTCTTGAGAAAGGACTACCCGGAGAATCTGTTACTCACAGGTTGAACAGTAGGAAAGAGCGAAAAGAGAAATAAACCCATGACGGGCTTGAGCAAGTGGATGACAGAACATGATCTGGGAGAGGTGGCAGAGGGACGAAACTTAAATTAAGAGATACATGGGATAGGAGGAAGTGGAGAGCCATGATCGGATACGTCCTGAAAGGACACGTTACATAAAAAGAAATAACGTAACCCTTTACCTCGTATGGCTCCACCGGGCTTTGTAAAGTGTGAACCTTAATGTAAAAAAATAAATAGAAAATAATTAAGTGAATGTCAAATTTAAATAAATAATTGTGTCTCTCATTCATCCATTCTTTCAATTTTTTATGATATTTTCTGTTCTTTCCGATTTCTTATCTTACTATAAGGGTATTTTTTCTTTTGATTATTTCCTTTCGTTTATCATGTATTCTTTTCTTCTCTCCTTCCTTCCGCCTGTCCAGCTGTAGCGATACGACTAACCATTCTCTTAGTACTTGTACCATTTGTCTTCTATTCTCATAGTTTTTCTTTTCGCTAAAACATTATTTGTTTATTCGCCTTTCTCTTTAAAAAAAAAAAATTCTCCTATTACCTTTAGCTTCGTAGGGAGATTTTAGACCGTTGTTTCCTTGCTATAAATAAGTTTTTCTTTCTAGCTATAAATCTTTAAAGCGCTAACAGACAACTGCAGCGAGTGAGTAACATCTGGACATACTAGATTTGTCTGAATCAAAGTTAATATTAATAAAGACATTTTGTACTAAGAAAAGTTGATCTGTTGTGACGCCAGATGACTCCGAAAATTTCGATGCACTTAGTGTCACATAAGAGCGTCAAGGAAACCGGTTAAATCATAAGGTTGTTCTGAAAGGTATGTCCCCTAACAGTTAGATGCTTATTCAAGCCTCACACAGGATGTCAGCGAGTGAACGATATACCAACTGATGGTTGTCTGAGCTGCTCTTAAAATATGGAAACGAGGGACACGCTAATGATAGGTAGATATATAAGTGCCTCACTTGAGAGGGACAAGATTGAGTGTACCTCACATATTCGTGAAATGATTCGGAGAAAACATAAAACCGCACATAACCACCCACCATTATTAACTAAGGATAACTAGAAGTAAACAAACAATACTAATAACTATAATAAATGTATTCTTCTGTTAAGATAATCTCTAAAACGATACGACTTACAGCCATATCACGTTCTCGTGCGATCACCGAAATTAATCAACGTCATAACTGGACAGTTTCTAGATCGGTGTCCGCTTGGGAATGCCAAATTCTCTAGACTTGGATGTGCGGGGGGGTGTAATGGATAACGGCTCGGAATTGAAAAACAGAGAGAGCAGAGTTCCAATTCCAGTTATATTCAATTATGCGTGAATACTTTTTTGGAACGTATGAATAAGAAACTTCTCCGCCCACGCAGAGATACATTAATTATAGTTAAATTCCCAGATCAATTTAACTATATTTTCGACATGGAAAAAAAATCTCTTACTATAAAGGTAATTTACATTAACCAAAAAAAGGCTTGGACAGAAGCGTCTATGTTTTTAAATTTGGATTTTAATGTAACTATAACAACAGAGATATTTCGATTTCATTTTTGCCTTCAAAAAGTTGGAAGACGAAACACGACGGCAAAATCTAATTGTCATTTTATACCATACATTAATTAGTAGATCTTTTATCAGTAAATCCTTATTTTCACAAAATAATTTTTACAATATAAAAGTATTTTTTGGAGTTGAAATAACCCGCAAAAGGTTGATAAACCGTAAAAGTATTCACCTAATGCACAAAGATAACGTTATACCAACACGCTTGAAGTATATGTGACATGTATACAAATCAGGCAATGCTTTCTACTCAACACCTTACTTGACCTTTCAATTTTATGCGTTTAGGGCGATCGTTCAGATAATGAATTGTTTCCACGTGACGCCTTAATCCAGGACGAGACAACCTGTCACCTATATGGGGATCGATTGAAAAAGCTGCTTATTATCCTTATCTAAAGAGGAATTTAACAAAAGAGGATTTGATTAATTTCCATGGTGATTCTAACATTGAATTAGATTTTTAATCATTTACGTTAAGTTGCTGACGTCATGTCAATCTTTAGCCAAAATACATGTTTCTCACAACTGGTTTGTCTATATTTTCCTTCCTAATAATAAAAACAACAATAATTTATTTCCCTAAATGTAAATGCTATTTTAAGGTTTGTTTTAAAAAAGTCCTATCAAATGTCCCTGAAATATTTTAAATTCTCGCGTTTAATTTAACTACTCACTCACATGGGTCAAAAGAACACACGCACACACAAACACACACACACACACACACACACACACACACATATATATATAGAGAGAGATAGATATAGATATAGATATAGATATATTATTATTATTATTATTATTATTATTATTATTATTATTATTATTATTATTATTATTATTATTATCATTAGTATGCATTATTTTAATTTCTATATTCGGGCGTTGTGAAAAAAAGCCGGATAATAAAATTTTTAAATAAAAATATATGTGAACAAACCGATATCAGGGTAAAGGTATCAGTAAAAAAAGAAGTCATTCCTGTTCGTTGAAAAAAAATCCATCAACAATCCGACAGAATAATTAAGTAAAAATGTAAAACTGCTCAATACATTAAGTAGAACAAAATCTAAACCTAAGTCAGAACCTAGGCTCACTATGTTATATATATATATATATATATATATATATATATATATATATATATATATATATATATATATATATATATATATATATATATATATATATATATAGGTGTGTGTGCGTGTGCACGCAATTATGTGTATAACACAGAAATTAATCCCAAACTAAAATTATTTAAATACTAATTTGCATTTTTTTTTAAACATCAAGAAGTTTATTTACTCACTTTCTTTTTTTAGACATTAAATTGTCCCATTTCGCTTCATTCATAGCTTAGCTGACATTTCGGCTAACTTCATGAATATTCATGAGCGTTCTTAAATTTAAAAATGTTGAAAAACCAGTAACATTTTAAAACTTTTATATCAATACATGTTACCAAATAGAACCCTTGCATTTACCTTGATAAAGTATCTTAGACGACGAAAAACCTCGTCTAAGATACGTTTTTCTTTTCTCTTTATTCATATATATTTTTGTATTTAGGCAGCAATTTTTCTTCTCGGCATGTCTTATTGAATAAATTACAAGCATTATGTGTGCTCATTTTTTTCATAATACTTTCATATTTAAGAATATTTTCAATATATTACAATCAAATGAGGCAAGAAATGAACTATAACAGTGAGAATCATTTTATTTCCTAAGTCTTATATAATCCATATATATATATATATATATATATATATATATATATATATATATATATATATATATATATATATATATATACAGTTGCGGCCATAATGTTCAGAACGGCATTGTTTTTGTCAGAAAAGTAGGTATAATTTTTTATCAAAGTTGTTTTATATTCCATAATTTTCACAGACAGTAAATACGATATGAATTGTTATTGTCTGAGATTTTTCGTGTAATTTGAGAGGACAATACAAAAGTTATGGATGATTTACTGATTTACTGCAAAACCCATGTCGACCAAAATGATCAGAAAGGTTGAAAAATAACAAAATAATAAAAAAAATGTCAGAGAATACTGGAATTATTTAATATTTAGTGTGAAGCCCTTTAGCTTCAATCACACTTTGACTTCTTCGACTGCATGAGGAAAGTAAATTTTCAATTTCTTGCTGGGTGGTCTTATTCCATTCTTCCTGAAAGGCATTCCATAATTGCTCGGTTGTCTTAGGATTTCTGGCTTTCGAACGTGCTCCAGGAATATTCTACACATTTGCAATAGGATTAAGATCTGGGCTTTGAGGAGGCCAATCCATAACAATAACCTTTTCAGCCTTGAGGAAGTTAATGACCACCTTAGCCTTGTGATTTGGGGCACTGTCCTGCATGAATATGGGTGATCGCTTAGTTGAATTTCTCAGCACAGTCAAGACATGATCTTTTACAAGTTGTTTATAAAGTCCTACATTTTGCTTTCAATGTAATCGCACGAAAGGGCCCAGACTATCTCCAGATATCATCCCTCAAACCATGAAACTTCCTCCACCGAATTTAACACTAGTCTTTAGGCATTTAGGCGACAATTTTTCACCTACATTTCGACGAACGTACCTTTTCCCATCTGAGCCAAATAACATAAACGTAGATTCATCACTGAAATGCACCGTTTGCCATTTTTCTTGAGACCGCAACACATGTTCGGTTGCAAAGGTAAGACTACACTTTTTATTCTTGGAGCTGATCAGTGTCTTCACTGCAGGTGTTCTTGCTTGTAGGTCATGTACAACTAAACGATGAGACACAATTTTTCGAGATAAGGTTTTCTTCAGTACAATGCTCATTTCCCGAGAAACAGCAGCAGCAGTTTTAAATCTGTCATTTTTAACCAACTTTACCATAGCACGATCTTCTCTCTTGGTCGTTTTTCTTGACCTACCTGTAGACTTTCTTTCTTCACACGAACCACAATCACCGTAGACCTTACGAATACCGTGAACAACACTTTTCGACTTGTTAACAATCTTTGCAATAGACCCAATACTTAAATTATCCTTCTTTCGAAGCTTAATAATCTGCTGACGAATTGGTAACGGAGTAAGTGGCATTATATTAACAAAGTACACTGCAGATATTCTTACTAATGTTTAGCAACCGAACCGTCACTTAAACAAATTAGAAAAATTAGAGATCGCCGGTTAAATATACTGAAACACGGAGTAAAAGCAACTGTTCTGATCATTTTGGCCGCAATGGGTTTTGCAGTAAATCACTAAATCATCCATAACGTTTGTATTATCCTCTCCAATTACACCAAAATCTCAGACAATAACAAATAATATCGTATATATCGTCTGTGAAAACTATAGAATATAAAACAACTTTGATAAAAAATTATACCTACTTTTCTGACGAAATCAACGCCGTTCTGAACATTTTGACCGCAACTGTATGTATGCATATATATATATATATATATATATATATATATATATATATATATATATATATATATATATATATATATATATATTAAATTGTCCATTATACATATCATAACGACGTAATTATACAAAGATTTAATTAGCAATGTTAATGTAAATAATGGAGGAATCACTTCCCTAACAAGACTTGATAAGGTATTAAAACTATTAATAATTAATTGCATAAAACAATCATTATGTTTAAATTATTCATTTTCGAAAATATTCGGCTTAGCTACATCTGGCAACAATTTAAACATAGTGATCGCATTATTCCATGAATTATTAGTAACTTAATGCCTTATTAAGTCTTGTTAGCGAAGAGATTTCACCATTAATTACATTAATACTGCTAATTAATTCTTTGTATAATTACATCCATATGATATATATATATATATATATATATATATATATATATATATATATATATATATATATATATAAATCTAGAGAGAGAGAGAGAGAGAGAGAGAGAGAATAAAAAAGCTCAGAGCAGATAACATTAGAAGGATTTTATAGTTCCATGGAAATAAGTGGATATAAAGTTTGAAAACGCACTATCCAGACGTGCTTAATCACAAACTTAACGCTATAGATAGTATTAATATAAACCCTACAAATCAGGACCTTCCCATATTTCTCACCCACACAAGACAAACATGTTTACGGAGGCGTTGAGGCCTCACGCATATACACACCCGCACACGAATATACATACTTACACACATCATACTCACTCACTCCCTAAGAACCAAATAACACACACACACACAAACACACACAACAGAGACACATATCCTTTCCAGGAACCAATAAATCTGTCAAAATGAATCCATCCAGCTCTTATCCTTAATAACTACTTAAAAGAGACTGTTTGACCTATACAAACACTGACTAAAATTCATGTTAAAAAAATAAAACAAACAAACAAATGAAAACTACAGACAAAAGTTCATTTTCTCCATGAAGACATTCATTTCTGTAGTTCACTGCAACCAGCAAGCGGATTTTTTTTCTCCTGATGAAATCTAAATGAAATGAGGAATCTAAATGAAATAGTAATAGAAACGAAAGAATATTAAGATACACCCCAGTGTCTGTGAGGATTTTAATTTTTTAATTTTTTTAAATTTTTCATAATATATATATATATATATATATATATATATATATATATATATATATATATATATATATATATATATATATTAAGCAAGAAAGTCTACAGGTAGGTCAGGAAAAACGACCAAGAGAGAAGATCGTGCTATGGTAAAGTTGGTTAAAAAGGACATGTTTAACCTTGCTGCTGCTGTTTCTCGGGAAAGTAGAATTGTACTGAAGAAAACTTTATCTCGAAAAACTGTGTCTCATCGTTTAGTTGTACATGACCTACAAGCAAGAACACCTGCAGTGAAGACACTGATCAGCTCCAATATAAATGTCTTTAATATATATATATATATATATATATATATATATATATATATATATATATATATATATATATATATATATATATATATATATATATATATATATATATATATTGTATAAATGATATGTGTATTTAAAAAAAAACAGTACAAAGTGCACCGCTACAGACAGAATATACAAGAAAATATTCTTTGAAGATAATTTGAAAAGAATTTATTGTATGTATTAAAGTGAACCCAAAAAATATCGTTTTACAAAAATCTCTTTTGTGTTACATAAACAAATCAACGGAAATCACTTTTGCCCATACTAAATTGTACAGGAAATATATATATATAAAACTTATGTTCAACATTTTCTGACTGAAAACTTACTTGCCTTCCATCTGTAAAATAATGTGTTTTCCTTCAAATGATATCTAGCGAAATATTGTATAATAGTTATTCAGGCAGCGATCCACGAAGAAGCACTCCATTAACTGGCATGTAAAGATGGGGATCAATAACTAATAGAAATGTTTCCCGTTACTGCAAAAAAAAAATGTGAAAACAAATTTTATATATTAATATATTCTTCAGTTTTACAATAATTTTACAACTGTTCCAACCAGCAAATTTACCGTCTAAGCAATTCCGATATTTTCCCTCTGACGTATAATGCGCCACAATTCCTATAAAAGAAGAGGAAATAACACGTAATCTATTCTATTAAACGCCTATTCATTTCACCAGCAGACTGAACTAGTTGTTAATTTTAGTAATTTTACAATCCTCGTATAGATTAACAGTTACATTGATTTATAACAATCGATACGATTAAAAGCACCAACTTGAACCACAGGTTAAATTAGTGATGGGGGGAAAATCACGCCAATGCTTTGATCTCGATTGATTTTTTAAATCGATTGACAACAATAATGACCAATATGTGTAATTATGTCGTTTCCTATAACATTTTGACAAAACGCCACGCTATTTCTTCTTATTTTTGAATTATTTGCGATCGATAATATACAGTAAAATAATATCAATTAATGCGTAAATCCGCTACTTTATGGGTCTGAGTTTGTGCAAGATAGAAACGAGACAAATAGAAATATATCCAATAATAATTATGACATGTCCAACTTGCGTTTGTATTTAATGTTACTTTTATTATTTTTCCTGCATAAAAGATTTATTGTCCCCAAGTAATTCGAAAATATAACTTCTTTGAAATTATTAATTATTATACTTGTCAAATATTAATGGTGATTTGGCTCGTAAAAAAACTGTTACAAGATGGAGAATTTAACAACTAGACTTCTACGTCCCTGTGGTAACAAGTCAAAATATACACCGAGAGCAGTGTATTCGGCCAACCCAGAGTATTCCCAAGGCTTTATATATGCTGGATGTTATTCGACGTATACAGTTTTATAAGAGAGATTACAAGCTAAGTTATAAAGTTTATAATCCTGGTTATAAAGGGTGTTTCATTAAGACGGATCAAAGACAGCAGTAAATAAATGAGAGTTATTTGTGAAAATTTATTTATTTCTCTATTGGATCATATATTTTAAGTTATGACAATTATGGGTGAAAAATAATATCGCCCAGACTTCCACTAAATCTGAAAGAAAAAGAAAAGAAATCATTAGACGCTTAAAGTAAATTCACATATAAAATCGGTCCATGTTATTGGAATACTCTTTATAATAGCCTAGGCTAGTTTATACCAAAGGCAGACTAATATATATTAGTCCGATGCTAGAAAATAACTTTTCTTGGTCAAGAATATACCCCTCCTTTGCTAGAATATACACCTACTATGCTATAATATACCCTCTTAGGCAACTATAAATACCTATTTAGCTGGAATATACCCCGGTCATCCTACAATATACATAAATATATGCTAGAATGTAACCTTGGACAGTGGTGACGAAGAAAGGAAGTTTTGAGGAGAATCTAAAAAAAACCTTTTTGCTATCGGTCGTCCATAACAGAGGCGAAGGAGTTATTGAGAAAAGAAAAGAAGTTCTACGCGAAAGAAAAAAGGATAAAAAAAAAGAATTTATTCTGGACACCAACCTTAACACTGGTAACGAAGACACGAATTTTACCTGTCAGTCAGAAGAGAATCGAATTCTACGCAGGAAAATTTTTTCGTACTAAGATTGCAGAACAATAGGCGACAAAGACCTGAAGCCTACACTGAGAAAAAAGGAAAAATCGTTACACAAAATTACGGTGTAAACATGGAAGACATTGAGGCAACCATATTGGAACTAATGAAAATGCAATTCGAGCAGCAACAAAAAAATGAGGAAAGACAGACAAGGGTCGAAGAAAGACAATTAGAAATTCAACAGAAAAGCGAAGAAAAACTATTGAAAATAAAACAGAAAAACGATGAAAACAAATAAAGGACAATATTCTGAAAATGAAACGGCATTCTCGTAAAATGCTACATGGAGCTCTATCAAAGAATTCACTTATGCACTGGACAAAGACAAAACCTTCGCGGCTTACTTCAGAAGATATGAAGATTCATATGAGTTTGATTGCGGGAATTGGTCAGACGCGAAAATAGTACGTCTACAACTGAGGAAACTAGGGTCAAGCGAATACACTACATTCGTAGACGACATACTACCAAGGAAAACGAATGAGTTGACTTTCAAGGAATCCGTGAAACTTTTAACGGAATTATTTACACTTCACTATTCCACAAAAGGTGGAAATGTTTAAATCTAACAAAAATGGATAGCGAAGACTATATAACATTCGCTTCCATATTAAACAAACACTGTGATTACTTTAAGTTATCTGAACTCAGCCCTGACAATTTGAAATGTTTGATATTCGTCCAAGGCATGGTTTCGACTAAAGATGCGGAGATCAGACGGAGAATTCTAACAAAACTTGAGAGTGAACCAGGAATGACACTACAAAAATTGACTGAGGATTGTCAGAGATGTATAAGCGTAAAAAAGGACTCAAAATATATCGAAGAATATGGCCTCGCTCACATACGAAAAGTACAACGACAAACACGTTTTTTCTCTCCTCAAAAACAAGCCAAACAAATTATATTACTACAAAAAGTCAAATGAAAACTCAGAAGAAACTACTACCCAGCCCATGCTATCGCTGTGAGACTTTGCATTGGTACAAAGATTGTCCATACCGCTATAAGACTTGTCTGTCGTGGAATAAATTTGGACATAAAAGTTCGCATTGCAGAACAAAGAAAGAACGCAAAAGCCGAGTAAGAGTCACTAGACTGACCAAGCGGACGGGATAAATATACGAAAATACACTCAGGTAGAAATGTTAAACAAAAAAATTAGATTACAATTAGATTCCGGATCAGATTTAACAATTATTAGCTTACAGACGTGGAAGAGAACAGATAAAATATCCAGGTCGGTAACAGAGAGAAAATCAAATTTGAGGGGGAAACTATCACAAATGTGACAAATGTGACGTTCAACAGTATGAACAAGAAATTAAAGATGTATGTTCTAAAAAATACGGAAAATGTATTTGGAACTGACCTGATGCAGAAATTTGATCTCTGGGATTTACCGATAAATACGTTCTTCCAAAAAGTGGAAAGGTTATCGACCGAGGCAGAGAAATTGAAGGAGGAATTAAAGGAGGGTTTCCCCGACGTATTTTCAGCCGGCCTCGAAAGGTGTAAACAAATGGCGGCAAAAATCAAACAAATAGAAAATGTACAACCCATTTTCAAGAAGAAAGAAATGTAGGTTTCGCACCATTAGAAAAAATAGACAAAGAGTTGTATAGACTCGTGAAAACCGGTATATTGACAAAGGTTGAATATAGTCAATGGGCCGCACCTACGCTTTACGTGAAAAAGAAATCGGGTGAGATACGAGTATGCGCTGATTTCCCGACGGGATTGAATGCGGCGATTAAGGATTATCACTATCTTCTTCCTAGTTCAGAGGAAGTTTTCACAAAGTTGAACGGAGGAAAAGTTTTCTCAAAGATAGACTTGAGCGAAGCATAACTACAAGTACCAGTAGATGAGGAAAGCTCGAGGTTGTTGTGCATAAACACACATAAAGATTTATATAAGTTCCAAAGATTACCATTCAGAATCAAGGTCGCGCCGGCGATACTTCAGCAAATAATGGACACTATGCTAGGCGGACTGGATTTCACGATCGCATACCTTCATGACATCCTGATAAATAGCAAAAATATTGAACAACACTGTGAACACGTTCAAGAGGTTTTCAGGAAGATACAAAACTACGGTTTTAAAAAAAAGGAAAATAAATGTGACTTCTTTATTAAGGAGATAAAATATCTAGGGCATATTATTGACGAAGAAGGAAGAAGTCCAGACCCAGAAAGAGCCACGGCAAATATAAAAAAATGCCGACTCCAAAAAATTTAGCCGAATTGCAAAGCTTCTTGGGCTTAGTAAATTATTATCAAGAATTTATTCCTAACATGCACAAATTACGCGCATCCCTATACGGACAGTTGAAGAAGAAAAAGTTTGGGAATGGTCATATGAAGGTCAGAAAACTTTCGACAAAATCATTAAGACTCTAACAGCAGATTTATTTTTAGCGCATTATGACCCAAAATTGGAAATAATAGTCGCGAGTGACGCGAGTGCCTATGGTGTTGGGGCATGTCTACTTCATAAAATCCCGGATAGGACACTAAAATCCGTCGCGCATGCATCAAGAACGTTGCTACCGGCCGAACAAAATTACTCGCAAATCGAAAAAGAAGAGCTGGCGATTATTGTTGCGGTTACGAGATTCCATAGATATATTTACGGTAGATGTGTCACCTTACAGATGGACCAGAAGCTGTTATTGACAATATTTGGATCAAAGAAATGTCTACCTGTCTACAATGCTAATAGATTGCTAAGATGGGGGACAATTTTATTGAACTATAACTTTAAATTGGAGTATCTTCCAACAAACAAAATCGGGCATGCAGATGATCTTTCGAGACTAATACCAAAGAAAACGGAGCCATTAGAAGATTCCGTAATTGCAGCTCTACGATATGACGAAGATACTAGAACATCATTATGTAGTACAATTCGAACCCCCCGCGTCACATTATAGGAAATAAAAAGAAGTGAATAACGAATTTATCAAGGAAACGAAAACAAAAATTTCAGGAAAAGATAAGCATATATCACACAGTTTTTCGTTATGTGAGAATGTTCTGCTATATAATGAAAGAGTAGTAACCCCGAAAACGCTACAAAGGCGAATCCTCAAGGATTTTCACATGCGCCACCCAGGAAAAACAGGATGAAATCCTTAATGTGAATTACGTGTACTGGCCAAACATGGATCAAGATATTATACATATGGTGGAAAAAGCCAAAGACACCTCCGATCACTCATAAACCATGGCCTAAGACAGATCGACCGTGGTCGAGAATCCATGTAGATTTCGCATGTCCATTAGATCGTTTTTATTACTTGATTGTAGTAGACAGTTACAGAAAATGGCCAGAAGTATTTCGTTGTAGAAAACCTACTTCTGAGACTACAATTAACTGCCTTCACGAGCTGTTTGATCGTTTCGGAGTGGTTGATTGTCTAGTCACCGATAATGGGACACAATTTACATGTGCAGATTTTCAAGAAGTTTGTGAAATTTTCAGGTGAAACGCATCAAATCCCCGCCATATCACCCAAGATCAAACGGGCAAGCGGAGAGGTTTGAAGATACATTAAAAAGATCATTAAGGAAAGCTTATGACGTACCAACAGAAAAAGGCTTTACAACAATTCTTGCAAGTGTATAGAATTACACCGAACAGTACTACGCAATCGGCAGAAGTAATGTTCGCTCGAAAAATTAGATCGGTATTCGACAAATTACTGCCATAACAGACAAAGCAATGGCCAACTTCGTTTGTACCAAAAAGAAAATTTAACCCAGGCGAGAAAGTTTTTTAAAATGTTTAAAAACAATACATCCTATTTGGAGCCAGGTGCAATAGAGAAACGAATCGGGAACGCGATTTACATAATTCAGGGTCCGAAGTTCTCGCATAAAATGCACATAAATCAGATCAGAAAGATGCTGTTAGAGGATTCTAACGGTCTACCTCAGGAAGAGGAGGAAGTAATGGACACAATATTTGACACATTCAATATGCAAAGGCCTCAAGCAATTTCAGAACCATGGAAATCAAGCAGAAAAAGAAAATCTACAGAGCCTTTGATGATTAATCCGAAGAGGAATAAATATTAAAGACCCCTGCGAGATAAAAGCTTTGGGAGGGGGGTGTTACGGGACCTTACCTATAACGACAGAATGAACTCTTCCTGACACTATGTAAACTGCGCCTCTCAAGAGAGAGGGAGGGGACGGAAACGAGTCGAGCCAATAGTAGTTCACTTCAAACCAGTCTGACAGTCATACTAACACCTTCCACATCTTGTATTATTATTCGGTGTAATATATCTTTGTTATTTCTACTCTTGTGTTCGTGTTGTTCGTCCTTGGCCCTAACCTTGGACCATAACACTAACCTAGAATATACCTCTCTTAGATAATAATAGACACCCGCTTAATTGTAATATACAACTCCTAACCTCGAATATACCTCTCCTAGATAATAATAGACACCCGATTAATTGTAATATACACCTCCTAATCTCGAATATACCTCTCCTAAACAAAAACGGACATATGCTTAGCTGGAATATACATCATATATACTCGAATATACTCTTCCTATGCTAGAATTTACCCTACCTAGCCAAGAATATGCATTTCTTAAGCTGGAATATATACATACGAGGCCAGAATTGACAACTATTTCGCTAGAATATACTTATCTTACGCTATAATATACATCTTTTATACTAGAGTATGATCCACCTGGGTGACAATATACACTGACAAGGCTAGAATGGACACCTAATAGGCTAGAATATATAAATCGTAGGTTATAATGCATACCTACTAGGCTAGAATATGTCTCTCTCCTTTTCGTATGTAAGATGTTTATTATGTTAACTATAGATGGTAGTAGGTGATAAAACGCAACCACACTTCGGCAAATAGTTCTCGTGTGCATTGTCCAGCCCGCATATTTATTCTTATTCCTTGGTTTGCATATTAATTGGCTTAATTATTATAAACTGACGACGACAACGACGACGGTGACGATGATGATTATGATGATGAAAGTATGCAGTTATCAATTTCAGTGTATAATTTTGCATTTGGTCCTATATTTCTGGTGAAAGCGATTGCAGCGATTTAACATTTGCTATTTAATTATAAAGTGCAGAATTTTAGGAATTGTATTCTATTATAGGAAATAGCCAAAATCATAGTGACGATTCGCCTTGTTTGCTGAGATGCACTTTTTGAAACTACTATAATTAAGAGTTTTTATTTAGTCTCCTTGCCCCTATAATTGCATATTCTACGTTAAACGTCTGTGTTTCCTTTGAGAACATAGCCTAACAAAATCTATTATTTCGTTTTCTTTGAACATCTTATTAAAATTCTGCATTTCCCTTTCCTAGTTAGCACAGCCGTTACTCCATACCAATACTAATAAATAATAGACTGCGCCGTTTTGATCACGTTGAAAGAAGGAAAATGTCAGATACGCTACTTGGTTTCAGTGAGAAAATGGAAAAAAATAAAGAAAGAAAGAAAGAGATCAATGTTTTCTACCAATAAATGGCATCAGTTTATCTCACGAGATGAAGTTAGCGCCCTGTTTGGTCTAAGTTCAATCCTTTGGTTATGAAGTGTCCTCTACAGTTTGCAGGCTTAGGTGATGGTAATTGAGGGCAAGCGCTGCGCTGAGTACATGACCACCCTCTCAGCCGTTAATGCAGTTAATTAAATTTGGGGCCGGCTTGGCTGCAGGCGTTGCTGAAAAAATGTCTGCTATGACAGCCAACTGCCTCAGGGGCTCTACTCCTAGTTTTCCGTCTGGATATATTTCCATAACTATTTCCGTGTTTTGAAATGACCACAACGCCACAGATGTTTAAAATTAGGGTTTTCCTTCGCGTAGATGAAATCCTTTCCTTCACTGCCGAGATCCATCTACACGAAGTAACTGGTTATGAGGCGCCAGAAGTTCACATCTCCCATTGTCCGGCTTGAAACAAGACATAGTTGTCACAGTCTATTTGAGACTCATGCTACAGTAGAATTATATTGATTGTGGGAGCTACTAACATGCCATAAATAATGGAGTATTCCGTTTTGATCGGGTTGAAAGACGGAAAAGACATATCAGAGACACTAAATAGTTTCAGCTAGAAAATGAATGAATGAAAGAAGGAATGGAAGCTAGAAGTGTTTAAAGTCTGTTTAATGCATGGGAGAGTTGTCAATTTGAAATCTTTTCATTTGTCACTCTATACTACTTAAAATAAAGACCAGCATTCATGATTGTCATTGAAATTTTTCTTAAAGTTGTTAAATATTTAACTCTGCGGTAGGGAATAACTAAGAATATTTTATTGTCGTAGAACTCGCCGTGATCATATTCAATTATTAAATGACGAATTAAGATTCATCAGAAAATTCAAATCAGAAAACCGTGACAAGTATTCCTATTTAAATAATATTATTACTTAGAAAGATATATATTATTTTAGGTATCGCAATGTTTATCGGTGCTGAAAGTTGAATGAGTGAAGTATGTTGAATTAGCGAAGCGGTTTCAAATTCAAGCCTCGTCTGTTACTTACACTTCGTACACTTCAGTACACTTTGGGATACGATGTAGAGAAAAGCATGAAAGCATTTCTTCTCCCTACAGTTGCGGATTAAATAGAGTGTATACAGAGTTCTATAGCCCTGGTGGTCATCCAGTTTATAAGGCGAGCTTTGAATTAAAATTTATGAAGAAATCGTAAGATCTTGCCTTGAAAATTAAAACGGTTTAATGCTCTGCATTGAAGTCCTTGTGAGATTTCAACGAATTCAATATTCGTTTATCGTCCTGGGTAGGACGATAAACTACATCCGGCAGAAAGGCCTCTTATCGGAAGGTTTTGAGGAGCGTGGAACCACCTTTAAATTCCTTTTCTTCGCATGTCCGTTTTGACCTTGGGTGGTTGCACCTATTAAGATCCAAACATGAACAAATAATTGACCCCGATACTGGGGTCAAATCACGATGAATGTATAAAAAATATAGTAAAAATACCATCAATAAATTTTCATAGTAAAAAAAAAAAATACTAGCAATACATTTTTGTAAAAAAAACCTTTCCTGCAATATATTATTGCAAGACAAATATATTTTCAGAAATACATTTATTTTAAAAGAAATTATTAACCATTCCAAGAAAATTAAATTTCGGCATTAAATGACCCATAATGTGTTGATATGCCGCTAAACGAACCAATAAACAACATTTGTTTATGGAAGGAATTATTACCTAAAGATGGACAAGCAAAATAGAAGTATAAATGTAAGTTCCCTCTTGACAACAACGCATGGACCAACCCAGCATGGCATTATAAGAGACATCGCACCAGATGAGTGTTATATCTGGGAAAAACTATTTCTATGTAGTCCATCTTGGAGGAAAACAGTGAAAAATAGTAAGAATGACTTTGAACAAGAGAGATATTTTTAAGGGTAACACCCTTCTCTGAAAATTTTTCTACACCGTTTGATCAAACTAGTGATTAACGTCTAATGAATCATGTCGGTTCAAACATGACACGCCTAAAAAAGTTATGAAATTCCCCACAGACAGAGAGAGGTCATTCATGGCATATTATGTATTACTAGTGCAAACGACGCTAAAAGTTGCCTTATCTATAATACTTTAGCTGTATCAAGCCATATCGTCTCTGCTCCGCTTTGAATGTTGATCAAGCGATTGAATTGTTCGAAATCGAGACACTTATTGATCAACTCATATTTAGGAAGGGTGTAGAAAGGAGCTCTTTTCAACATCCTCCTTTTGTATGTATATATACATATATATATATATATATATATATATATATATATATATATATATATATATATATATATATATATATATATATATATGGTGGACACTGTCGTCGCGGACGAAAAGTGAGGGCCTAGTAAAATGAAAGAAGTTCTCAACTTTTATGGACACGCATGTGTCATGTTTACTGCACATGACTTACTTTTAGTGGCCATTTTTTGGCAGCACAATGAACACTGTCGCCATCAAAACATCATAGCCTATATTGGTGCACGGTTTGCCACATATCACGTCCAGAAGTGATCGCAGGTTATGAATCAGAATTTTTCATTTCCTATAGATATATGGATAGATAGATATAGATATATTTCTAAAGAATAAATAAATGCATTTATTTTTACTAAGATAATGTTTAGTGTAATAAATATAGGCATACACACACACTCACACTCACACGCACACACACACATATATAGATTAAAGGTATGCTATATTTATGAATTACAGTTCTCAATATCAGAGACGGACCGATTGCGTTTTGCAGGAAAGAGACTGTCACATTAGCTGGGTGTTAACACACACACACACACACACACACACACACACACACACACACACACACAGACAGACACAAACACACACACAGATACACACACACACACAATCTCTCTCTCTCTCTCTCTCTCATATATATATATTTCTTATGCAGTGTTATATTAGAACATGCACATTATTTACATTATTCGGACTATTGTCCACATATTTGTCGCCATATTTATTATCACAACGTTTCGACCGTTTTATGCTCCGGCTATCTTCAGGTGGTTTGAATGTCGAACTGAACCCTTTATTTCGCTCACTAGGGTAGACTGTTCTAGTTTCACGTGCCGTGTTTAATGGATGTCAGTCATCAGTTATCTGCTGTTAATTCACCTCTCAAATATCTCCACCGTCTTAACCAGGTATTGAACTCACAATCTTTGGGTCCTGTCACTGGATCTAACTAACGCCTTTATCCACTGTGCGGATTTCGGTTTCCGCAGATTGTAAAGAGAAAAACTTTAATAGGTGTAAAGACAATGTGTTGGAATTTTGAGGATACGATTTAATCGAATAGACACTAACGTCACTAATGCAAAAATAAAATAAAAAATAAAAAAATTAAATAAATAAAAACACAAACAATCTAACAAAATCATTCTGGCCTCTGCTCGTCGCATCTGATAAAGTAAATTTAATTTATTCTCCCGCTTATCCTCAAAATCATAATATATTTTCCTTGTACACAATTTTGACTTTCATGTCGGCTTGAAGTAGCCGAACCTAACACACATCAGCGAAACGCCTTTTGGAGAAAGATTTTCCATTTTGTCGCATAATTTTTCATTTTTCTTTCGGATACTATTATACATGCTCCTAACACGATCGCTACATCCTACCAACGCCAGAGCGCGCGTACACACACACACACACGCACGCACATACTAGTACACAGATAGACACCCACATACACAAGGAAATAAATGATTATATAATAAAATAGTGATTCTAAGTGCAATTTTCGCGGCCGGCATGACAAATATTTATTGATTGTTGAATAAATTCTGCCGAATATTTATCGCTTGACTCACTCGATGACTTTTACGAAACGATATGATGAAAAGATGGCATAGCAATATGGCCGAATACGGACGGAATTGAAAGCAGTAAATAAGCCGAAGGGTAGGAGAAAAATGGAAGAGGATGGATAAACGAAACATTTAGGAGAAAAATAAATTAATTATGAACACGAAGGATTCGGAGAAGAAATGAGATATAATAATAATAATAATAATATTAATAATAATAATAATAATAATAATAATAATAATAATTTGGCACCCACTGAATATAAAACACGGCATGACAGAGTGGGCCAATGTCTGCACTGGAAAATTTAGAACTCCTATCGGAAGTAAACTGAAAGAAACTGGTACGAACACCACCCAGACCCGGTTACGGAGATAGGACCTGTTACAATTCTATGGGACTACACAATACACACTGACAGAACAATCAAAGCCAACCGCCCAGACATAGTTATTAAAGACGACAAACAAAATAAGTGCCGCCTTATTGATATGGCAATCGCTGCAGACTGCAATGTATCTTTGAAGATATTCGAAAAACTGTCAAAATACAAGGACCTTGAAATAGAAATCTAAAAAATGTGGCACGTGGGAACATCAACAATCCCTGTTGTAGTTGGAGCCCTTGGGCTGGTTGGAAAAAGATTCCAGTAGATTAATTGAAGGGGTTCCTGGAAGTCCATGCCTCAAAGAGATACAAAAAATTGTTCTGACAAGTACAGCCCACACTTTACGAAGGGCTTTATCTATGTAATTATTTTTTATTTTATTTTATTTATTTATTTATTTTTTTGCAGTGGAAAGTGTCATGATACCATTTCTAAACTTAGGTCCCTTGGCGGGACACGGAAAGAAATGTGTAAACGCCAGATATCAAAGGAAATAATAATAATAATAATAATAATAATAATAATAATAATAATAATAATAATAATAATAATAATAACAATAAAGAAAAGATTAAGAAATTAAGTTGAAAAGAAAAACAATGTAAAAACGTAAGCCTGAAGTAAACTAGAAATGAGGATTAACTGAATCGAATGGGGAATTAAAAAAAAGGAAATAAAACCTTTGATAAGGACCGAGAAAAAATAACAGGTGTAAAATTGAAGGAAAATCGAAGAAAACTGAAATAAAAGTAAATATTCATGGAGCTGAAAGAGGAAGATATAAACAAAACGAATTTCAATCAATAATCAAGTGATAAGCTTAAGTGCGTTCTAATGTATATGTGCATGAGCAAATGTAAAATTAATATGGCCGACAATGAAGTACCAGAAAGAATGATCTCCCTTTTCAATCTGAGATAATCCTTCCATGTTTTTGTTTTTTTTAATTTTAAAAAGCTCCAATGAATTCATGTAGATTTCTACGGATCCAATACTAATTATAATCGAATGTATGCTGGCTTGTTATCGGCAGTGTTTCCGAAACATTCATCCCAAACGACAACATAATATTGCATAACACTTTCAAATTACATGAAATAATGATCATGTCGTTATGTTTCTTTCACAGATATATTAAACATGTTTTATGCTAATATAAACATTCTCATGAAATACGATTATTTAAATGAGCTTTTTGATGTGAAAAAATTAGGAAAAAAAGCAAAAACTAGTAAAAGGTTACATAATATCAAGCCTCTTGCGTTTGACAATTTCTATAAAGATGAAAGGATTGCTACAAAAAAACAAAAAACAAACCCAAAACAGAAATTTTGTTCTACAGAAGGATGCTGAGAAGAGGGCCGGTACAAACATATCGTTCCCCTTCGAATATAACCCCCGAATGCATGATACGTGCCCTCGACTCTACTACGTCTCAATTTTCAGAACATAGTACTCATGTAAAATAAACATTTTATTGTAACCTAATTATTTACAATAATGGATCATATACAATATAGGTGAAAAAATCAACAAGAAAAATGAAAATAAATACAATGTATTTAAATAGAATCTTAAATAAATCAGCAATGTTTTGTAACGCGATTTTAAAATTTGCTTGAGATTTTTCTTTTTAAAAGTTGAACAAGCTTAAGACATTCAAAATTAGGGATAAAAAATAGTGAATTTTATAAAGTGTTTCGAAACCGCCAGATCTGACGAAGCGAAATCGAATTTTATTGGTCTCGCGAAATAAAATATTACCATGCCTTTCTGAAATCTCCAATTTTTTTTTTAAGCGTATCACCCCAAGCAAGGCTGGTGGCCACTATCACGCATGGGGTTACTGAAGGGTTGGAGGAAGAGCAGATAGGAGTGGTAAAGGAAGGGATGTGGAGAAAGAGAAGGACGGAGGGTCGATCAAGGCAGGGGAATTACAGAAGATATAGAGCGAGAGCAGATAGGAATGAAAGATGAAAGGAAGTGGAGAAGGGAAGTGGATAGATCAAGGCAACTGGAGATGACGATTGACGCTACACTTAAACCGTTGGAGATTGTATTTGTCAGGGAAACAGTAATAGGGAAGGGAGTTCCATAGGCGAGATGTGCGAGACATGAAGCTATTGGAGTAGAAAAGACGTCTACATCTAACAGTTTCAACGGTGAAGGGGTGGGAACGGGATGCCAGCCTTGTAGGACGCTTAAATTCACGAGGCTTAGGGACAAGCGGATTATTATTTGCTCTGTTTGTGTGTGTATATATATATATATATATATATATATATATATATATATATATATATATATATATATATATATATATATATGTATATATATATATATATATATATATATTTATATATATATATATATATATAATGAATTGGGCTCTCCATTGGCATAACAAAAAATAAATCAGGTGTCAAGATGTTTCTATCATGGGTCAAGATGCATTTCCATCAGCCAACATTGATGATGTGGTTCTTGAAGTCACACATCAATTCACATATTCGAGCAGTAGCATGAACAACAACCTATCGCTCGGCAGGGAAATTTGATATAAATATTTTTATGGAAATTGTTATCTTTGATATCACTACCGCATGGATTTAAACGTAATACTAGACCGGCAAATAGGTCTCATCGTTTAAAATAGTTCGACTTAAGCAAATGTTCCATTATCATAATTTCTTTTCTTGCATATCTTGCTTGTGAAATCCTCTTCAAGTCTCTTGCTATCCTGTCAACAACGATCATCAAAAGTTTTAATCTAAAATCATTTTCCAAAATTTCTTTGTATTTATCTTGTAATTTTTTTTTATTATACTTTCTCCTTATTAACAATTTCTTCTTTTACTCACAGTAACACATTGCTTGGAATGAAACGTTTAAAATGTGTATAGATGCAGATGACACCATGATGTACGTTTGCAATTCCAACTATCGAGATGAACAGTGCCTGGCAGCTGATCTCTCCTTTCACATAGCTCTCTCAACCCAAAGAGTGGCTGATATCACGTAACACACCGAAATCTACAGAACAAATCCAGAGTACACGAATAATATGGAGAGAGCTAAGGGGGAAGATTTTGACCCAAGGTAGATTATACAAATAAGGAACTTAAATACAAGAGCATAATTATTGTGTACTGTATTTCTAATATCATTTTTCATGTCAAAAAGTTCAGAATAACTTTTTAAAAAGCCAATAAGTCTCTTTTATTCAATCAAGACAGCTACTTGTCGAAATTCCGAAACTGCTCAATATATTTCAATTTATCGAATGATATATGTAGTGAGCATGGCACAGGGAAAACAGCAAACGTAAACACAATTCAAGCGACGATAGAATGACAGAAATTGCAGCTTACGGACTTGTTTCGGCAATTAGCTGGAGATTCGTCTTCAGCTGAGCTGGTCGAACTCTCTGCCTTCGGGCGGAGAGGAACCCAGACGAGGCTATTCCGAAGAGCATAGCCTCGTCTGGGGTGGTAGACAGCTAGCCAACCTCGTTTTTACGGGGGCTACGGGGAATTTTTGCTCGAGCTCACGGGCTCGGTTTTAACCCCGCATTAAATAACGGCTTTGTGCTACATCCTACCTCGCGAGGTGGGGGGGGGGAGTTAAATATCCTCATGGACACATCATGTTGAAATATCGGTTGCCGTACGATCACTGAAATTAAGCAACATCAAGCTTGGTCTGTACCGAGATGGGTGACCGCTTGGGAATATCAGGTGTTGTAAGTTTGGATGTGCGGCAGCGGGGAACGGAAAATGTCTCTGAATTCTTAATCGGTGAGCTGTGCTCGATTTTCCGTCCAGTTCATTATATTCGCTCATGCGCAAATTACATTGGGAGACGAAAGAATCCAGCACTTCTTCTCCTAGCTATGGATTAATCTGTAAACTTTTATCACTAAAGTATTATTAGATATATAAAAAAAATTCTTGCAATCTAAAAATATTTTCTGGTTTTAAATAACCTTCAAAGGGTTGACAAACGTGCAATGAGTCAATAAATTAACAGAAATAACAGCGGTTTTGCTACTCATTTATTGAGAAATGTTTATAAAAAAAGACAATAAGCTATTAGGTTGGTGCAAAAATAATGTCGTTTTTTTTACATGATCTTGAACGTCAAAAAACGACATTATTTTTACACCAACCTAATATTATCTATGTGACAAAAATCAAATACAGAAACATAATTAAACTATGAGAAATGATAATAAATCCACTCAGTAGGAATGATGGAATTAGAACAACAAGTGTTTTCTTCAAAAATCGTTGATAACTTTAAACAGAAACTACGCCACAGGAAAATAAAAGAGATTTCTTACGACGTAGTCTTATACTCTAAAAATATAAATAGCGCTCTGATTACAATATTATAATTGTTGTATAGAAAAACAGAATAACATTCTCTACACCTATTATTGAAACATGCACTCGTTTATCCGCTATGAGCAAAACGTCTGCTCACGGAACAAGAACAAACGTGTGTCGCAAACCCGTGGCGCTTTGCAGTCGTACGCTTGTTGCACTGAACGACTGTGTTCGCAATCGATGTTCTCATATGATTCAAACCTTCTTCTCTCAAACTTTACTTTCCAATATTTTGCATGCAGTCAAATTAACCAGTAACTATAAACGTTATTCGAACAATAAACGAAGGACATTATACTTGACCAAAGTAATGTCGAAAATTACTAAAACATCATGAGATTCTCGCAACACCAGACATCCAGATTAACTAATTTGTAGAAAAACAGATTCAAGTTTTGTTACTTAAACGAAGGATTTTCCAGACATAAAAATCTGATTCTCTTTTTATGACGTGATTTCATTGAAGGCTAAAGATTTGGACGGCGGAGACAGTGAGCCATATAATTGTATTTTCTCAACAATTTATGAACCACGTTGAATCACCAACGGTTGGACAAAGATGCAGCATCGCTTACTGAAAATTGAATGAAAAGAAAATACTGTACACCCACCAATTTCCTCTTTTGCTTCAATTTTTTTTTATTGTTGAAGATTATTCATGGTTTAATCGTTTGTTCTCTAATATTCTCTTTTTATCCCTCGCTCTCTCACGCGCTCTTTATCCATCTATCTTTTCCTCTCTCTCTCTCTCTCTCTCTCTCTCTCTCTCTCTATATATATATATATATATATATATATATATATATATATATATATATATGTAGAGAGAGAGAGATTATTTATGCTTTAATCGTCTGTTCTCTAAAATTGGAAGCTAGCCTCTCTCTATATATATCCATCTCTCTCTCTCTCTCGGGCGTTCTTTACCTCTCTCTCTCTCTCTCTTTCTGTATATATATATATGTATATATATATATATATATGTGTGTGTATATATATATATATATATATATATATAAATATATATATATATATATATATATATATAAACGGATTATTTATGCTTTAATCATCTGTTCTCTAAAATTGGAATCTACCCTCTCTTTATATCCATCTCTCTCACGCGCGCTCTTTATCTATCTCTTTCTCTCTCTCTCTCATTGTATACACACACGCCCCCTCCACACACACACACACACACACACACACACACACATACATATATATATATATATATATATATATATATATATATATATATATATATATATATGGGTCCACACACCCACATATATAGATATATATGTGTGTGTGTGTGTCTTTTTGTGTGGGGGTGTATTTGAGTTAAACAACCAACGGGAACTGTCTGTTTCATGTCTAAACGCAATCTTCAGACGATGAGTGTCCGGTTTTGGCTCAATTATTTATATATGCTGGTAAATATTACATTACGGGTTGAATGTGTATTGATTATCCTAAGTTTTATTGGGTGATGGGTAGCGGGTATGTTTCAAATTATTCTAGATGTTATTGAGTAGAAATAATTGTGGATGCTATGATCCAAAACAGCCCTAAAACAGAGTGGATATTCGGCAACACTCACATACACGCCGCAAAACACAAAAATGCCATCATGCAAGAAGAAAACGTAAAAGCAAACTTAGAAAAAATATTCATAAAACCCATGCATTACCACTTCACCCATCAAACACTCTCCACAAGATATTCAACAGAAAAACAGAAAATATAGAGCTACATTTGTATTGAGAACATGACATAAATGCTAAAGAACAAGTCAAACCCACGGGTAACTTAAGAGAAATGAACAAATTTCTTTGAAACAGCAGTTGCTTGTGAAACAATGTAATACTCCGAGTTATTATAATGTCAGCAAATAACGAAAAAAATATACATAGGGGTAACTGACGGACACGGAAATAGAGGAACTACGCACACAAAACGTGCTTAAAATACGCGAACAGAACAATCTTTTCTCAATATAACTTGCCCCGATTTTAATTAAGTTTAAGCGTCTAATGATTATTTTCCTCTTTCTTTCAGATTTAACAATTTAAGTCTTTGGCAATTTCAATCATACAACATACAAAGGGTTAAAGTTAACAAAGCCTATTACGAAAATGGACATTCAAGCAGAAATGCACTTCACGATTTGTTTAGTCAACATAATCGATTGGTTGGATATCAGTGTCCACATTTGCATTTACATACGCGCTATATCTCGCAATGAGTATCTTTACCCATAAATATAGCATACCTTGAACTATATTTGTATCATCATCATTATATATATATATATATATATATATATATATATATATATATATATATATATATTATCATTGTTATCTATATCTCTATATATTTTCATTATATATATATCTATTGTAATTTTATATATATATATATAAATATATATTATTGCCATTCAAAGACAGGCCGTTTCGGTGTATCACAGCTCTTCAGTGTGGCTAGACGTCTAGCTAGGATCGAAAACCGACTGAATTGGCGTCAGTCGGAAATTCCACCACTTAGCCGTCGGCGCACGGCGGGGATGAAGGTGAATTTTAGCATATTTATTTTTAGATAAACACACAGTGATCGACAGGACTCAATTCGCTTTACCGAAGAGTATTGCTATATCAGCCTTAATCGTCACAGTTTACTAACTCACACTTCCTTCCCCAGAGAGCTGAACCGAAATTAATTTTTTAGGAGCCTATATTATTGTTATCCACAGACGGACTGTTCGCTGTATCACAGCTCTTCAGTGTAGCTAGACGTCTGGTTGCCTCTAGCTAGGATCGAAACCCGACTATTTTGGCGTCAGTCGGAATTTAGCGTATTTATTTTTAGATAAACATATAGTGACCGACAAGACTCCATTCGCTTTACCGAAGAGTCTTGCTATATCAGCCTTCATAGTCACTGTTTACAAACCCACACTTCCTTCCCCAGAGAGCTCAACCGAAATTAATTTTTCAGGAGACACACAGACGCGCGCACACACACACACACACACACACACACACACACACACACACACACACACACACACACATATATATATATATATATATATATATACTTATTTATTTATTCAAGCATGTTTCGTCGAATAATCTGGACATATGTCTATTAATTTTTATTTTAATTCTCTTGAATTCTCGGATCAACATCTTAATGTTGATATTAAATTCATTAATGAATGCGCAGTAGTTTTTGTCATCTAATTTAATTTAAGAATTAACTATTAAATCTATTAAACATTTGATTCCTTGTTCATTCCTCTACCGATACAAGATCCAGACCAAGCCTCAAAGGGAGTACTGGTGCCATATTTGGGCAAGGCCTCCCCAGTCTTCACTTTTCAGACTCGATACAGTCTAAAAACATCTCCACATACTTGTGGGTGAGGCATTGTTTTCCAATCTGCAACACCTTTCTTAAACACGAAACATCGGAAACCTCTCACTACTCTATCGTTATTTTCGTGCTCAGCCTAAAGTGCCTAGATCTAACGTTCACGGCTTAGATCCGCCAAGCTACGCACATTATAGTGACCCACTCTCATTCTGTCTATATGTCTGAGATCGGGTATTATGTACACTATTTACATTATTCGGACTATTGTCATCATCTTTGTCGCCATATTTCTTACAACGTTTCTGCCGATAACCATTACACTGACTCGAGGTGCTCAAAAACATCACCTTTCATTTTTATCGAAACTTGCATAAAACAGAGATTGCTGCTTTAATGCACAATATATATATATATATATATATATATATATATATATATATATATATATATATATACTAACAGTAAAGCCCGGCGTTGTCCGGTAGTATACTTCCTCTGAATTGAAGGTCATAACCGCCATACTCATTTTGTACACGCATGTAAGGCTGAAGTCTAGTAGAACTGATGATCGCCCACTTAAAAAAAAACGTAAGTATAAGGCTTAAAAGGACGCAGTGGACAGCCATAGTAGCATCAGCAATTTTCCAGTACTAAGACACCTACAATTAAAAGTTGTCAAGTTCAATACGAACACTGGCCTTAGGAAGTTCTTGGTATGTTGTGGCAGATGGTTTTGTATCTCAATGGGATGGTTTTATTATCCCTGAGTACATGACATTTCATGAAGCCCTTTGTTAGTTGCAACGTAGTAAAACACAATAGCGTCAAAGGTAGACGCGTCTTTTGCCCAAAAGACGGCGCTGCCACTACCGCAAACAGAACCACATAACAGATGTATGGGAAGGTGCCGGGGCGAGTACTTTTAAGTGGCACAAATATTTTTGTAGTTTTTAATAGCCAGTTGAGGCGAGCATTGAGGCGTCAGTTACCTAAACAGCCTTATGTTAAGGGGAGAAACACACCAACGGTGTACGGCAGAGAATGCATATTATAACTCTGCATGCTTCTCTTCTTTTATTAACCCCCTTCTTTTTGCTGATGCCTGAATTGCGTGGACGCACTCGACTTCTGTGACAATTAAACGAATCCACCTACGTACTGGTGCTGTGCTGCAAATGAATATGATTACGTCGTCGACACGTAAGTGCGAGTGCAGCTATGTTGGGTTTTAAGTGATAAGGGAGCATCTGGTGAGCAAGACAAACTTTAATGAAATGTCTTAGTAATGGCAAATGGATTCTACGACGACCTTTAAATATACCGGGTTCAAAAATGATGGGACCTACGATACAGCTGACATAAAGATGTGTACATTGCGTTTAAACATGAACGACCATGGGCTATAGGACTTCTGTGTAGGTAATATTTTTAGCTTTGCTTGTTGGAGAGTAAACGCAAACGTTATCCTTACTCCCGACTCGGGAGCAGCCTACGTAAAGCTGTTCATGGGCGAAACACTGTTCACCTAAATGCAGACCCGAGACGCTAAGCGTCTGTCCTTGCGATTTGGACATTGTTGTTGAGCCGACATCTCCGTACCCCAGGGCTTTCTGAAGCTCTGGCAGTCGCAGTAGATCTGAAATTCCGCAAACGACGATTAGCGGTTTGCACAGGACTTTCTAAAGATCTGGCAGACGCAGTAGTGCTGGCATTTCTTAAACGACGAATAGCGGTTTGTTGAGGTTGTTCCGAAACCCTGGAAGATGCTGTAGCCCTAGCATTCCTAAAACGACGCGAAGTGGTTTGTTCAGGGCTTTCTAAAGCTCTAGAACATGTTGTAGCGCTGGCATTCCTTAAACACCGAATGATTTTCTGTGTTGGGGACTCGGAAGCCCTGGTCCTAGAAACGCGTATAGCGTCCTGTGAATTCTGTACTAAACGCTCTTCGGTTGAAAGTCTAGCGCGTCGAGATGACATAACTGATGCTACTGATGCTAGCCTTTCAGTCCGTTCAGCGGTACTTTCCGTGGATATGTGGGCAGCAGAGCGTGAGGCCAACTGAGAAAGCCGAAACATAGTTCGCTCTGTGGTTTCACTTGCCCTTGCTTGTAGCGGACGCAGCAGCCGTGCACCGTCCAAAAAGTTTTCTTTTCTTAGGCGGCATTTTAACCAATTTTAAAAAGGCAAACATAATAAAAGGTATGTTGTTTTTTTTTTAGTGCAAAAAATACGAGTAGTCTAAATGTAGGCAAGTTAGAGGGATCCCTAAAATGTATGTAACTGTATCAAAAGGGGAACGAAGACAGAAAAGTGAAGTTTAAAAAATTCAACTATAGCTAAAACGGTAGGAGGTAATTTGGGAAGTAAATTCGATAAACTCGGAAACGGATGTAGTTATAACTAATAAATGAAAAAAAAAAACAGTTTGGATACGTTATCAATAACTTGCGGTTTCCGTAAGAAGTGAATGAAGTGAGCCAAGTGCGGGAGAGTAATCGCAGAAGTGTGAACAGGCATGCGAGTTATAGCATAAAGAGGCGGTTGGCCGGTTGACCTTGAGTGCACATACTAAGATGACGTACGTACGCACGTGCACACGCATGCGTATGAGAACTGCTCGCGCGTAGAATTGGATGGGGCCATGGTTAAACGCTTGCAACCGTGCCATTTAGCTCGCAGCAACCTTGAACCATTGACGCGACTGGTTAACCTCCAGCTGGGTTAGTCAAAGCAGTGCACAGTGGTGGATGACGTTTCAAAATAGTATCTGGCGACTTTATTGTATCGTTTTTTTTTATTGATAAATATGAAAGCTATGTAATTCCTTATCCCAAAATAGGCATTGCCTTTTTGATTTACGTCGTCGCCGATGTAGCGTAGTAAGCCAATCAGAAAATAGTATTTTTAAGCTTCATTTTTCTTTGAAAATTTTGAGCAGCCAGGAGATATGAGGTAGTTTGATTGATCAAAAGTTGAAAATACAAGCGGTTTTACACTTCTTACGAACAAAATTTAAAAATAAATTTTTAGCGCCGCCAAAACCTACGCAGGACCTTTATCAGCTTCTGTGTTAAATTTGGTTGAAAAGCGTAGGAGATCCGATGAAACATATAAACGAACACACACACACACACACACACACACACACACACACATTCTACCTTTTATATATATTTATATATATATATATATATATATATATTGTCATCCACAGAATGTTTCACTGTATCAGAGCACATCATTGTGGCTAGGCATCTGACTGCTTCAAGCCGGGTTAGAAACCCGACTGATTCGGCAACAGTCGAAGGTTTTTCCTCAAGGCATCGGCGCACGTTTGAAAGAAAGGCGAATTTTGACGTATTTACTCTGTGAAAAAACACGCCAGGGACTAACAGTGCTCAATTCGTGGGAAGTCATAATAATACAATATGCTAATCCGTATGGAATTCCCAGGAGGATATAAATCCAGGAAGAGCTATATGTCAAAAGACAAAGCAAAATTATTGTTAATGAATATCAAACACTTAAAATCACATAGGTAATATTTTTTGCTTCATGAGAGCTTTAAAAAATAGCCCTCAATATTTCAGACTTACAAACTTTTTTAGTGTGAAAGATTGATGGGAATTTAAGTGTTTGATATTCATTAACTAACAACAATAATAATAATAATAATAATAATAATAATAATAATAATAATAATAATATGTGTGTGTGTTGCAATAAATAAAAGAGTTTGAGCGTTTAGAAAGGATATATCTTAATGATCTACGATTAAACTGATTGATCCCTATCTCGACATTGTTTGCAGCCATTGCTTTAGCAGAAATATTTATGCACTATATTTCCTTCTCAGAGTCCCCTGCCAGAGACAAATAATTTTCAAACGTATTGAGGATGAGTCCAGATGTTGGGAGAAGCTGATTCAGTCTCTTTCTAAGGCGATTGCTGCAGTTACAATCACGCGGCACCTCGACCCAAGTTTGAACTGGCATTCTGAGACTGTTTTTGCTCTCCTGAAATGCTCAATTATTATTGCAGTACATCAACATTAGTTGAAACGTATCTTGTAAACATAAGTGAAAGGTAATTATGTAGCCATTGCAATGTGTGCACCGTTAGTGCCACTATATATGAAAGACTGATGAACGATCTGTATAGAAATCGCCTAGGAGATACGCATATTACATTCATACCCGGTGATACAGCGAGAATGTAAATCGTAATAAAATGATGGAAATTGTCAAGCATAAAGAAAGCAAATGCAACAAATTAGCTTGATTGAAATCGTCTTTTTAGTTGCTCGCTAAATCCATGATTAAATCAATGGTTATCAATGAAAATGCGAGATACGTTTTATGCCACGTCTTCGTTCAATGGATTTAATAAGGAGCTTCTTCGTATTGGCAAAATAGCTTTCATTTGTTTAAAAAGTCTTCTGCCTAATTTAATGGCGATTGTTCTGGACAGAAAGGACAAGTAATAAAAAGGAAACCAATAAAATTAAAAGCATTTATGACCGAAGCGAGTGAGTCGTTTAATGTCTAAATGTAGATATATTTGAGTTCATTTATTGCTTTTTAGAATCACATCTCTCTTTGTGTCTCTCACACACACACACAATTTATCACCCTCTCTTTCTCCCTCATTTTATCACTCGCTCTCTCTTTCTTCCACTCTATCTCCCTCTATCCCTCACTATTTCTTCTATCCCACTCTATCTCTCTTTCACTCCTTATGTGTGAGCGGTCTAAAAGCCCACCTGCTTATATGGTAATTTCCGCTATATAAAGGGGACGCACGTTCGAACCATGCCGAAGGGTATATTTTCTTTATTAAATTCTTTATAAGACCAGGCTAGTAGACGCCAATGACACTGTTAATATAAACGGTGATGTCCACTCAAGCACGTGTATCCCCGAAATATAATAGACTTTAGCAATAATGTCGTCTCATGAAGAAAACTCTATTACTTCCATTGATTACGTTTCCGATTCGAGTGAGCAGATTAGAAATTCGGAAAATTTTAACGAGATATATTCTTTCCTTCATAATATATATGTGTAAATATAAATCAGTCAGTTGTGTTCCATGCGTGATATACGCTTAGGTGATAATTTCTTTTTCGATACATGACTGACGAGGCAGAATTTTTCCCGCAGTAGGTTGCCATTTCTGTCTGCGGTAGATAAGTCTCATTCATCTGTCCAGGTATTTAACCATAACTGGGGGGAGAAGATGATGATTCATACCTTTCCCAAAGGTATTAGCACGTAAGTGAATCTAATGAATTCGACTCGAATTCGATCTAGGCATATATACAAGGAATCAGTCAGTTATGTTGCATGGGTGATACACGCTTAGGTGATAATTTCTTTTTTGATACATGACTGAAGAAATTTCCTTTTAAAATGCAAGCCCCAATTTCCAGGATTCCCAGTTTTATTTTTTTTATTGCCATTAAGGCATTTTTAGGATCTTGTTCTTGCCTCTACGTCCGATTGTGAGGGTGCAAAATACAGTATATAATTTTTTATAAAAATTGGCAATTCTAAAAGATACAGTAAACCCAACTTTACTTAAGAAAAGTGAAGTAATGGTCACGTATTGGCACAGAATTGATATTAATAATTGTAACCACAATAATATACGTCAAAATAAACATGATACTATTAACGTACACTATTGTAACCAAAATTATAAACATAATTAAACAACACTTAAAAAATATTAGGTAGAAATGTTAAAACCATTGATAATAATAAAAATCATATAAAATTGTTCAAAATACGCAATTAAAAAAAAATTTGAAAGTCACTCAGTCCTCAAATTTACACTAGAAACCGACATTATTAATAAAATTCCATTCCTTGATGTACTTATTTATTCCAGCATAGATAAATTTACTACTTCTCTATATAGAAAACCTACTAGCATTAATTCGTGTTTTCTTAATTATAATAGTGAATCCTCCCAATTATATAAGTTAGCTGTTATAAAAAAAAACTTAATCCAACGCACAGAAATGATATCTTCTTGCAAAATCATATTCTATAAAGAATTACATAACATCAAATTAAGCATTAATAATGGATTCCCCAGTTCCGTCAATGCTCCACAAATTAAAATGTATCTCAATAATGTTAATAATACCACTAATTGTATTAGTAATAACTATAACCACAATAATGTACGTCAAAATAAGCATAATACTATTAACTTATACTATTGTAACCAAATGCATATTAATTACAAACATTATGAAACAATACTCAAAAATATAATAGGTAGAAATTAATAATTAATAAACAAGCACATCATATATTATAAAAAATTTAAAACCATTGGCATCGTAGTCTCCAATAACCCTACAACCACACAACTAAGTCCCTACAAAAACAAAATATGTATCAATTTACATTTCGGTCCAAGAGATTGTATCTCTGATATTAATAAGGAACCCACTACATATATTGGTTTTACTACAACTACGCTCTCCCGTAGACTTACTTGTCACGTTTCTGATCTTAGTTCCATTAAACAACATTTCTTAGAAAAAACATAGCCATGTACATAATATTACCAGATATTAGTTGATAACAACAATACTCACACATACACACAGTAACAAGAACCTTAAGATACCGGAGGCTATCTACATTTAAAAAAAAAAGCAAATTACACGCAACAAAATTACATTTCAAACCAGTCACAACATATTAAAATGAATTTAAACACATTGTTGGTTTGATAACATTTCTTTCTCTCACGTGTATTACGTCATAGAACCGCATTGGAATTTACGACCGGCGTCTGCTATTCCGCGACCGTTATCGTCTTATATGTAAACATAATATGATGTCATCATTGATGCTGAATATATCCGTTGTAATGTCCATATAAACACTACAATGATGGCTCATGTGAGCCAAAAGCTTTGATCAAAGAATAGCATAATGAGAAATATCCAAATGTTGGCAGATTTTGTCTTATTTTCTTCCTAAACTAAAGCCACTACACGAAGCTTATGATCAAACATGATAGACATTCGTTGTCTGTTATATTAACAATATATGTTTGAATAATGAACCACTGCCCAATACACTATATATATATATATATATATATATATATATATATATATATATATATATATATATATGATTTTAGAATTAAAAAAAAAAAATATCTAGGCGATTTCATTTAGACTCTTTTTTCCATCACTTTTGAATTCCCAGAGTCCTCCTGGAGTGCGCCGCTGTAGTCCAACCAACATATCAAAATTTAGTCCGATAATATACTGAAGGAGGAAACGCTTCTACGTAAAGATTTTCCGCGTTGTCTTACATTTTCCCCAATACTTTTCTTAAAATATAAACATATACATCGTTATCTCATATTCAAGATTGTAAAAAGAATGTAATTTTCCAAAATCATACAACAGACACACGAAACAAATATTTTGTCAGGATTATTTTGCCAACATTCTCATAAAACCAAGATTTTTTTTTCAAATTCTCTTATTTTCCGCTGGGAATAATTGATAATAATATCAATTTTCAACGAATAATCCAAAACCTCTGATGCATGCTGTTGTGGATTCCGAAATGGAATCCTGCACAGATAAATACATATCGCCAGTAATTGAAATAGGAAAATAAGTGTATTGAACTTAAGAATACAAACTTGAAATGAAGATTAGTAGTCCAGGAATACGGGTTAGTAGAAAATATACGTACATGTCTCTGTAAGTGAAGACGTAATTATCTCTCTCTCTCTCTCTCTCTCTCTGTGGACTCTACGTTTCTCAACGTATCTCTTTGTGAACACACTGTGTACTCACGTAGATCCACTCTGTCAGAATAAGTATACTTTAGATGAGTCCATCTTGTGTAAAAAGGGGAGAGCCCCACGACACATGCAACTTCTGGCATCCTGAAATGCGATATACTTTTTTATTTATAAAATTACAGTAGAAAACATGAAATTTACGCAAGAAAGCACATTTTAAATTAATTTGCAATTATATTTTATTCTCCTATGTTACTTTAAAAAAATTCTTTATTAAAATTCTTATATTTATTACTTATCATGTAATTATTTAAAACGCCACTAGTAAAATGATAAAACCAGAATTTTTTTGTATTTCTACGCAGACCTATACATATAATACTAACTCCATGAAAAAAAAAAACACATAATTAACTTTACGAACTTTCGGCAATGTTTATCCCTCTTCCCCGCCAAATATTTTCAGACATGTTTTTTTATTTGTAACTAAGAAACTTAGTCTCACACATATGTATGAGTTAACCAACCAGACGTATGTGTTAAAAATCGAAAGCGTTTCAAGATCAGAATGGCATAAAATGACTCGAGATCGACGTATAAACACGTATGTAGCTGATTTTTTAACGTTATATGTTTTGGACGTATTTATTCGTCCATGTCTGAAAACCTCATTCGGTAAAAAACGTATATATAGAGAAGGGGTTAAACTATGTACTCACAAAAATTACAAAAAAAAAAACTCTGTCAAAAGTATGATTTTCCTCTTGCAAACGCTATTAATGTCTATTCCGTCGACAAGGTACAGCTGTCAGGTAAGTTTTGTCACCATTACATAATATAATTCTATATTTCAACGCTCTGTTGGGTATTATTAAGGAGAGAGATTCCCATGAACGATACCAGAATATCCATCAGTTGAAGGACGTCGTTCAGAGAGCTTTTGCTACAATCAACAAAGCACAGCTTCGTAAAATATCACAGAGGACATGTCGCCGCATCATTTTTTTGTCAGGAAAATATTGGTTTTCCTACAGACCTCGATATTTGACAGCGACAGTGAAATTGAATAAATAAGTGGATGAAAGAATGTGTTCTGCGGGAGGTGGCAAACGGAAAGAAATTGTTGAGAGCCGCAAGCAACAGAGGGAGGTGGAGAGCCATGATCGCCTGTGTCCTGAAAGGACACGGCACATAGAAATACTCATCCTTGGCGGTCGAACTGAGCCATCTGATGCCATCCACACACTGGTTTCATACATGGCTATGAAGTGCATTATATCCGATTGTACGTAAGACAATGTGTTGTGGTAAACCCTCCTACATTAGAATGAACTTTTCCTCCTCTCGTAAATTCTAACGGCAATGAGTCGTTTGGGGAGCGTAGACGCAGTGTTAACCTACCGTTCTGACGTACACCTCTATCAGCTTATTACTAACACTCTTGCTTTATATATATATGTTACTTAAATGCACTTGTTCAACCTACCTTCGTCTTCGTTGTCTTTCTTTCTGGCCCTTAAACAGGCCGCAACACAATGTTTTTTTTTTGGTGGGTGTTATGGTTTTGTTTTGCTCTTTGATAATCCTATTTTTAATCATACTGGTTGTTTAGCTACCTTGTCGCCAAAAAAAAAAACCTGGTGAAGGAGCCATTATAATCACCAATGATCCGATCGGACGTCACGTAGTACCATGTCACATAGTACATGGAGCCCTCATAGAGGGACCTAATATTTTCGTTATTAATCTAATATATGTAGATATGCATAGTAAAATTCAGAATTTGATTATTTTAGATGCATTAAAGAATTGTAAAACAAGGATGTGTCTTCTCACCAGTTTTATTCTATATATTCAGTGACGCGTTTCTAAGAGAATTAAAAGTTCTTTTTTTCTTACTCATGGCACAATCGTAACAACATAAGATGGACAAATGACACAAAGTTGATAGCAAACAGAATGAAAACTACAAAATCTCCTACAGAAAATAGTGAAGGAAAGCGAGTAGAAATGATTTACATGCAAGAAGACATAATATATAGTTGTTAGCAAAAGCAACAGCCCAAAAAGGAGCTACAAATTGGAGAAGCCAAAATCAAACAAGTGCAACAATTCAGATATATAGAGATTGTTTTAACGGAGAACCAAATCTGAGAGACCCAAATGCGAAAGCGCATTGGGATAGTGAAAGACCTTCCTAAAGCTAAGCAAAGTATTAAGAAACAGAAAAAAATCATTAGAAACAAAGAAAAGAGTACTTAATTGTTACATGATGCCAGCCCTCATATATGATGAAGAAGAGACTTGAAGCATCTGAAATGTGGTTGAACAGAAGGATGATGAGAATATCAAGGACCGGACATGTGAGCAACGACGAAGTTTTAGAGGAAAAGTAAACAAAAAGACACTTAAATAATTTTTAAAAATTCAGGAAGACACAGTTGAAATTGCTAGGGTTCATATCGAGGAAAGAGGATTTGGAAATGTGATACTCACAGGACAGGATTATAGGCAAGAAGAACGGAGGAAGCCAAAACTTAACCTGTCCAGTGATGTTGAGTAAATTGATGGTGGTACAAAGGACATAAATTTGTGAAGAGCCATGATCATCAACGTATTGAAGGCATATAACACGTAGAAGAATAAGGAATATTTTCTGTTTAAGTAGAACAACTGGTTATAAGTGATCAGATTACTCGAACTAGATTAAGTGAATATGTTGAAAAACTCATAAGTTTAGTACAACAAGGAACATTTCCAACGGATATTCGCAAAATAAACCGCAGCTAGCGTTTTTTTCTTCCATTTCTTTATCATTCCTGAAGCTAAGCAAAGTATTAGAAAAAGAAAATTCTTATTAGAAACAAAGAAATATTTTATTAGAAATAAAGAAAAGAGTACTTAATTGTTACATAATGCCAGCCCTCATATATGATGAAGAAGAGACTTGAAGCATTTGAAATGTGGTTGAACAGAAGGATGCTGAGAATATCAAGGCCGGACATGTGTGCAACGACGAAGTTTTAGAGAAAATGGAAACAAAAAGACACTTAAATAATTTTTTAAAAATCAGGAAGACACAGATGAAATTTCTAAGGTTAATATCGAGGAAAGAGGGTTTGGAAATGTGATAATCACAAGAGAGGATTACAGGCATGAATAACCGAGGAAGCCAAAGCTTAATCTGTCCAGTGATGTTGAGTAAATTGATGGCGGAACAAAGGACATACATTTGTAAAGAGCCATACCCAACAACGTCTTGAAGGGATATAACACGTAGAAGAAGAGGGAATATTTTATAATGTTTAAGTAGAAAGAAACAACTGGTTATAAAGGACCTGATCACTAGAACTAGATTAAGTGAATATATTGAAAAGCTCATAAGTCTAGTACAACAAGGAAAATTTCCAACGGATATTCGCAAAATAAACCGCAGCTAGCGTTTTTTTTTTTCATTTCTTTATCCAGACAAACCAAAACTTTAGCCTAGCCCAACCGTATCCACAATTGCCTCCATCGCTCTGGACTAACAGCCGTTGCTCCAGCGATACTCTACGCTGTAGTGGTTTTGAATAAAAGGGCAAACTAAAGCGACTTCTGGGTCCCAAAACAACACCGTGGTACTGTTTCTTTCACAAAAGCATTTCCTTTAGCAGTTAATAATCACATTTGCGCATCAGTAGTTGTGCGCGGTCACATGTGCAGCGCCTTAGAATACAGGCCCTGTCAGTGAAAAGAGTCGGCTAGTGAAGGATGATGGGAGGTGATGTTGAATGGTGCAAAGAATGCTGTGAGGAAAAAAAAGTGACGGTGAGGATGGAGAGAAAAAGAAGCACACACGAGAGAAAAAGAGAACAACATACACATGAATATAAACATGTCTGCCTTTATGAATATTTGTACGTATGCGTAAACGTGTGTTTATATGTGTATGTCTCCCTGTGTACGTAGGTATCCCTGTTGTTAGACACAGATACACATCAATGAATATGCCTTATGACCACAGATTGTAACCACTCGCAATTCAAATGCATATGCACCAGTTTTGTTACGCTTATATGACCAAACAATTCATACATCCGGAAAGTGTTTCTTATTTGTTTCTTTTTTTTTCTTTTTTCTTTCGGTACATTATTATTTTTAATGATTTTTATTTCGTTTCATCCTCTTTCTTTTTTTTATTCGTAATTTTCCTTCTCATTTATAATCATGACTACAATTCATTTCATTCTAACGAATTTGTTTCTTTTATTTCCTTTTTGTTTCTTTTTTCGCTTTTTCTCTCCTTTTTCTAAATTATATCCATTGTATATTCTACATTCTCTGACGTGTTTCATATCTTTTTTTTTATTCTTACACTAGTCTCCTTCTGCTTGTCTTTCACTTTTCGCTCGTTTTTCTATAAAAATAATTTCTTTCTGCTATTTTATTCCTGATCAAAGAATCTTAGACGTTCTACATTATGTGTTGTCGTCCTGTCGGCTGCTGCTTCAGAATACGCCGACTGCATTTCTGCAGAGGGGTAAGACCCCCCGCAATGAGGTGTCCTGGCTAAGACGATATAACTACTTCCGCGTCCAGCGTATGACGATAAACTACATCCAAGAGCAAGGTCGCTGATCAGGAGAAATTGGGCAGCGTGGAATCACCTTTTAATTGCTGGTCTTCCTAGGTCCACCCTGACCCGGGGTGGGAGCACCTGTTACGATGGGCAAATAGTTAACCCCCAAACAGCGGTCAAAACACTATGAAAGTGTAAAATTAGGTTTTAATGCCACCAAAAATCTTTTGAAGAAAAATTATGACCAGCAATACGTTATTACCATCAATACATTTTTGAAGGAAAAAATATTAACAGCAATTCATTTTTGAAGAAAAAATATTTCCAGCAATACATTGTTGAAGGAGAAATATTACCAGCAATACTTTTTGAATGAAAAATATTACCATCAATACATTATAAAAATACCAGCAATAAAAATATTGTTGGCATTAAATAAACCATTGAGGTCGATATACCGTAAAACAAGCCAAACCAAAATATGTGCCGTGTACCTTCAGGACGAAGATGTTCATAGTTTTCCCCAATATACTGTACTTTGTAGCTATTAATAAATGTTATCTTCTCTTTATTTCTCCTGAACCTTAGGCTTCGATAACTTTAACGCGTTGTTTGATTAAAATGTCCATGGTTAAATTGCCAAAGACTTAAGTTGTTAAATCTGAAAGAAAAAGAAAAAAATATCATTAGACGCTTAAACATAATTCCCATTTAAAATCGGTTGAAATAATTGGAACTCCCTATGCATTTTTTATATTTCTCAGTTATTTATAGAATATTTGTATTTAATATGTATTTCATTTCAATGAATACACTTATTAGACGCATTGGATTGAGTCCTCAATGGTGATTCGCGACTAGGTTCATCTGATGTCTTTCAAATTCCAACATCTTCAGTCAACTGAACCGGTAACCGCCAAAGGTAGCTTCGCTCAATACCACAAATTGCTACAAAACCGAAATATCGACCTGAAATCTCGAGTCATAATTGTAAAATACCCTCGTCTGATCAACCCTTTCATATGGATCTCATGCACAGTGAGACGCCTGTTCTGATATATCTAAACTGTCAGCTGTATACAACCGCTTTCTAAAAGTAATGGTTAAAATGTGCTGAGAGCGAGTGAGGCCTGAGGGTCTTGGCAAAGACTATCTTTCTTTGAATATTAGGTACTACAGAATCACAAACAAGGAACTGTTATAAGTAAACGAAGCCAAATCCTTTGAGGACTACCAACAGCAGTAACAACTAAAATATATAGCATAAGTAACTTGAAAAAAAAACTTCGAAATGTGCAGAATATTGTATAAACACACCGAAAATATGATCAACGACGAAGTTCTAGAGACATTGCAACAAAAATGGACACGAATGATAAAGTCCGGGAATAGGCCATTGAACTTCTTGGGGCACATAATAAGGAAAGAGGGCTTAGAAAATGTGATACCCAGGGGCCAGATTGAAGGCAAGATAACTGGTGTAAAGCAACACACAATCTACATGAGGAGCTCGAGTGATTGGATGTCAGTGTAGGGTTTAAGAGTGATGGCAAAAATACAAAAGTTATTAAGAGCTACAAAGAACTGGAAATTGTGGAGAGACATGATACCCAAGGTCCTGAAAGATATAGAAGAAGATTTGATAAGAACTGAAATAATTGATTTTGTGATTGGCTAGTTAACGACTGCTGTGACGCTTAACACAAGTCATTATTTTCTTTTATTTAAACAGTTTGTTTACTTTTAACACATTTCGATTTTATTGATAAAATTAGCTTCATCTTTTTAAAATTATATTAGATCTTTTTGTATGTCGAATACTTTCTTTTCTTTCATTTTTTCTTGATTGTCATATTTCTTTATTTTCATTCTCTTCTTCCCTCTCATATGGTATTTTATTACAATAGATATATTTTTTTAAAATTCTTCATTCCTTTTCCAAGTGATCTCACTGCTTCATTCCAATACTGTTTTTTTCTATACATTTACCATTCTTTTACTTACATTCCGCCAATAAACATATGTATCATTTTTCATTTTAATATGACCGTATGAAACCTTATATTTCTCGTTCTTCTTTGAACATGATCTCCAGTTTTCCCTTTCCAACACATGTTACGCTTTACCAAAGTGAGCACAATGAACTGACAAAGGGTATTATACGCGTCCCTGCACACATACACCCATAAGTGTCCACAAGAGAAGAAAGAATGTTACGCGCACTGACAAAATATAAATTTCACAGATACATACATCCGTATTTTATGTATTTATTTCATTTGCATTTGACATAAAGAAACTCATATCCAGAACAATCTACATACAACGTGACTTTCACTCCACATATAACAGACACCAAGTTTGGTCAAGAAAATGTAAATATCGTAACCCATGTATACGCAAACACTGATACATTAAGCTTCTATAAAACACTGAAACACACATGAATATATATGTGTGTGTGTGTGTATATGAACATATTTATGTATATATATATATATATACATGTATATATATGTTTATATATGTATATAAATATATATATATATATATATATATATATATATATATATATATATATATATATATATTTGTATATCTGTCTATTTAGACAGCAATTCTCCTTCCATGCACATTTCATTGAATACGACAGACAAGTTGCTTTTATTTAGTTTTTTTATACAATTTCTCATGGGATCTAATAATGATTTTCTTTTCAGATGATAAATTACATAAAAACTGCTCGAATGTTCTTTTTATACGCGCGCTTTCGGCTATACATTTAGCCATTTTCAAAGAGTAAATATTTTAATAGTTAAATACGAAACAGTTTCTTGCATGTATGTATTTATATCATGTTTTCGTTTTCGAAACACGGTCAAGATATTGTGTTCATGTTCAAAGTTGATATTATTACGTGTTGTTTTTTGGGTTTTATTTATAAGGCTTCCATTATTTTTAGCCTTTTTTTTTGCATGTAGATGATGCTATTATATTTGCGTTGGCAACAAGTATGCTACAAAAGTGTCTGGAAGGTCACCATGAATATTTAAATGAGATCTACTTGCAATGGTCAGAAAGGTGTAGAATTATATATATATATATATATATATATATATATATATATATATATATATATATATATATATATATATATATATAGTCTTAAAGTGTGCTATATTTACAGGATAAAGTTCTCAATATCAGAGATAGAGCGTGTGTAAATATAAAAGTGAACATAGAAGTCAACACTTAGAGGTGACAGTCTGTTTCATGCTAGATGCAATCGTCAGAGTTGCCTGACGATTGCATCTAGCAGGTAACAGACTGTGCGCCTCTAATGTTGACTTCTATGTTCACTTTTATATATATATATATATATATATATATATATATATATATATATATATATATATATATATATATATATATATATATATATATATAAATTATTAATATATTCATGCACATAGACATTACGCTAACCATTACACCGAAGGTTTTTTAAAGAATAAAAATGAAAGGAAACCTGAGAAAGGAAGGAATTTCTAAAATAATTTTCATATATTACATATATACATATATACGTACATATATTGCGACGAATAAATTGTGGTATAAATTATGCAAAAATTAAAATAATACTGACATCTCATTTTAACAGTTATATTAAACAAATTACACAAAATTATCTTGAAATACTAAAGGGTAAATTTTTTTGAAAAATTGTCATTTGCTTCAACCATGAACTCCAGACGATTTCAGAATCTCTTGCAACACTTCTGGAGGGATCCCTTGTTTAAGTTGATGAATGCTGCCATAATTCTTGCCTTTAGTTTATTTTAGAAGGAGATTTGTTGATCAATCTCTAAACTACGAATCACATCTAATAATCAAGGGGAGTATGTTAGCCAGCAGCCACATTCTTGACCCATGGTAGCAATACTGCCTCATAGTACTTGACGTAGGCCTGCGTATTGAGTCGGAGGGCGTGTGCGAAGAGAAATAGTGGTATAACGTCACCATATGTAGTGAAAACCATTAGACTCATCCATCTACTTCTGAATCCTCTCCACTGTCCATAGACACCCACACACTCTAGAAGGTTCATATCTAAAATGATCATATTTGCGAAGGTCATGCAGTACAGCATGTCGTTGCTAAATACCTGGCGTAATCTATTGCGTCATGGTGCTCTTTTTCTCACAGCCGGTGGCACTACTAAATTGGGCATTCGACAAAATCAAAAACCAACAACGCTCATTCGCAAAATTAAAATATATATTGGAGCGAATTTACACATCGCACCCTGTGTGTATGAGCGTGTGAGACACACACATAAATATATATATATATATATATATATATATATATATATATATATATATATATATATATATATATATATATATATATATATTAACACGTTTATGTGGGTTACTATAAATATAAACTGCGAAGTCCTCATGTGTGCCTTCTCCAATACATATTCATACATACCTTATTGTCCACGGAAGTTAATTGCTATACTTTTAAGTTAATACGCTTATATTTTGGAAAATCGAAGACAACATTAAGTTAGGTATTTCTCCTGTAGATTTCTGTTTAAACAAATGATGGCGAAATTTACAAGAATGATTTTGTTACATATAAATGAATTAAAAAAAGAAAACCTTTGTTGGATTACAAGATTATTCTAATGAATTCTGCGACATAAGAAAACAAATAAAACACAAACGGAACATTCTGTCATAATTTGTGTATATTTTAATGGTCCCATTTTTTTGTACTAAATTTTATTAATTCAAAATAGAATTTATATATGTTTCACATAATAATCTAGATTAAAAAAAATAAGCCAAAAATCATAAGTTAACTTAATAGAATAATAATAACCCTGATTCCGATGAAGATGTATTTTTAATATCGAGGGACGCTGTTGAAATATTTATAGAATAGATGCACAATTTATCTACCGAATTCATTGAATGGAAATAGCCAGAGTAGAAAATTGGAGTAGAGTTTGTGTTTTCGATTTGAATTACTTTCCAAAGTATTCAGATTCGCTTTACTATAAGAAAATTACTCCTTCCCATATATCTCTAACAATACACGGTGTTCTGAAAGTCACTATGGTCCTTAAATTTTTATTCACAGTCATGTTTCAATAAAGAAAACAAAAGGAGAATATGAATAAAAATTATTAATTTTTTTTTTAAATGGACGCCTGTTAGATTCGATACAGGTTTAGATTCCTTGTATTTTGTTTCTGAACACCCCGATCTGTTGCAATCAGTTCTTGTGTCTCTATTATTTTGTATGGGAAGAGTTTTAATATTTTTCTGACCACCTTATGAGAATTTCCAATATCTAACGTTCACTAGCTTTCATAATGATTTTATGGCCCCTGCTGCATACTGTCAGAAATATCCAACCACTTCTCCTTCCACAACGTTAGCATCGTCCACCGATCATACTTCCAACAATTATCAGCAAGTTGCAAACAGCATTGCGATGTAGAATAGGTGTATCTTAAAATGTACATGCAAAAAATCGCACCAAATCTGTGTTTCTACCACCTTCTGGAATACGTGTCTGACAAGACATATACGTTCTTCAGTTGTTAAAACTATATTGGGTTGAAATCTCATATAAAATCTGATCAGAATCGTGCACAGTAACTTTTCGAATCCCGTATATTTATCATTATAATATGATTTGTCTGAATACAATTACTACAATTATGCATATATAGTAGAAAAGCAGATGTGGTACAAATTTCCTATTTGATGAATATTAAAACAATGCATGGAAACCATAGCAGACGCCATTTTACATTTCGTAAACAAAGCAGTGTCGGCTATTAGTCAATTTCTACTGGTACTTCTGTCTTCACTGCGATAAAAATATTGGTTCCAAACTAATAGATAGTGAAGCTAAACTTGAAACATATTAGTATTTGACCAGATCAACACTCATCAATAGAGAGAAGGGATGTGTCATTTTTACATGTACCGAATTTATTATTTTTAGTATGAAGGCAGTCAAATCAGTCCTACATTTAAAGTTTTTATTACTATTCTAGAGAGTTCTCACATTCCAAGACACAATGAAATGATCTTTATCGTTTATCTTGTTCCATATTGTTCTGTTGAAATAAATTATATATATAAATATCCCTATCTATAAAAGGCAGGATGTGTGTGTGTGTGTGTGTGTGTGTGTGTGTGTGTGTGTGTGTGCGTGTGTGTGTGTGTGTGTGTGTGTGTAACGAATGCATGTCAGCAATTCCCGACGGATTTGCACCAAAATTTACATGCACATGCTCCAAGTTATTATATAGGCCAAGACCGACTTTGCATTTCCCAACTCCCATCGATAGTGGAAATAATCGATTTTTTCATGCTTCTATGGCAGTTTTCATGTAGTTTGCGGCCATTTTCTACTGGCCAGAGTGAGAGCCTATAGCTGGCTGCCAGGAATAGGTCGGAAGATTCTATTGGCCAGCGTGATAGCCAACAGTTGACTGACACGAATGTTAACTAGCATGCTAGCATGCAAAAAAATCGATAGCTGCATTCGTCACAAGTGGGAAAAATTTAAATCTGCATGGCACTTTACTCCAATTGGCTCATTCGCTTGGTTAACCTCAACGTTGATTGTGATTCCGCAGAACTGTGTTGGATGTGAAAAAATATTTGTTGTTAAAATCCTTTATTAATTCGGTTTTTCCAGTTACGAGTCCTTTTTTAAAGCTGATCGTTTTGTGTTCATTTTGTCTAGTTCTTTTTTCGTAACAGATTTAATGTTTAGTATAGATCTTAGAAATAATTCGCAGTGTGAGATAGGCAAGAAGTAAGGCATGTAGCAACATCAGGGCCCTCCTTTAAAGGCAAGGAAGGGCAAAACTATTTTAAGTCAAGTGATAGGGATTGCTGTATGAGTCGTACGATTTTTATTCCAACACGGGCAACGCCGGGCTATGTTGCTAGTATATATATATGTATGTGGGTGGGTGTGTTTATGACTTAACTGCGATAAAAAATATTGTTTCTAAACTAGCAGAAAATGACTGTAAAAACATGAACCGCCCAATATGTATGGGGAAAACATATAGATGTATACTCGGATTTCATTCTGGCCTAAAAGATAGGACACTTCTTTGTCTCTTTCTTGTCTTGAAAATGCTTATCTCTATCCCTTTTGTGTGCTAACACCATTCTTAGTTTATGAACTGTTTTTATTAGTAATGCCGCTTTGTCTACTTCTGTTTCATTGTTTGCTTAGTATTATTTTTGCTCTGTTCTTTTCTTTCTCTTGTTAGTGTTGATTACAAAATTTTTCAATTCTTTTTGTTGGGTATTTCTGCCAATTAAATTTAACCAGGGCCAATTAGTCCATAACTGCGCAAACGTCTACAAAGAGCAGGTCACTAACAGTTTGCGCAATCATCTTCGTTCTTGCTTTGACGCATTGTTGGTTGAACAACCCACTCCATGTTATGCCCAACCTTTATTAATTTCATCCATATCCGTTATAAGGTTACCCTCGGAAGAAAAGTTGTGTATTTAGCCTTTTCACTGAGTTCTAAAGACATCTTGCAATTCTCTCGCCACTCTGCTTGTTTCATTTTACGGAGTCGTTATTGGTATAATTTTTTGTCTCGGTTAAATTAATTGTGCTTTGTGACGATGTTCTTCTTTGACATCTATTGACAGTGCTACTAGTGCATATTATTCAAAAGATGGTGAATCCTTAGATAATTTGAGCCACACATCTCTTGATGGTTCCTCTTGACATAACGATACATTTCTTAGAATAACTCGTATGTAGCACTTTCGAAAACAGACCATGTTGATTCAATGACTGTCCAGGATATCTGCAAGCTTGTCGCCATAAGGGATATGAAAAGATGTTATGTTATCAGCGTCGCTGACCTTTTTGATTCATTGTGATTTTGAAGTGAATTTGTTAAGGACTGTACTATGTATAGTGAATCTAACCTTAGTATGTATTAATCTATAGCCAGACCAACCCTCATTAATAGAGAAGGAATGGGTCATTTTTTAAAGCCTTCCTGAAGACGTCAAAATCGCATAATCAATGAGATGATAGTGGTTGGATCGGGGCATCTGTAGCTGGGTTTGTGATGGTTAGGAAGCAGGAAGATAGTGTTGATAATCAAGAACCCATGCTCCCTACAAAAGGATAGAAGCAGATGACCATTTGAGTTGGCCTTGCAAATACCACACCATTTTATACTGATATATCGCAAGCAACCCTAGATTGAAAGCGACCAGAAGTTTTTCATGGATGGATGTACTTCACAACTGCTTACGTAATTCAGAGTAGACATGCTCCTTACTTTTATCGCTAGATTTCATACTTGGAAAATAGCAACTAAACATGGTTTCATACACAGTTACGGCAATGCAAATACGCTAGGATATAATCCAGTCATTGATGTAAACAGGTAGAGATTCCAGAAGTTTTCACAACGATGGCAAACTCGGCTCCAGCTGAGTATGAGTTCGATCCGCACTGGG
>OZ038487.1:106664911-106704911 GCA_964036315.1 Acanthosepion esculentum | reverse complement strand
CACTATTATAGATTGAGGCAGATGCTTTTATACGAATTAATATTCATATTTTTGTACATATTTATGCGTTTTCTTTTTTTCCGAGGCCAATAGAATGTTGCACGTATGTTCGCAAAAATTATTAAGAACGTTACAAGCATTTAATAATAGACATAATTAAAATCATCTAAACCTGGTGCCGAGCATAAAACAGACATTATAAATCTCCAAATCTCAATAAAACTTATAAAGATGCTCATGCAAACACGTCAGATTATATACACACACACACACACACACACATATATATATATATATATATATATATATATATATATATATAGTTTACGAAAAACTAGTTAATCCGTATGGGTAGACCCTGAGGAGGATAAAATCCAGAGAGCTCAATATAAATCAGAGCTAATAATTTAAATAAAACAGACGACTTTAAGGTTCCATAGAATAAATTATTTCACCACAGCCCTTTTAAAGGACAGCGGATCATCAGATGAAATTTACACATTTATGACGGGCAGTACTAAGTATATGTAAGTTACATATACGTAAATTTTTTACATATACTTAGTACTGCCCGTCATAAATGTGTAAATTTCTTTTCATTTTTCGTTTCAACCTTTGGAAGTAAAATCTGATGATCCGCAGTCCTTTAAAAGGGCTGTGGTTAAATAATTTATTATATGTAACCTTAAAGTGGTCTGTTTTTATTTTATATATATATATATATAAAATTGCATATAATTTTATATATAATATAATATAATATAACATATATCACATCAGATTATCTATATATGGTGGACTCTCCGGTCGTAATCGACGTATGAGGGTGAAGATGCTCAGTTACTAGGAATCAACAGTCTAGACAGCAGCACATATGATTTGATTATAATGGTGAATGATTTGTGCAGAGCCAACCAGACTTTTTGAGGGGCCGAATACAGAGACATAGTGCACTACGTGCCACAAGGTCCCCAAAAGACTCTTCTTAGAATTTGAATTCAGAGTTATCCTTGCCATCCAAGGCTACAGAAACCAGTCTGCTTTGCTATTTACCTAGACCTAGGTGGAGAGGATTCATACCTTTCCGAAGAGTATTAGCACGTAATGGATTCGACTGTGATTCGAACGCGAGTCTCCGATTCCTCAATCCGAGCCGCCATCTACTCCACCGTACCCCTCTCTCTCTCTTTCTTTCTCTTTGTATATATATATATATATATATATATATATATATATATATATATATATATATATATATATATATATATATATATATATATATATATATATGTTTGTGTTTGTGTGTGTTTGTGTGTGTGTATGTGTGTCCAAATGATCCATTGATCCCAGTGGTTTCAAATAATCTATAATACTTTATCATGAGTGATTTTGTGAAACAGAAGAATATGTGTATTTTTAATATATGTATATATATATATATATATATATATATATATATATATATATATATATATATATATATGTGGCTGAGGGTATTTTTTTAATTTCCGAACACGGTCAGCACTTTGTGGCCTTGCTCATAGACGAAATTATTGAGAATCGGTTTCAACCTTCAATAATCTCATGTATCAACACTTAAAAAAATAATTTCCCTATTTATATATGTATTAATCGTCAGTTCCTCCTCTTGGTATAATTTGAATATTTTATTTCCTATGTTAAATGATAGAGTTTTTCTCAACACATCCCATTTCACAATGGAACTTTTATTATTTTTTCTGTTACTTCCCATACATAACTAACAAGTGTTATGCTGTCTCTGATGTTGCTAGATCAAAGGACGATTTCCGATTATAGTATGTAGTTTTAAACTTTCCCTCGGTGAAACCAATGTACAGTTTTCTTGGCCTTTTATAGGCTCTGCAAACAAGACCTTCTAGTAGGCAGTTAACGTTCAGCGGACAGTTTACTCCATTCCGGCTGTTGCATTTTCTTTCGGCTCCTTTTGCTGGCGTTCTCCTCAGATCCAATTTCTTAGATATGTTAACAATGAATCAAACCATCCATGAAATATTTTAAATAATTTGCATAAATCTGTCCAAGTTAGCTCATCTACTATCTCTATCATTGTGGAAATATTTGATACTAATAAAAATGACATATATAACGTCACTAGACCTAAACAAACGTAAAGTAAATTTAGAAAATTTAAACAAAAAAGAACAAAAAAGGTTAAAATAAACGCGGTAATTTATTATGGTTTTACCCTCTTACAGTCATAACCGTAAAGTTCAAATTAATTTTCGAAGAATTTTTTCTAAATTTAAGTCATAAACATTTTAATCACTTTGCAATTCAAGGAATATTTTAAGAAAAATAATATGACGATTATCTATAGCTGCGTTAAAAATATCGAAATATCGATATGCCAACATAACAATATTATACTAAATACATGTCCAACAAAAACAGCAACATTTACCAATTCAAAAAATAAATACAACTGCCGAAAATCTGTCTTTTAAACGGTCCATGTATGACTGGTAATACGCTATAGCGTGCTAGCATACATTACCGTAAGGATGGCAAATTTTATTTTGGTTCCACTTAAAATACTTAACTTAGGCAATGTAAGACGCATGAATAGACCTACGCTCTCTCAACATTTCTGATCGTAATACACCAATTATTACGTGGGATATTATAGCTAAAGTGAAATGTTACAGTGGAAAAAGCTATAGATGTAACTTATGCCTTGTAGAAAATTAAAACACTTAAATAACTCTATTTAATAGTCACATTTAGACATAAAAAAGAATATCTGTGGAATCAGATAAAATTCTACTGAAGCTTATCAATTTTTCTTTGTTATTTTGTTCTGTTCACTTATTTTATGTCAAGCATATCTCATATTTTTTTTAATTTTATGTCCGTTTATATTAATGCATTATTTGTTCCTTCTAAAAAATAAAATTTATCCCCGTTTATTTTAAACTTAAAATAAATTCTTTATGTATATTTTATATTATTTAAATACTATTAAGCCCCGTTTATTTTAAATATAAAATATAAATCCGGTCTATTTTAAATAATATATAGATATATAATAATAATAATAATAATAATAATAATAATAATAATAATAATAATAATAATAATAATAATAATAAAAATCCGTAATAATATATGTATAATAATATATACCTATAATAATATATACGTATAACATATGAACTCCACATGCATTGAGCTAAACAGATATTTGTACTAATATTTAAATTATGTAACGGTAGGTCTCTATTCAGCACCTGAATATTGAGTTTTCCATGAAACTTCGAAGCATGCTACCGGTCAATAATACAGCGAAACAGTCTGTCTGTGGATGACAATATATATGCTCCTGAAAAATACGGTTAAATTCACCCTCTTCTCTGCCAACGGCTTCAGGGTAAAATTTCCGACTGACGCGAATGCAGCCGGTTTTCGATTCTAGCCAGAGGCAACCAGACGTCCAATCACACTGATGAGCTGTGATACAGTGAAACAGTCTGTCAGTGGATGACAATATATATATATATATATATATATATATATATATATATATATATATATATATATATGTTAGATAACAGTAGTAATCAGGTACTTACTGGAATTTTACAGAGAACCAACCATTAGTCCGGCTCTTTTACGATTGATTATATTTATGAGCTCCGGTTGAGGTCGGGATTGATTTTCCGGCCCAATAGGCGCACATGTCACGGGGATTCCACAAGGTAACCTACATTAATCCTGACTGGTCTAGGATGATGAAATGAAACTTTTTAGGTTTTCGATGCATTGAATATAACCAGCTAGTTTTCTCTCACTGAGATATTTCATTTAGGTCAGATGTGAGTTCAGCTGCCAATATATGGTCATCCAGGGCTTTGGAGGTTCACCTATATACCGCTGTATCATCAGCATAGATATTCACAAAGTATCGGAGTATAATCCTAAGCAGATCATTTATGTAATGTAAAAAGAGGGTTGGTCCGAGAAGCGACCTCTTTCGATTCCTGCGTTTATTGCTAGGTCCCTGAAAACTGACCGTTAAATAATACTTTCAGGTACCTATCCGTTAAAAGGGCACTATAATTGAAAGAAAAACCTCTTCCAGTGATTCCATGGCTAGATAACATCTGCAGCTTTATTTTATGTCGCACCTTGCTAAAGGCCTTTGAAATATCTAATTCTATAATACTTGAGATCATATACAGGGGATATCAAAAATATTTTTGTTAACTTTGGGTCGGATTCCTGAAAGAAAACACGGTAAAAAGTCCATTATTTACATTATTCGGATTATTGTCTTCATCTTTATCGCCATATTTATTACAACGTTTCGGCCGTTGTACGCTCCGGCCTTCTTCAGTTGGTTGGAATGTCGAACTGAACATTTTATTTCGCTCACTGGGTTAGACTCTTCTAGTTCCACGTGCCATGTTTAATGGATGTCAGTTATCAGTTATCTCCTATTAATTTCCCTCTGAATGGTCTCCACTGTCTTGACCGGGTATTGAACTCACACTCTTTGGGTCCTGTCACTGGATCTAACTAACGCCTTTATCCACTGTGCCATGTACCCTTGGCCGAAACGTTGTAATAAATATGGCGACAAAGATGAGAACAATAGTCCGAATAATGTAAATAATGTATATAATACGTCATCTCAGAAATATAGACAGGTAAATATTCCATATAAGCATATGTCTAAAATGTTACAACACAGCAAAACATTACAAATATTCATAATGTCCTCCGCTCTCTTCTATACACTCATGCAAACGTCGGCTCTTCGGCTGGCGCATCATCTCAAATACTCCCACACGGTGTCGAAGTGTGTTCGAAATAAAGTCCCTCCAGAAAGATGGACTTGGAGAAAATATGGACCTACTACCAGTCTCCTAAAATTCCAGCCACACATTAATTGTAAACGGATTCTGGAGTCTAGCCTGTATTGTACCATGTTGGCTGTGCAAATTTGTTATTCCATTTCTTCCAAATGTTGCCTAATCCGTGTTCGGGGAAAATATAGGCCTATCAGACAGTCACCCAAATTTCCAGGCACCCATTAATCGTAAACTAATGTCGATTTCTAGCCTGTATTTTACAATGGAGATTCCGATTTGCCCACAAATGTTGGTTGATTAAACTTTTATTCCATCTCTTCCAAATGTTGCCTCATCCGTAAGGAAAACTGAAGAGACAAACAACGGATCGACAGTTTGTGCAATAAACCATCGACAAAGTTCTCCTGTGGTGAGTGATCTGAGTTCGAAAACTATGCACACGTTTCAAATTATACGGATACATAAGCGCCTCTTGAAGCACCATCCATGCGTTATTATGAGATGTATGACATTCTAGGGCCACTTAACGTGAGCCGATACATGGATCGTCTCCAACAGCCTATAGAATGTGTTCTTCATGGTCAGGCGTGATCACAGGTAACCGGTTTAGAATTCAAAGTTACCCTTCACGTTGACAGTCAACCAAGCAAATCTAGAGTTGTCTGATCTATGCTGCAATTTAACACGTAATTAGAGAGAGATTCATACGTTCCCAAGCATATTAATGAGAATGCAAATGACTACAGTAAAATTTTCGCGCCTGTTACCAATACGCTAAGCATACAAATATCATCTGATATTCGACATGTATATATATATTTTTTTTTGCTTTAATCCTCTTATCATTTGTACGAGATTTATCTCCCTTTCTTATCTCCCTTTGTAGCGGACCGTGCGGGGTGAAGATGTGAAGAGATATCAGAAGGTTAAACTTTCCCGCTGGCGGGTCCTGCTACATGCGAATGTCGCACTTTAACTAAGTCCGAAGAAGACAAAGAAAACAAACAAGACCGATATACATGGGTAAACAAATATATATTAATAACGAGTTACACAAAGACAGGGACTGTTACATAGAGTTTGTATGGAGAAATTATGTGCGTGTGTTGTAAGTGTTCGTACGTACATGTATTGTTCTTAGCGCGTTCCCAGAATTTGGGAAACGCTGTATATATGTGAGAGGTCACAGATTGGTGTAAGTGGAAAAAAGAAAGGTTTTACCTCGTCTCCGTGGGAGGTAGCGGCCCAAGGCCTGAGTCGAGAGAGAGAGAGAGAGAGAGAGAGAGAGAGAGAGAGAGAGAGAGAGAGAGAGAGAGAGAGAGAGAGAGAGAGAGAGTGAAAAGGCTCAGCCAGTATTTATAGCCAGGGGAGAGAGACCCCTGTTGAAGGATTAAGGAAACTGAGGAGGAGCTAACTCCGACACCTTTATGTCAGTGCTAAATTCATAACGCAATGAAGAATTGTTTCAATATTTTTACAATGTTGGAAGGGGAAGAACATACCGACTCTTTGGAAGAGGGGAGGGCAACAGAGTGAAAAGAAATTAATATATGTGACGCCATTTTTGACGCCATTTTTAACCTAGTTTATACATGCCGACATTCAGATATACAAAGATCTGAGCTCCTAGACGTGAACATGTTGATACATTATTTTGCATTCGCAGATGTTTTGCCTGTGAGGCACCGGGCCTTGTTCCGTCAACTTCCTACATATGCGCTTGTGTGGATGGGTGTAAATTATTGTGCATATTCCAGCTAAATGAAGTCAGGGTACACGTGACTATTTTTTCGCATGAGAACGGAGAATAATTCTGGTTTCATGTACACAAGAAGAAATATTATGATGGCAAACTCACGCACACACGAACGCGCGTTCACACACACACACACCCATATATATATATATATATATATATATATATATATATATATATATATATATATATATATATATGTATATAATTGTATGTATGCATATATATAAATATATATATGTGTTTGTACGTCTGAATATATATATATATATATATATATATATATATATGTCTGAATGCGGTCATTTGTATCGGGGACGCACATTTTGTTACTGGTTTTATTTCCACTTCATTCAAATTTTCTTGCAATGCAGCTGTGAGATTATTATCAATGTTATTATTATTATTTTTTGTTGTTGTTGTTGTAAACTTTATTATATAAAAATATGTTACCATTCCAGAGCGTACACGATAAACCTAGCTTTGTTTGAGATACATATTGAATAACAGCTAAATAATTTGGATTTATTTCTTGGCTTCATTTTTATTCCCGAGTTCTTTTTTGACAGTCGCAAAAATGCACAGAACCTTATCGGTGAGTGAATTCCAACGTTCACACTTTAATAAATGTATACGACTATGTGTGAAAATGAATGGTTTGTGTAAAAAGATTTTTTTCTAAAAGTGTGACGAAAGAAGTTTAGAGATGCGGTAAAAATAACAATGGCGAACGAAGAACTAATGACGAAAGCGAGAAGAATACATGAGGAATGAGAGGGAAGCTGGATTATATCATGAAGACGACGAGAACTACGAGTTGCAAGATAACGTGTGATGTTATAGAATTAAGGTATTTTTTAATCATGAGAAAATAAGAAAGAAGTGAAAATGGAGGAGGCCTGATCGAAGTGAAATAAAGGAAATGAATCGATTAAAATAATGGAAGAAGAAGAAAGTGTCGAAGAAGACGAAGGAGAAAATGAAGGTGTGAAGAAGAAGAAGAAGAAGAAGAAGAAGAAGAAGAAGAAGAAGAAGAAGAAGAAGAAGAAGAAGAAAGTGTCGAAAGAGAAAATGAAGGTGTGAAGAAGAAGAAGAAGAAGAAGAAGAAGAAGAAGAAGAAGAAGAAGAAGAAGAAGAAGAAGAAGAAGAAGAAGAAGAAGAAGAAGAAAGTGTCGAAGAAGACGAAGGAGAAAATGAAGGTGTGAAGAAGAAGAAGAAGAAGAAGAAGAAGAAGAAGAAGAAGAAGAAGAAGAAGAAGAAGAAGAAGAAAGTGTCGAAAGAGAAAATGAAGGTGTGAAGAAGAAGAAGAAGAAGAAGAAGAAGAAGAAGAAGAAGAAGAAGAAGAAGAAGAAGAAGAAGAAGAAGAAGAAGAAGAAGAAGAAGAAGAAGAAGAAGAAAGTGGCGAAGAAGACGAAGGAGAAAATGAAGGTGTGAAGAAGAAGAAGAAGAAGAAGAAGAAGAAGAAGAAGAAGAAGAAGAAGAAGAAGAAGAAGAAGAAGAAGAAGAAGAAGAAGGAAATGAAGGTGTGAAAAAGATGAAGAAACAAAAGAAGAAAAAGGAGGAGGAGGAGGTAGTGATGAAGTAGAACGTGATGAATTCGAATGTGGTTGTGGAGAATTAAGCGGTGGAGAAGAAGGAAGGGAGAAGGCAGAGGTGTCGGAGGAGAGGGAAGAAGTCGTCGTCGAGGAAAATGTATAAAAATTAAAAGAAAGAATAAAATAAAGAGAGAAAGCAAGCTTAATTTTGTCATAAAGAAGAAAATCCATGATAAAAAACCGGAAAATGAAAGTAACATTTTCCCCAAAACTATTTGTTCTTATCTTTGTTGATATTATCACAAGGTTTCAGCCATTGTATCCTGCAGTCATCTTCAGGTGTATGTTCATATAGGTAACCTTCAGGGTATTTCGCCTCTTATATCTCGTCCTCTTCTTCTACTCTTTACCCACAGGATGCCGTAGGGATAAGATGTATCTCATCTCCCCTCCGGGGTACTTTTTAATTCCCAGCCAACCACGTGTTGTACTGTACACAATAAAGAATAGAAATGCCTTAAGCTGATAGTTCGACCAAAACAAGAACAGCTTCTCAAATGTAAGTCACTCAGCAAATAGTCTTTGGTTGGTAGGTTGGTTGGTTTCGTTTGGCAGCATATCAACTTACAAATCTAAATACTACGAACAAAATTTTATGATTTCAAATCAATATATTTTGAACGCGACTGTGTGCATTCAACTACAGATAAAATGGATTGTTGTTTATTTTGCTTTAAAAATGTTTCGTTGGTTATTTTGCTATAAATATGTATTCTTGGATTTTTTTTATATCAAAATGTATTACTGGTATTTTTACTATAAATATTTATTTTATACTTTTATAGCGTTTTGATTCTGTTTGGGTGTTCACTATTTGCCCATAGCTGTGACCCTAAGAGGTTCTACCATCCCGAGCCAGAGTGGACCTTGGAATAATTGTATTTAGGAAGTGGTTCCACTCTCCTCAAAAACTTCAAGATTACTTGCTGCTGATATAGTTTTATCGTCATACCCAGGACTGTAGCAAATGGTAACTGCCTGCATTTAAATGCGAATACCGATACAAAGCAAAATAAATTCAAACATGATAATGAGATAAAATAAAAACAACTTCGAACCTGTAAAAATGTTAAAAATTACGATTAAACATAAAACCAGGCGTGTGAAGGACGTTTCTACAGGAAAAATTTTATTGAAAACGTGTCAGCTTTGAAAACTTTTTGATTTAACAGAATAGACTTAGGAACTAAAGCATTAAATTAATTTACATTAAATGTTTTACGAACATTCTCTCATTTTGAGAGTGAATTTTGTATTTTATTACTTAGCAATTCTTGCACTAGACGTTTATCCGATACTAACTTTTATCACGATATTTCATAACGATATTATTTTCAAGTAGAAGCCATTGAATTTCAGGCTAGATGTTTATTGACTATTTAGTATGCATCTCGGCAAATGGAAGAGCAGAAAACCAAGGTGAACGTGACAGAGAGTAAAAGCTGAAGAAATAGAAGACAAAAGAAAAGGGACGGAAATATTGCAATAGAGAAGGTTACAACAGAAACGGTTGAAGTAGAAATGATAAAAAAAAACACATATAGAAACAGTAAGAGAAAATGAAGCAAGAGAAGAATAACACGACAAAATAAGGAAAAACGCATAGTCTTGGAGAAAACAAAGTTGCAGAGATTTTATGCACAACTGAGAATTGGTAAATAGGAAAATATGGGTACGAATAGGTAGAGAAAAGTTCTGGAATATACAGGCAAAGGATTCTCTTTCCAATAGATGTTTCGGCATTAAATCCGATTTGGAGACGTTGGTCGGAGTAAACATTTTCAGCGCATCTTTGCCAATGGGGAAGTGAGAAAGATAGGAAAAGAAAAAACAGAAATAGTTGGTTGTGACAAGAAAATAAATAAAATGAGGAAGAGGAGATGGAGGATGTGCAGGTTATATTGATTCATTTTACAGCTTACCAACCTTGAAAAGATAGGAATATTCTTGGAAAGAAAGGAAAATAAGGAATTGAAATAGTTGGGAGTGCCAAGAAAAGAAGAAAAAGAGGGACAGGAGAAGGATTGACTGATTCATTTTACAGCTTACCAAACTTTGCAAGTTACTTAAAGACAGAAAATATTTTATAGTGTGAGAATGTTTTTGGACAAAATAATTATTTTTACTGATACAAGTGTTACGAAATTTCCTGCATATTTTCACGGTCCAGTGGTTGTCGTTCATCTTGCGTATCATAATCTGTCCCCTTACTGCTTAAGTACTTATATAGTATCTATGCCTAGTTTAGGTTTGCTTTGGTTTATTTTGTTTTAAGGCATATCAACCTCAATAGGTTATTTAATGCAGACAATAGTTTTAGGATTAGTTCATATGAATAGAATATGTATTCTTTCGTTTATTTTGGTTTGGTTTATTTTGATTTACGACATATCAACCTCAATAGGTTATTTAATGTTGACAAAATTTTTATTGCTGGTAATATGTTTTTCTTCAAAAATCTATTTCTCGGAATATTTTCCCTTGAAGAAATCTATGGCTGGTCATATTTTTTCAAAGAATGTATAACTGTATGTATTGCTGTATTTTTTTAAAGTATTGCTGAAAATAATTTTTCATTCAAAAATTATTGATGGTAATATTTTTTTTTATTACAAAGTATTTCTTGTATTAAAACCTATTTTTACACAAGTTTGGGTGTTAACTATTTGCCCATAGCTGGGACCCTAACAGTTGCTACCATCGCGGGTCAGGTTGGACCTGGGAACACCAGCAATTAAGAGGTGGTTCCACGCTCTTCAAAACCTCCTGATCAGAGGCCTTGCTGTTGGACGTAGTTTCTCGTCTTACCCAGGACGCATGCCTGTTTTAGTTACTCCGTTTTCAAATTCTGACACGTTATTCATTACACCAGACAACGTTTCCAAGCTTACGGGTACATGATATTCTCAGGATCGACGTTGCTTGACTTCTGTGATAGAGCGAGAACCGGTGTGTCAACGTGATGTAGCGGTATGTCGGATATTAAGAAAGAAGAAAAAGCAAAAATGTAAATGGCAAAATGTAAAAATATTTACGTGGACGAAGATAAAAATGAAATCGACCAATGAAAATGTTTAGGCGAAGAAGAAAACTAAAATTAAAATAATAAGAAAAATAATAGGAAGGGAAATATGACAAAAATGATTATTTTAAGTGGGTACTCATATTTGAGTAGACGCCCCTTTTTTATTAAACGGTATATTTATTTATTTTCGTTTACCGGCCAATTTATTCGAGAAATCTTATGAAAGAAAAATATGCGCTCTTGGGCAGGATTCAAACCTGCACCCCTTTAATATAGGTAATTCTAATCAATTTTTCTATACCCAAGGTTTAAAATGAATTTAAAAAAATGAAAAAGCATTCTCTAAAGATTCCTGTTTTTGAACTAATAAAAAAATCCGACTCTTAAAAATATAATTTCTCGAAATTTCATGAAAATATTTAAGGGGGTGGAAACATGTAAAAAAAAAAATATTTTTTATCGAGATTTTAGAAAAAAGATAAAAATATAATTTCAATCATTTCTAAATATCTCCTGAAAGGTTCATTAAAATTCGACAATTATTTGAATTTTGCAAGAATTTCCAAATCAATGTGTGTTTTCCTCGGGAAAAGCACAAAATAAAACAAACCTCTTTTCTCTCGTTAGCCGCTTTTGTAATATATATATATATATATATATATATATATATATATATATATATATATATATATATATATATATATATTAACCAAAATTTTGAACGTGCGAGAAAGGAGTAAAAAAATTCAAAAAATAATAAAAATATACTTTGGTCTTTCCTCTTAATTACACAATTCGATGACAAAACTTTGTTTTCGTTGAGTTTGGGGCCTTTTTTCTTCATGCGATGCTGATTTTTTTTACGCGACCTAGCGGAGGTATCTACTTTAATAAGATTTTACTTATTTAATAAACAGTAGAATTAAAAGATAAAAAGAACATGAAGGAGAAGAGTGAAAACTGCAAAGGAAGAAAGAAAATTAGAAGAAAAAAATAGAGACATCAGAAGGTATTGGAATATAAATAAATGTGGATCCCAGGGAATAATAATAATAATAATAATAATAATAATAATAATAATAATAATAATAATAACAATAATAATAATAATAATAATAATAATAATGATGATGATGATGATGATGATGATGATAACAACAACAACAACGCTTATGAATAAACAAGACGCAGCGTGATGAAGAAATAAATACTAAGAATATCAGTAACGATAATGTGAGAAGTATATAGAGAAACAGGAAGAGAAAAGAGACAGAAGTTAAATTCTCACAGACTGAAAAGTTAAGAATGTGAAATGGTTGATCAGGAATGCAAAAGCAAATCGAAACCAACGGAGAGAAAAGATAAATTCTTCTTGGAAAAGTAAAAATAGAGAAAAGTGATGCCAAAAAATACAAAAAAAAACACCTAAAAAAAATCAGATACACTGGTAATCGGATTTGAGTAACACTGTTTATGTAGTTCTACGGGAAGAAAGTTAAAGACAAATTTATATCGAGAAAGCAATAAATGGAGAAATAGGGAAGAGACAGAAAGTAGAGAAAAGAACGCATACGAGAAACAAATATGCAACAGCCATTTCCCCTGTAATTTAGTTTCGGAGATAATATCTCTCTCAGCCCTCACATAAAAGTTTTAGGATTCTTACAATTTCACTATTGAATCATATTATTGACAAATAACTGTACCATTGGGTCGAAAAAAAATTGCTTCATTTTTATGGCCCCCGAATGTTCAGCTTTACACAAGCCTTATCGTATATGATGGATGCGCATTGATATATGTATACGTTTTTAGCTATCCATATTTGTTCTTAATTGATTTTTTTATTCCTGACATTCAAAATGCATGCATTTAAAAATATACTCGCTATTACGGTTTTCAAATATCTTGCTAATAAAACCAGTGGTTTCATTTCATAGAGCAAGGGGCGGGTAATAGCTAACTTCAAAATACCTGATATCAAGTAGTCATGTATGCTGATGACGCTAGCTTTTACTCCTATCACAATACAAAAAATCTGTCAGAACTAACATCTTTAACCTGTCCGGTGATCTTGAAAAGGGCGTCCAATCAGTGGTTAACTGGGCAGGAAATGGCCCGTAAATTTGAATGCCCTCAAAATGAAACTGTTCACATTTAACCAGCATAGAGAATTTTTCCTGCCCATCATCATGGCGGATAATTGACTTATGCAGAGCAACACACTGCGGCTTCTTGGGATCACGTTTACCTACTTGACTACACCGAATCAGTGTCTGCATTTACTGCAAGGACAATAGGGTCACTGCGTCGTGCCTGAATGTTTTTCTCGTCAGAGTCCATCTTGCACATTTACAAATCTACCATTCTTTCGTCCATTGAATACTGTTGCCATATCTGGTCAGATGCTCGTGCTGCTCATCTTGAGGTTCTGCAATATAAACGATCCTGACCAGGCATCTCGACTTCAGTCACATTTTCACCGATGTAACCTGGCTTCCCTCTTTCATTTCTACAAATACATGCATACTGTCCTGGCTCTGACGGTCTTTTTTTTTTACTCTGGTGAACGAACTACCTGGTTTTAAGCGTGCTACTTGATTGACATCTGGGTCCCACGATTTTATTGTTGAAACAGTTAAATGTAACCGCCACTTCTACTCCAACAGCTTATTCCCTCTCACTTCCGGACAATGGAGCTCTCTTCCACTTACTTGCTTCCCTGATAACTACAACCTTCAAAAATTCCAATTTTACGTCAATCGCCCTCCTTTATCTTCTTGAACACCGTTCAGCTTTGTCTTTTCCTCGGTCCCCGCTATACCTAATCTTTGAATTAACCTTCTCTCCCTGTAAACCTATGCGTACTAGTGGCACCCTCCTGTACGGCAGCGAGTCCTGGACAACTTACGCCAGTCAGAAGAAAATGTTAAACACCTTCCACCTCCGCTGCTTCAGACGTCTCTTGCACATTGAGTGACAAGACTGGGTCACTAACACAGAGGTCCTCCAATGTGCCGGCATCCCCAGCCTGTTCTCACTGCTCGGCCAAAGACGTCTCAGATGGCTGGGGCACGTACGCTGTATGGGTACTGGCCGAATCCCAAATGTCATCCTTTACGGAGAGCTGTGTGAGGCGTCCCACCCAAATGGAAGACCTCAGCCCCGCTTCAAGGATGTCTGCAAACGAGACATAAAGCCGGCCGACATCAACGCCAACGCGGCTGACAATCATCAGCTTTGGATAGCCACAGTCAGAGACGGTGTCACGACTGCAGGAGCCGCGAGCGAAGATCAGCAGGCAGCAAAGAGAGCTAGTAGAAAATCAAGGACAGCCTCCGTCTCCGTGTCATCCAGTTTCATCTGCGCCAAGTGACTGAGAGACTGCCGCTCCAGAGTGGGACTACACAGTCACCAGAGGCGATGTAACTCCATCACCTAGCACCTACAGCGCTACTCCATCGTCTCCCAAGACGGGCGGATGCCGTGCGAACTACTAATAACAACAACAACAACAATAATAATAATGATGATGATAATGATATTGATAGTCTGCATGTGTCCAGATCTGAAGTAGGCAAAGGATTAGTTTAAATAGAACTGTCTTACACAACGACAACACCCGGCTTTCAAAGATACCTAGAAACCAGAGAAGACTGGATGATTATCTATATAAAAAAAAGATTAAGAAGTAAGAAACGTGATAATGTCAGCAGACAATTTCAAAAGAGAATTGCAGGAGGAATATAAGAGGATGCGAAAATAAGCCCTTCTCTTCCCCACTGAATCGGCAAACATGTTAAAAAAGAATACAAAAGCAAATGAAGTAAGCCGAATACAAAGACGATGGCAAGAAAAACCTCTTCATGGCCAACACTCTACTCGTGCCAAACACATTGATGTAGACAATTTCCATAACCAACCAGTGGTTGTCTAGTGCCAGATTAAAAGTTGAAACTGGAGAGTTTATTCTTGATGCATAAGAGCAATGCTTACTGAATAGAAATTATCAAGTAATCATACTGAAAAATTCTGTTGTTACAAACTGCAGATTCTTTGGGGAATCTCCAGAAACAACTGACCATTTTGTATTAAGGTTGCGTAGTATTTGCATTGACCGAATGTTAAACTCGGCATGGCAGCGTCTACAGTGGAAAATCTGTAATATATATACGAAGAAAAATGCAAAAAGTTATGATAGAATCATTGAAGAGATTTGTGGTAGCTCATGCCTTTAAAGAAAAACAAAAAAATATTCTTAGAAGTACAGCTCACAGCAGACTAAGGGCTATATCTATGTAAAATGTATGTTTTTTTACACAACTATGAAGTGGAAAACATCATAACGACATTGCCGAGCTTAGGCTTCTGGTTGCGACTCTGACGGAATCGAGTGTAGAACGGAAATCGAAAGAAATAATAATAATAATAATAATAATAATAATAATAATAATAATAATAATAATAATAGATTGGGTCAATATCTGCTTTGAAATAATTTAACCATTGCGGAAAGGAAACTGCAAGAAATTGGTATGAACACCACCCAGATCTGGTTACAGTCAAAATATCTGTAACAATTTTATGGGACTTTACAATACCCACAGACAGAACAATCGTTATCAGAGCCTACAAAAAGAGAACAGGCCTTCTTATTGACATGGCAGTCCCTGTAGACTGTAATGAATCTTTCAAGATCTTCAAAAATCATCAAAGTACAAGGACTTTCAATTTGAAATCTCACAAATGTGGCACATCAATAATTCTAGTTGTATTAGGTTGGTGCAAAAAATAATGTCGTTTTTATACGTTCAACTTCATGTGAGAAAACGACATTATTTTTGCATCAACCTAATAGTTCGATCCCTTGGTTGGACTGGAAAAGTTTCCGATAGACTCATTGAATGTAGCCAAGACTTGAAGAAATACGAAAAATTGCACACAAAAGTACAGCTCACTCCTTATGAAGGGTTTTTTTCTATGTAAGATATGTGCCATCTTATTTTGTTGTTGTTTTTGTTTTCCAACGAATAATCAGTGGTAAATGTCATGGTGCAATTTACGACATTAGGTCTCTGTTTGCGACGGGGAAAGAAATGATTTTATTCCAGAATTCAAATATTATTATTATTATTATTATTATTATTATTATTATAATAATAATAATAATAATAATAATAATAATAATAATAATAATAATAATAATACAACAACAAATGTGGCACATGGGAACATCAAAAATTCCTGTTGTAGTTGGAGCCCTTGGACTGGTTGGAAAAGATTCCAGTAGGCTGATTGAAGGGATCCCTGGAAGTCCATGCCTCAAAGAGATACAAAAAATTGTTCTGACAAGTACAGCCCACACTTTACGAAGGGCTTTATCTATGTAATTATTTTTTTTTTATTATTTTTATTTTTTTTATTTTTTTGCAGTGGAAAGTGTCATGATGCTATTTCTAAACTTAGGTCCCTGGGCGGGACGCTGAAAGAAATGTGTAAACGCCATATATCAAAGGAAATAAAAATAATAATAATAATGCAATTTATCATATATATTTTAAACAAAATATAATAAAATTGCTTTTGATGGATATGCATAAACTTTGTCTAATAAGAAAATCAACATCACTCGACGATTTACAATGACAGCAAAAAATAAAATGGGTAGCCCATGTAACTAGAACGGGGTTTAATGATATATACAATATGTTGAATTTCGATACGACGTTAGAGAAAAGATTAGGAAAGAAACTGCAGTCAATGTGAGAAAGTGAAATAAAAGTTAATGGATATCAAAAGCCTATTTCGAAGAACCACTGTTTAAAGTGAAATATTTTCTAAATGTCAAATCAACAGTATACGTGTAAATGCTCTCTCATTGAATGTCGAATGTTTGTTGCATGGAAACTGTCATTCCTATCATTAATATTACCATATAACTTAAACAGTTTAAATAATATATAAAATATATTTACATTTAATATTTATTTTTACATCTGTTAGAAGAAACAATTAATTACAATATAAACAAGAATAAAGCATCTCATAATGCTTATAAATTATAATTACTATTACAATTTTTTTAATCATTTGATCACAAGAAAGGCAGATATCCCACTAGTGCCCACGGGGTTACAGGAAATGAAAGTGAAAGATAAGACTGAGAATAGGGAGGATTGAGGACATGACAAAAGAACAACGGGGATCAAGAAGACAGAAGATGGCAATCTGAAATTTTGAAGGTTGTAGTTATCAGAGAAGCAAGGAAACAGAAGCGATTTCTACAGGTGCTAAGTGCTGAAGTTGAAGTGGCGGTTGCATTTAGTTATTTTGAGAGTTAAAGGGTGGAACCCAGATACAAATATAGCAGTACGCTTAAATTCATGTATCCGACTGTTTAAATAATATATAAAATATATTTACAATTAATATTTATTTTTTACATCTGTTAGAAGAATCAATTAATTGCAATATAAACAAGAATAAAGCATCACATAATGCTTATAAATTATAAGAATAGGGAGGATTGAGGACATGACAAAAGAAGAACGGGGATCAAGAAGACAGAAGACGGCAATCAGGAAAGAGGTCCTTACCTATGAGTACAGAATGAACTCTTCCTAACACTATGTATACTATGTCTCTCAAGAGAGAGGTCCTTACCTATAACTACAGAATGAACTCTTCCTAACTCTATGTATACTACGCCTCTCAAGAGAGAGAGAGAGAGAGATCCTTACCTATAACTACAGAATGAACTCTACCTAACTCTATGTATACTACGCCTCTCAAGATAGAGGTCCTTACCTATAACTACAGAATGAACTCTTCCTAACTCTGTATACTACGCCTCTCAAGAGAGAGAGAGAGAGAGAGAGAGAGAGAGAGAGAGAGATCCTTACCTATAACTACAGAATGAACTCTTCCTAACTCTATGTATACTACGCCTCTCAAGAGAGAGGTCCTTACCTATGAGTACAGAATGCCATGAAAATATCTGTAGAATATTATAAAGAGAAACCAAAACAGATCTGTGAAAAAGTAACTGAAGTTTAGATGCCTTTTGGGATTATTTTATTGCTATGGGTCATTACCTATAACTACAGAATGAACTCTTCCTAACGCTATGCATTCTAAGCCTCTCAATAGAGAGGGACAACTCGAGTCGACCCGATAGTAGTTCACTCGAAACCAGACTGACAGTCGTACTAACAACTTCCACATCTAGTATTATTATTCCGTGTAATATATCTTCGTTATTTCTACTCTTATGTTCGTGTTGTTCTTCCTTGGTCCTAACCTGGACCATAACAGTTATGAATCTCTAGATTTAATGCAGGAGCACCAAATCTATTCAAATAGTGCTAATGAACAAACAAAAAAAACGAATCAGTCGGTCAGTTAAGTGCTATACGTGATACACGCTTGAGCGATCATGTATCTTTCAATAGATGACTGACGATGTATTTTTTTCCCGCAGTAGGCTAAAGAACCCAGTCTACCCTGCTATTAAACCCTTAGTTAGGGGTGGAGAAGAGATGAATTCATAGACTTCCATAGGTTACCTGCGTGCAAGTGAAGCCAAAGAATTGACTGGAATTTGAACTCGGCTCTCCAAGTTCTCACTCCGAGCCGATATTCATTACACCACAACGCAAGAATAGAATACTGAACGTGATTAGAAAGAATTTATGCGATTATATTATAATTATATAGAGTGGGCTTCAGAGTTAACATTGAATCAAATAATGTATGAAGAGATTCAATACGGAACAAATATGAAAAAGCTTAAAAATTTAATCCATTTAACCTCATCAGAAATTTTGGAAAGGGAAATAATGCGGGATTATGTTTCTATTTTAAAATTACACGCTTTTCTTTAATTGTTTGTATAGAAGTCAAATGAATACGTGATGGTTTTAGTGTTTATGCATGTATCACTTTTTAAATTCGATTATTTTTTTTCTTTATTGGTTGTGTGGAAGTCACGTCTATAAAACATGGCGTCTGTGAGTACGTTTAATACTTGAAATACTAACGTACTTTTAATGTACTTTAAAAATTCATTTTTTATCGAATTTACCCCAAGTAATGTTGTAAAGCCGCTAAGATTCATGGGATTATTTGCGTGAAAGAATTAGAAAACAGAAAATATTATGATGGAGCCAGAATAAAAAAATAGTAATCAGGGAGACAGTAGATAATGATTGATTTAAATTTTTGAAGATGAAAATTCTCTGGAAAGCATGGAGCATGGTCTATTAACGTATTTTAATTGTTTGATAAATATGACGAATGTAGGTATTGAATGTTTAATACAATTAACCCTTCGGTTAGTGCGGCTAATGTGTACATTAAAAGATACACAGTAATCGAAAATGCGTCGTTCGAATATAATATCTTATAAGAAATGATGTAATTTGTACCTCAAATTTTATTCGCATTCACTATTTATTTCTAATTTGCGTACCTTTAATTAAAATATAGATAAATATTTTCTATTTTTAGAAATTTTTCACACATATGATTATTAGTATTTTAAGCTGAAAACTTTATTTATAATTTTTCCACAGTAAATGCATACATATTACATTTTTCGATATTTCTGAGTAAATGTAAATTTATGGATCTTATTAAATAGTTTGTTTTTTTTAACAAAAAATCAGAAATATGATTTTATGACCTTTAAAATGAACATGGAAAAACCTCAAAATATTTAAAAAAAACTTTTAATAGAGACAAATATTCAAATATATATTTTTATTATCGGCTTATATTATAAAATGTATCTATTTATTAACGTCCCTTTTTAACACTACTGTAATTACTTATCTCATTGTCCAGGTTTAAAATTTAGAAAAAATTTATTAATCATATAATTATAAAAAAATCGATTTTTAATTACTATGGTTACACTGAAGAATATTTTACCGCACTAAGTGAGTATTATACATGCTCAAATCGAATTTTGTTATATATAAAAAGAATAGCGTACTAATCGAAAACTCATTAATCGCATGCGCATTAATTGATGGATTCCTCTACTAGGTTATTGTTATGGGTCCTTACCTATAACTACAGAATGAACTCTTCCTAACAATATGTATACTACGCCTATCAAGTGAGAGGTCCTTACCTATGAGTACAGAAGGAACTCTTCCTAACACTATGTATGCTACGACTATCAAGAGAGAGGTCCTTACCTATAACTACAGAATGAACTCTTCCTAACACCATGTATACTACGCCTATCAAGAGAGAGATCCTTACCTATAACTACAGAATGAACTCTTCCTAACACCATGGATACTACGCCTATCAAGAGAGGTCCTTACCTATAACTACAGAATTAATTCTTCTTAACAATATTTATACTACGCCTATCAAGTGAGAGGTCCTTACCTATAACTACAGAATGAACTCTTCCTAATACTATGTACACTACGCCTATCAAAAGAGAGGTCCTTACCTATAACTACAGAATGAACTCTTCCTAACACTATGTATACTACGCATCTCAAGAGAGAGGTACTTACCTATGAGTACAGAATGAACTCTTCCTAACTCTATGTATACTACGCCTCTCAAGAGAGAAGTCCTTACCTATGAGTACAGAACGAACTCTTTCTAACTCTATGTATACTATGCTTCTAAAGAGAGAGATCCTTACCTATAACTACAGAATGAACTCTTCCTAACTCTATGTATACTACGCCTCTCAAGGGAGAGGGACGAATCGAGTCGAGCCGATAGTAGTTCACTCCAAACCAGACTGACAGTCATACTAACATCTTGTATTATTATTCCATGTAACATATCTTCGTTATTTCTACTCTTGTGTTCATCTTGTTCTTCCTTGGTCCTAACCAGGACCATAACAGTTATACCATCAGCAAATTTTTAGTTCTTACATTATATTATGAATATTGATTATATCAACCAGAATGTTTTGTCGTCATTTACTTCAGATCGATTATTTATTAATAATCCTACTACGTGTTTTATCCATAGTGTGTTTAAAATCTTTTAAGTAAGTAACATTTTTTAATTCCAGATTATTACCAGCGAGTTTAATGGTTTATCCCAACAGGGGTCTCATCTGTGTTCATAAAGCTGTTTGTTTAGACGTATCTCTTGTATATTCCTTACAATTTAAGAATATTAGAGTGGACAAAGGTGACAGTATGCTAATAGATTTTAAAAGATGGAACGTTGGTAAGAAGAATGTTTGAGTGCTGCAGAGCGCAAAGGAAATAAGACAAATCACCTGTTTAATGAATTACAATTAGCGAATAATAGAATTGAAAATAAATATGAGAATACTGCTTGATAGATAGAAACATGATGGAAATGAATGTATGATGAAAAAAGGTTTGGAATTAGTAATAGCCCTTAATAAATCAGAAAATGCTGCACTTTTACCCCCCCCACAAAAAAAACATGCTGAATGAAGTAGCAAAAACACAACAAAATAATAATTGACAGAAAACTTAGATAATGTTAAAAGAGAATAAAATATAGTTAGAACAACAGAGAAAGTAATTAAAATATTAAGAAGAAAAACTGACTTGGATTTAATCACAATATACTCTGCTGCTGAGAACATAACATCAAACGAAAGTAAAACAGAACTCATCAAAAAATAAGTATAATTCGATATTATTACAAATGATAATGTTAATAATAGCCGTTTCCAAACAAGCAAATATTTAACATTCATTGACGGACCAAAGGTACGGATCTCGCTTTATAAAAATGTGTTTCTGATAATAGCTTTCTCAGATCCAGTAGCTTTTATTGCTCTTTCCAATTTTGATGGAGGTTTCCTTCCTAACTTTTCATTTGAAGTAGTACGGAATATCAACGCCTTTACTATATCATTATTTTCTCTTCGAGTTAAAAGTGTTATTCATCGTAGTTGTGGCTGCTGCTAGTCTTCAAGTAATATGATCTTTGTTTGTGTTTCTCTAGCAGCAGGTCACAATGTTCAACGAAGGATGGTCGTCGCCAAAACCCACAGGCTTCACTCGCTCAAAGCCATTTTTTTTAGAGATATAGAAAAAGACAGAACTCTCTATATTAGATGAATTATTATGAAAAGGAATAATTTGGAAAGCAATGGATATTGGCAACTTAAATCTCCCTGAAATGTGGTCGGAAAACGAGTAGCACACGGCTATTTTACAATGTTTGATATGACACTGATAAAATCTTTCATTTTTTTTAAAAAATTGATATCACTCCATGCAAGGCAGTAAATTCACTAAAACACAGGGGTTACAGAGTGTGGAAGAATTAGGAACAGAAACATTAATGATGAGCGGAAAGAGAAAAGAGTAATCAGGGGGACTGTAGATATCAATTGACATTGCATTTAAAATTTTGTTGGCTGGAAAGCATGGAGCCGGAAGCGAGTTCCACAAGAGAGAAGTGCATGGAAAGAAATCTGTTAGCATAGAACTTACTGCTATATCTAGAGGGCTCAAATGAAATTTGATGAGATCTTGACGCCAGTGAAGTAACGCGCTTAAATTCAAAAAGTCTATGTATCATAGCGAATAGCTCATCCGAACAATTAGCATAAAAGTATTTATAGAAAAGACACAGGGAGGCACTCTTACATCGATGAGAAAGTGACTGAAGCCGTGTCGCCAGATCAGGACTAATAATGTTGCTGATTCTTCTTTCGATCTTGTCAAAAAACTCAAGGTAAATAGCAGAGGCAGTGAATTATATGTGGCAACAATATTCTAAGTGTGGACGAATTCTAGGCTAATAAAGATGTAAGATAGATTCTGGAGAGAAAAAATGTCTCACACGACACAGTGAACCGACTTTCTTAGCAACTGAACTCGTAATGAATTCAATAGAGTCTCTCATTCTAAAAGCGTAAAAACTGTACAGTATTCTCCCATTCTGATATTACGTAATGAAATAAATTTCCATTTGGTTCTCATACGAAAGTAACCTGGCTTAGTCAAATGCTTTGCTCATATCGACATTCTTACAACTATAAATTAACGTAATTGCGTACTATGTATCAGGAATTTTCAGTACCCTCTGTTCACATGTATTGATCAGAACAATCCTTACAGAAATGTTTATACAGCCCTGTTGTTGTTCGAAACGTATACACGAGAATACAGTGTGCGTCCCCAACTTGAGATCGTTTAAAATGTGCATATGTGAGTAATTATATGTCCCAGGAAAACGAAATAAAACACGCCTCATTCTGAACAATCAAAATTGGAAATTATATTCAAATAGATGTAGATTTTGTAACCAATTTCACAACGCTGTTTACAATGCGCACCACCTGTGACTCGACCAATGCTAAGACGGTTGTCCAGCTCCTTACCAAACACGTTCTAAAATCTCTTGCGTAATATTCATCTGCGCCTCAGTGATTCACTACTTACATTCCTGTAGGCTTGTCGGAAGAGGTTGGGATATAGACCTGTCCTTTCTCATGGCACCACAGAAAAAGAATCACAAGGTCTCAAGTCAGGTGAACGTATTGGCCACTTCAACAGCACATCGCCAATGTCTCTGACAGGCCCTCTCCATCTTTTATGTAGATTTGAGTTGACGTAATTCCGCACGAGAAATCTAGTTAGGTTTTATCCTTTATTATTAAAATTTGGTATCATTTGAGTGAGAATTGGCTGTTTTGAGACAAAAAAATGATGTCAATTTTCGGAGAAGCATTGTATATCTGAATTGGGCATATTTGGACTGCAATCCTTTAGTCATAAACGTTTGTTTAAAGACCAAAGATAAAACAACAATATCAGATCTTCGAAAAAGCAATTTTGTCTATGTATTCTTCGACTTGGAATAATAATTCCAAAAACATACCGGTTTTAACAGAAAAATTGTCCAAATCGTGTAACAGCAGAGTTATACAACCACAAAATGTTTAATATCTAAAAAAAAAAAAACTATTTCTTTTTTCTAGGTTTTCAGATGAGATATTTAACGATCTTGGTTTTTCGCTAGAATCATTGAAAAACCCTTTGAATTATTTATCTAAAAAGAGAAAAGGTTAAAATTGTTTTGTGTCAAGCGCATTAGCTTCACATAAGTGCAAAGTTGAGAAAAAAGGTTATTCATGGCTTCAATAATGGTACCAACATTCATAGTGTGGCTAGAATGTTCAACGTCCATTCAAGAACCATCAAGAGAACGGTGAATACGTTTAAAAAAAGAGGGAACAGCAGAGAGGAAAACTGGATCAGGACGACAAAGCAGGAAGAAGGACCATCATTTCACCGTGGAGCTAAGAAGATCAATTAAAAGCGATCCCACTCAGTTCATAAGACGTTTGGAACATGAGAGAGCAGCTTTATTTATGACAGTCCAAGGAGCAGTGAAAAAAAAATTATTTTATTGTTGTTCGTTTTAATTTTTTAATTTTTAAGCAACATAATAAAACTTGTTTTCGTATCTGCATTTTGAGATGAATTCTGCTCGCTTATTTATTAGTTTGTTTTAGCCTGAGAAGGTAATTATAGCTATTGTTTTTACAGTTTTTGGATTGACTATTGTAGGTTAAGAACTTTTCGTTTTTAATCCCCCAGATAGGTTTAGAAAGCATTATGATGTTCGGATATTTACAATTTGTAAAGGATGTTTTGTGTGCGTTGTTTCTTTGTTACGTTATCTAGTGGATTCAGGATGACAAAAAACTGTCAATATTGGAGGTGACAGAGAAGTAAGAAGCTGGAAGAAAATTGCAGATAATTGCGAGAAAAAATAACTATTACTGCGCTTAAAATCACACCGTCGTGGAACCAAAAAGTGGAGACCATCAGAACAACTGCCATAGAAATAATTATAGAAAAAAGAAATGGAATCCAAGTCAGAGTGGTGAGTAAGTGACTGAAATCGAGTTGACAGACAAGGACGATAACATTACTGACCCTTCTTTGGATTTAGTTGAGAATTCTCGAGATATATTGTCGAAGCAGTATACCACATATGGCAATAATATCCGACTAACTGATGAATGATTGATTTATAAATTGGCGTGATGGATTCTGATGCGAATAATTGTCTGGCATAACACAGTGAAACAGACGTCTTAGCAGCAGACCTAACAATTGATTCAGCATAATCACTCCACTTCATGTCAGTAGAAAACATGAGACCAAGAAGACGCAATTATCTACGCTCATTACGCTTAGCATCACCCACCCTGATGAAAGGAAACAATGGTTTTCTATGATGATTATATGATATCAGTTTCGATATGAAGGCGTTTATATTTAACAAGTCATTTGTTGCCCCAGTTAACAACTGATTGGAGTTCGTTTTCGAGAGCACTGCCCGTTTCACTTATATATGATATAATCTATAAAAAGTTTTAGTCTCAAGAAACGCGTCACATAAGATATCTTACATTTTTTATTTAGTTATAGACATCTATTTTGATACATTTTATATATCATATTTTCCAATACATACACACATATATGAGTATGTGTGTGTGTTTGTGTGTGCGTGGGAAAGAAAGAAGCAGGGTCGGGGTTTAAAGATTAAAGTACACGCATTGTAAAAATCAGATAGCTGTAGAATGTTATCAAAGAGTAGATTGCTTTGCAATGAAAATTCAGAGGTTATCACGACATTAATTTTAATGACTTCTAGTCACGACTTCTTCATTAAATTAGAAGAAAACCTATTCCAACATACTGCTATTCCACTTCGACAAGCACTATCATTAGTGTGTCATGTGAATGGCCAACCTTTCATTTGATGATGACTAATCAACCTTCAATATGGCGCGGGTAACTTCTCTTTAATTCGAAATGGAAACAATACAAACAATCGTTTCTTGATTTCTAAAAGGCTTACATTGCAATTCACTCAGTTATTGTATCGCGTGAGTAATGGCTTTACTCGTTAGATTCCGATAATTCGATGTTGATATCTTAAAACAGCTAATACCAAGTACAACAATAAAAATAAAGAGGCTGGATAATAGTTATATGGCTATCTCTATAACTAATGCCATATTAACAAGGAAATAATTCCTTCCTAACGATGGGCGCTAGTCAGAAGATTTAATAATATTAAAAATAATAATAATAATCCTAATAATAATAATAATAATAATAATAATAATAATAATAATAATAATAATAAGATAGGACCTGTTACAATTCTATGGGACTACACAATACACACTGACAGAACAACCAAAGCCAACCGCCAAGACATTAAAGACCACAAACAAAATAAGTGCTACCTTATTGATATGGCAGTCTCTACAGACTGCAATGTATCTTTGAAGATATTCGAAAAACTGTCAAAATACAAGGACGTTGAAATAGAAATCTCAAAAATGTGGCACATGGGAACATCAACAATCCCTGTTGTAGTTAGAGCCCTTGGACTGGTTGGAAAAGAGTCCAGTAGACTAATTGAAGGGAAGTTCGTGCCTCAAAGAGATACAAAAAATTGTTTTGACAAGTACAGTCCACACTTTACGAAGGGATTTATCGATGTAATTATTATTATTTTTTTTTTCAGTGAAAAATGTCATGATACGATTTCTAACCTTAGGTCCCTGGGCGGGACCCGGAAAAATGAGTAAACGCCAGATATCAAAAGAAATAAAAATAATAAAAATAATGACAACAACAAAAATCACAATAATAATAATGATAATAATGAAACATCAAGAATCACAACAATAATAATAATAATGAAAACAAAGAGAATCACAATAAAAATAATGATAATAATAATGACAACAAGAAGAATCACGATAATAATAATAAAAAGAAAACAACAAGAATCAAAATCATCATAATAATAATAATGAAAAAAAATCACAATAATAATAATAATGACAACAAGCATCACAATAATAATAATTATGAAAATAATGACAACAACAGAATCACAATAAAAATAAAAATAATGACAACAAAAGAATCACAATAAAAATAATAATAATGACAACAACAAGAATCAAATTAATAAAAATAAAAATGAGAACAAGAATCACAATAAGAATAATAATGACAGCAACAAGAATTACAATAATAAGAAAATGGCAATGATAACAAGAACCACAATAATAATAAGAAGAAGAACAACAAAAAGAATCACAATAATAATAATAATAATGACAACAAAAATAATCACAATAATAATAAAAATAACGAGAGAAAAATTATCACAATAATAATAATAATGAAAACAAGAAGAATCACAATAATAATAATAATAATAATAATGACGATAAAAAGAATCCCAAAAATAATAATAATGACAACAAAAACAATACAAATAATAATAATAATAATGACAACAATAAGAATCACAATAATAATAAAAATAACGAGAGAAAAATTATCACAATAATAATAATAATGAAAACAAGAAGAATCACAATAATAATAATAATAATAATAATGACGATAAAAAGAATCACAAAAATAATAATAATGACAACAAAAACAATACAAATAATAATAATAATAATGACAACAATAAGAATCACAATAATAAAAATAACAAATAATGACAACAAAAAGAATCAAGATAATAATAATAAAAATGACAACAAGGATCACAATAATAATAACAACAAGAAGAATCATAATAATAATAATGAGAATGAGAATGAGAACATGACTCACCATAAAAAATATAATAAAGGCAACAAAATAAACAGAATAATAATGATGTCAACAAAAAGAATCAAAATAATAATAATAATAATGAAAACAACAAGAATCACAATGAAAACAATAATAATAATAATGACAGCAACAAGAATTACAATAATAAGAAAAATGTCAATAACAAGAATCGCAATAATCATAATAATAATAATAACAACAAAAATATTCACAATAATAATAATAATAGTAATAATAATAATGACAACAACGAGAATCCCAATAATAATAATAATGACAACAAGAATCACAATTATAATAATAATTATAATAATGACAAAAAGAAATACAATAATAATAATAATAATAATAATAATAATAATAATAATAATAATAATAAAATGAGAAAACAGCGAACCACAATAATAATAATAATAATAATAATAATAATAATAATAATAATAATAATAAAGACTACAAGAACCACAATAATGATAATAATGATAATAAAAATAATGACAGCAACAAGAATAATATTAATAATAACAATAATGATAATAATAAAGAAAACTATAGGAATCATAATAATAATAATAATAATAATTTTAACCATTTAAACAGAATAATAATTATGAGAACAATAAGAAATAATAATAATAATAATAATAATAATAATAATAATGACAACAAGCATCACAATATTAATAATAAAATAATTGTAACCAAATAAACACAATAATAATAATGACAACAACAACAGCAACAACAATAATAATAATAACAATAATAATAATAATAATGACAGCAATAATAATTACAATAATAATAAAAAATGGCACAATAATAATAATAATAACGTGAGAAAAAATCACAATAATAATAATAATAATAATAATAATAACGACAACAACAAGCATCAAAATAATAATAATAACGACAACAAACAGAATCACAATAATAATAATAATAATAAATATGACAAGGACAAGCATAATAAGGATAATAATAGTAAAAATGACAACTAGAATCAAAATAATAATAATAATGACAACAACAAAAATCACACTAATAATAATAATAATATTAATGACAACAACAAGAATCACAATAATAATAATAATAATGACCACAAGATTCACAATAATAATAATAATAATGATAATGATAGTAAAATGACAACAACAAGAATCAAAATAATAATAATAATGACAACAAAAAGAATCACAATAATAATAATAATGATAACAAAAACAACCACAACAATAATAGTAATAATAATAATGACAACAAGAATCACGAAAATAATAATAATAATGAAAACAACAAGAATCAAAATAATAATAATAACAATCATCACACTAATAATAATAATAATAATAATAATAATAATAACAATAACAGTAAGGATCACAATAATAATAATAATAATGACAACAACAAGAATCTCACTAATAATAATAATAATACTGACAACAAAAAGAATCACAATATTAATAATATTGACAACAACATGAATCACAATTATAAGAATAATGACAACAACAGTTACAGTAATAATAATAATAATAATAATAATAATAATGACAACAACAAGAATCACAATGAAAATAATAATAATAATAATAATAACGACAACAACAAGAAAAACAATAATAATTATAACAAAAAGAATCACAATAATAATACTAATGATAATGACAAAAAATACAATAATGATAATAATAATAAAAATGACAAAACAGAGAATCACAATAATAAAAATAATAACAATAAAAATAATAATGACAAATATAAGAATCACAATAATAATAATAGTAATAATAATAATAATAATAATAATAATAATAATAATAATAATAATAATCATAATAATAATAAGGACTACAAGAAACACAATAATGCTGATAATAATAATAATGAAAATAATGACAACAACGAGGACAATAATAATAATAATAATAATAATAATAATAATAATAATAATAATAATAATAATAATAATAATAATAAAGAAAGGATCAAGAGTCGGAATAATAATAATAATAATAATAATAATAATAATAATAATAATAATAATAATAATAATAACAACAATCATAATAACAATAATAATGTCAACAATAATCACAATAATAACAATAATAGTAATAAAGACAACAACGAGAATCACAATACTAATAATAATAATGACAACAAGAACCTCATAATAATAATAATGGCAACAACAAGAATCACACTAATAATATTAATAATAATAATAGTAATAATGACAACAGCAAGAATCACAATAATAATTGAAATAATAATGAAAACAAGGATTACAATAATAATAATGACAACAACAAGAATAATAATAATAATAAAAATAATAACAATATTCAAAACAAAAATCACAATAAAAATGATAATGACAACAAGAAACACAATTCTAATAATAATAATAATAGTAATAATAATAATGATGACATAAAGATTCTCAATAATAATAATAATGAGCAAAACATGAATCATAATAATAATTATAATGACAACAAGAATGACAATAATAATAATAATAATGACAAAAACAATCCCAATAATAGTAATAATTACAATAATAATGACAAAAACAAGAATCAAAATAATAATAATAATAAAAATAATAATAATGACAACAACAATAAACACAATAATAATAATAATAATAATGATGACATGAAGATTCTCTATAATAATAATAGCAATGACAACAACAAGAATAACAATAATAATAAAAATAATGATAACAACAAGAATAACAATAATAATAAAAATATTAATGACAACAACAAGAATCAAATAATGATAATAATAATAAATATGACAACAACAAGAATAAAAATAGTAACAATAATGACAAGAATCACAATAATAATAATGACAAAGAATAGTACCACAATAATAATAGTAATAATAAAAAAAAATAATAATAATGAAGACAACAAGAATCAAAATAATAATAATAACAAGGACAACAACAATCATCACACTAATAATAATAATAATAATAATAATAATAATAATTATAATATTAATAATAATAATAATAATGACGACAGCAAGGATCACAATAATAATAAGAATAATGACAACAAGAATCACAATAATAATAATAATAATAATAATGACAACAAAAAGTACCACAATAATAATAATAAGAATATTGACAAAAAAGAATCACAGTAATATTAATAATAATGATAAAAAAGCGTCACAATAATAACAATAATAGTTATAAAGACAACAAGAATAAAAATACTACTACTAATAATAATAATGACAACAACAATAATCACATAATAATAATGACAATAAGAAGAATCACAATAATAATAATAATAATAACAACAACAGCAATATCACAATAACAATAATAAGGACGATAACAATAATCAGAATAAGAATAGTAATAATAATGACATCAACGAGTATCACAATAATAATAATAATAGTGATAATGACAACAACAAGAATCAGAATAATAATAACAATAATAATAATGACAGCAAAATGTATCACCATAATAATAATAATAATGACAACAACAAGAATCACAATAATAATATTAATGACAAATGCAATCACCACAATAATAATAAGAAGAATGAAAACAACAATAATCACTGTAAAAATAATAATATTAATGACAACAAAAATCCAAATCATATTAATAATAATGATGACAACAACAATAATCACACTAATAATAATTATAGTAATAATGACAACAGCAAGAATTACAATAATAATAATAATAATGACAATTACAAGAATCACAATAACAATAATTGTAATAATAATAATAATAATGACAATTACAAGAATCAAAATAACAATAATTATAATGACAACAATAAAAATCACAATAACAAAAATAATAATAATATAATGTCAACAAGAATCATAATAAAAATAATAATGACGAAATAATCACAATAATAACAACAATAATGGCAACTACAAGAATCACAATAATAATAATGATGACAACACAATAATCAAAATAATGATAATAATGACATCAAGATCAAATAATGATAATGATTTTAATTATAATAATAATGACAACAACAAGAATCACAATAATAACAATAATAATAATGTCAACAAGAATCACCATAATAATAATAATAATAATAATAATAATAATAATAATAATAATATTAATGACAACAACAAGAATCACAATATTATTAATAATAATAATGACAATAATAATAATAATAATAATAATAATAATAATAATAATAATAATAATAATAATAATAATTTGCCATGTAAATGTAAGAAATGCCCAGAAAATAGTATTGGCAATATTTGCAATAAAAAATAACAAGAGAAAGAAAGAAGAGAAAAGAAGAGGAGAGAATATTCTATAGGACGCAAAGAATATGTGCAAGCCATATCAACGGTGAGACGTCAAAAATCTCCCAAACTATAAATGGTGTTAACAGAAAAGAGGGAATACAGAGCAGCGATCGCACCATTCTGGCTTCAAGAAAAAAAAATGCACTAAACTAAATCGCATTAGAACGGGAAGCGGTCTTTCTTATTGTCTAGTGCGGCACAATATACTCATATGTTTAATATTTAAACATGCATCGGAAATCAGGAAATTTTTCAATAATATGGAAAAATAAATGAAAATAAGCTTAAGGAAGTTCATTCGTTTGTCGTTATTGAAACTTGTATATCTATCTATCTACCTATCTATCTATCTATCTATCTATCTATCTATCTATCTATCTATCTATCTATCTATCTCTGTTGGTCACTTCAAAAATGAGGATATGCCACCGATTATGTAATATAATATAATTTTTGGAATTACCCGCATAGGCTGTTGGGTTAACTGCCAGTGCGGGCAAGATTCATAATCACTTAACAATGCTGAAGACTGAACATGTCCACTAAGTCCCTGTGTGCAACACGAGATGGGTATAGTTTAACGACTCAATAAGTATAAGATTTATCTATCTATCTATCAATCAATCTATCTATCTATCAATCTATCTATCTATCTATCTATCTATCTATCTATCTATCTATCTATCTATCTATATATATATATATATATATATATATATATATATATATCTTTATGTTACTCTTTCTTTATATATATATATATATATATATATATATATATATATATACATATATATATATATATATATATATATATATATATATATATATATATATATATATATATATATATATATTAAAGTTAAGGATCAAATCCGAAAGCATGGTAAGATAAAGAACAATTAGGAAAGGTTTATATATCTAACATGTTTCACTTTTTTTAAAACTTCGTCAAAGACAGAGGAACGGAAAAAAGGCCAAAAATTCTGGTATTTTCAATTTTGCGTGATTTTCATTCATCAATCATGTATCACGTACATTATAGCCGTAAATAATTCTATATGTATGTAGGTTTGCAATAACTGTATTTGACCATGGGTCATCGGATGATAAAATGTATCCTTAACCGTGTGCGTGCATGTGTGTTTATGTGTATTCGGAGAAATTCTGACGTTTTCACTTTTGTTCTGTGTGATTTTCATTGGTCAGTCTTTACCACTTCTTAATTGTTTGTGTTTGTTGTGTGTGTATGTATGTGCGTGTGCGGCAGAAACTATATTTTCTGGTTTTATCGTTTTTTTTTGTACGTACTGTATGTTTTATATAGACTAAGATTCTTTAAGGTTCAATATAGCTTTGTCGTGTGTTTATAGTTGGTAATCATGTTATTATTAAGCTGTCAATGTATTTAGTAAATTATAGTCAGTTTTGTTCCTGTGTATTGCAAGAGAATTTGAATGATTGTCCAAACGTATATCCCTTTTGTGTTCGTAGATACGGGCATTTGGACCCCGTCATGTTTCCGCTGCATAAACATTTTTGCATTGTAAACACTTTATTTCATAAATACTGGAATTTGAACTAGAGTTGAATTTATTTTCTTCCCAATTATGTCACCGATTGTCTTAGAAGTGGTGGTAAAGTTTATTTTCAAGTTTACTTAAAATATGTTGGAAATGTGTTATTCAGTTGTGAATTGTGTATTATTTTTGTTAGAAGTGCCCTTAGTGGTGTTTATTTTTTTGCGGGGCTTTGTGGTTTTGTACAAACATTGCGCATTTATCATGGGTATTTTATGTAGTTTTTTTTTCGATCAGAATATGCCTATTTATTTATATCTTAATTTTTGGACATACCACGTACATATATATATATATATATATATATATATATATATATATATATATATATATATATATATATATATATATATATATATATATATATATAAAAGTCGTGGATTGGAACTTCAGATATTAATCAGTAACCGTTTGCATATTTAGGCCGTCCTTTCCCTGATTTTTATTGTCTTGTTCCAATGTCTTGCAGATCAATATTCTGGTAGTTAACGCTGCTTAGGCCAAATTGAACAAAGGCCTCTGACATTGTATTTGTTACCCTTTTCCTTCCACAAACTGATAATAATCTGCTCAATCGAGAAATCTCTTGGAATCATCTCATAATATCGTCAAAACTATTCAGAATTATCGTTGTTGTTAAGCTATGTCTTTGGCGTTTTAGTGTCAGCCATGTCCTTCGAATCAATAAATGGCTTGTTATATTTTATCAGGGGCGCAATAAGTGCAAAAGACGTGAGGATTCTACGCACACAAATTCAAGATTAATACCTAGATAGAAATCTTTACACACACACACATAAACACACACACACACACGCACACACACACACACATATAAATATATATATATATATATATATATATATATATATGCGCCTGTGTATCTTAGTGTATTGATTCATATCCTATTATGTAGGTACAAGTCTTACGAATATCTTAGCAAACATAAACATATGCACGAAGCATATGCACATCAATATAATCACAATGGTACGCTCAAATGCAAACGTGAACATGTACACAGATATAAACATACAACGTATGTGTGTATGCATGCATATACGTATATCTAAACCTGGTGAGAGTTAGCGACAGACAGATAGTGAGGGAAAAGTATGTTTTGTATGCTCAACTCAAAATCAAATTGGTTAGTGTAATGAATTCGATCCCTTGTGGTTTGCCTGCATGTTACTTTAACTATGCTTATTAAAAATGCCTTATTTGGGCATTGCGAATTAAAGTTAGCAAACTTGTCTCTAATTATTACTAGTGTGAACTTTGAACATGCACCTGCCTTTAATACTTGCGTGTGTGTGTGTGTGTGTTTTTCTGATCAGAAATTTCCAGACAATCATTACTAAATCGAAAGACGGAGGCACACACAAATCAGACATACAGATATAGGAAATGAATGTTTTTCACGCCTATGTACGTCAATTCACACACACACACATACGCACGCACGCGCGTGTGTGTGTCCGTGTCGTCTGAGTGTGTGTGTGTGCGTGTGTCCGTGTCGTCTGTGCGTTTGTCCGTGTCGTCTGTGCGTGTGTGTGTGCGTGTGTGTGTGTATTTAGGAAAAAAATTCCTTTTCTGGTTTGTCTGCTTATTTTGGTCATATTCCTTACATATTCACGAATGTTTTTCAGTATATTACATTTAAATGAGTCAAGAAATAGCGTTGTGTCTATTGAATGACAGTTAATAGTATGAAGTGTATTACATCAGATTTGTTATTTTGCATGCCTATTCAATATACAAATGCATAGCACGTAAGTTTAGTACATACGTATAAATATCTGAATTAAAAATCCTATATTTATGTGGGAAGAGTGGTCAATACCGGAGAGAGGTTTCTAGATACTGACGGTACCTCGAATGGAAATAACATTGCATCGTGACTCGTTCTTAAAATTGCCGTCCCCGGGAAATCGACCGTCTCATCACCTGCATGTGTGTGAGTGTTTATATCTACTACTGTGCATAGAAAAAATATATTTTGTCTTATAAATGTTCTGTAATTCAAAAACTTAATGATAATTATTTAGTAATACGTGTGTATGAAATAAATTCATTATGTTTTATTTTAAGGAGAAATTTGAAATAAATTATTCGCTGAATGTGACGGACAAGGATAATTTTACATTCAGATTTTTAATGTGCATACAGTTCTTTTTTTATGCGTACTAAAATAAATTGTCAATATTGATTATTTTCTTCAGTCGTTTTGGCCAATTCATTCTCCATTTTGAAGGCTTCCGTCGTTATTTTTTAGTATATTTTTTCATGATTTTTATTATGTAGAATTTGTATTAGAGGAAAGTGTCAGGTTTAGTAACTCTATGGTGGGTTACCTTTAAAAAATGTAAGCACGTTTCCTTTACTTTGAAAGTAAGTCCGATTGGTAAAGTTTGGCTTAAACTACTTAAATGGAGAATAAAACATATTTCAGTGAACATGGTCCGACAGGACTGACACTACTACTCTCTACAGTAATTGCCAAACAGTAGATGAGTACTCAGGTACTGAAAGACAAATATGAGTATAGTCAAATATGATAACAACTAACAAGGATCGATTTAAAAATGACTAATTAATTTGTTGAAATACGTTGAATGATGATCTCTACGGGTAGTTTGTACACGTTCTCATCCTCGTTGATAAATACAATGAAAACAAATAATAAAATGTCTCATTCGCCAACACAATGAAGTTTAGAGATTAGCTACTTCGATAATTAAATGTGTAACGTTTCTTAAGCGAACATTTTATAATATATGGTGGTGAATAGAGCAGATGTACAAAATAACTGACCAATTCAGTTGCAATGAAAGATAACCTTTATTAAAACAGAATTAACAAAAGGAAAGCTAAAAACAAGGGTTTCTTTCATTAGAAGTTAATTGCATACATTACGAATTGTTCATGAATACATTAGAGCGGAACTTACTCCGTTGGTGTGTTTTCGCATGAAGCATTCACAGTGCTTTTAGCTTCAGCCTGGAAAGGTCATAGCTCGAAAGAGGAAAACCCAGAAGAGAGAGTTACTTTAGGTTTTGACATGATTTTATATTCGATCTGCTGCTGATACAAGGTTCATTTAGAGCTGCTACTGCTACTATGTTTAAGCCACTAGGGCACACACTTTAGGGCAGATAGTTGTACAACAATCGCAAGAACGAGAATTTTTATTATGTTAGGTGAAGTTCTAGGATATGCCTGCTTGGTAGTTTCGAATAAATCATCACCGGCATTTTCTACATGTGCCGGTTTTAGGAGGTTAAGAGAAATATTCTCTTATCTATTATTAATCACAATTCTGACATGTGTCACTTTACGTTTTACTACCCTGTAAGTACCTCTGTAACGTAAGTGTAAGGGGTGTTTTGTTGTATTGTCTTTTACTAGCAAAGTTGTTGTTTTGGTGTGATTCTGGTACATATGTTACTTGGGTTGATTGTCTAGGAAATGGGTATGTTACTTCAGATATATTCAATCTCAACATATCTACAATTGAAGCCAGATCCAGTAATGCTAGATTCAGTATATGGTTTGATTATTAACTCTCCTTGTCAACGTAAATGTGTTTCATATACAAGTTCGGCTGTAGACCTCTGTGAATCGGATCTGACAGCTGTTCTAAGCCCTAAACGTATCAATGGAATATTCTGAAGACAAGAAGTTCAGTTCAGTGCTGTCTTCAGGAAATGCATCAGAGAACGATCAAAACGTTATATTATACCGTTAGGTCCTGGATGGTAAGCAGTTGTACGGATTCTATTTATACAAATCAGGTTGGTTAGGGAAGCGAAGCGAAGAATAGGGATTCATATTGTGTTCGTCTGTCCATTGTGATAGTAGTGGTAACACCAAATCTACTGACCCAACCAATTATAAAACACTGTGCAATTTATTTCGCACTGATATCACTAAGGGAATTATTTCAGGCTAGCGTGTCAATCTATCAATGTAGATGAGCAGATAATAATATTCGTGATAGGGAGAGAAATGTCCGTTGATGTCAATACAGACATGGTCAAATCGAGTATCAGGAATGGGAAATATGTAGGAGCTGATTTAGTGTGTCTCACTATTTTGGCTTTTTGACATAGTACCCAATGACGTGTCCGTCATTTGTTTACATTTGCATACGCATTGAGCAGATATCAATGTACGTGAGAGAATCATGGAAGATTGTAGTTTAAAAGCAGTAAAAATCGACCTTGCTAACAGAACGATCCTCTGTGGCCCAATCGCTTAACGCACGTCAGGCTATATGACGGTTCCTTATAGGATACAGTTTCGATTCCTGTCTGAGGACAAATATTTTCTATGAAAATTTCTCGGACATTCAGGCCGGTAAATGTTGTTTAATACTGTTTATTATAAACAGAGCATTTACTTAAATATTTGTATCTATAAAAAGAATGTATAAACATAAAAATGTCATAAAATTATTGTCGAACTTTGTCCATTTCATAGTGTGAAGATATATATATATATATATATATATATATATGGTTGCATATTTACGCAGCAATGTAATAAGCATGTGGTTGTGTAACCGATGTAATTATTTATGAGACCGGTTTCGTTATAAATAAATACACCATCCCAATCGACCCAAATAAAAAAATCAAATTAATCATCTATTATAAAAAAATTAAGACAGCTAACCTCATCCTCAAAAATAACAACACGCCTGATAAGTCAAAATTGCAAAGAACGAACATTATTTATGAGTTCAAATTCCCCTTAAGGAACTGCGTTCCTAACGAAACCGGACTCATAAGTAATTACATCGGTTACACAACCACATGCTTATCCAGACGTCTTACGTTACACCTATCCGATCACAGCTCAATTAGAACCCATTTAAACACACACAAAAATTTACCAGTCTCCATTTGAAATATACTAGTAGAAAACACAAATAAATTAATTGCTTCCACCTATAAAAAAAGGTTAAAAATAATGGAGGCTTTAATAATAAAAAAGAAAAAGCCTACCCTCAACAATATTAACTACGAACAAAGCCACAACGTGCTAACCGGATTTGGAAATTAAAACACTCCTACTACACACTAAGACATATACATAATGCACACACTCAATTAAACTGAAAAATCAAATCATCCTTGATAATGGCTAAAGGTATAGCCGAAAGCGCTCGGAAAAATAAAACATTTGGACAGTTCTTACAAACCCTTTGTCCAGCAAAGAAATCTCTTGTTCGTACACAAGAAAAATTAAATAAAAAACTTAACCGTAGTACCTTGTCTGTCGTTTTTAATGAAACTTGCATATATATATATATATATATATATATATATATATATATTACAGAGAACTAATATTATTTAAGAGTTAACATTTCCTTTAGGAAATGTGTTCCTCATAAAACCAAAGTCATAATTAATTATATTCGTGACATAACTACATGCATGTCTAGACAGATACACATATCTAATCATAGATCAATTAGAACTCATTTAAACGCTCATAGAAAACTTCCAAAATCCATCCGAATTATACAATTAAAAATACACGTATAAAATTCTCATCCACGTTTAAAAAAAGTTTAGAAATGTTGGAAGCAGTAATAATAATAAAAAAGAAAAATCCAGACATTCAATAACATTAACAGTGAATACGGCCACAACATCCTAACCGTGTTTGGAAAATAAAACATTCCTATAACTTCAGATACATGCATGAAAAACACAAGCACATTCAGTTAAAAAAAAAAATATCGTCCTTGATAATAGTTAAAAGAATAGTCGAAAGTGCTTGTATATGCAGAACATTTAGAACATATTTACCCACTTTGTGTCCAGAAAAGAAAACATTGGTAAGAACACAAGGGAAATGAAATAAACAGCTCAATCGCAGTGCCTAGTCAGTCATCTTATATTTGTATATTATATATACAAAAGGTTATAAATTCGAACATCCAAATGTATATTCATCACATCACAAGAAGGCTAGTATTTTTTTTACATGTTATTGTATAACAACGCTTTTTTGAAAACTTTGAACAAATACAATGAATTATAGATACGCATTAGGCACGTAACATAATTTCATTTAAGTCAAATTTAACACATATATGTATGACCATATAAAGCACTTTGATGTCTCCGAAAAAAAATCATTAGTGTGATACCTGAA
>OZ038487.1:106627411-106659911 GCA_964036315.1 Acanthosepion esculentum | reverse complement strand
AGTAAATATAGCATATGGAAACATATTGATAGCGACATAAAATCATCTGTCTTTTGTTTGTACTTTTCAGCTGAGGCTTACCTATATTTAACACTGGGAGGAACAGTGGAGTAATGGAAAGCGGCTCGGATTGAGAAATCGCAGAGACGAGTTCGAATTCCAGTTGAATCCATTATATTAACTTACGTGCTAATAACCTTGGGAAAGGTATGAATCATCTTCTTTCTCTCCCCGGCAGGACAGACCGTGTTCTGTAGCTCAGAAAGAATTGGCAACCTACTGCAGGTAAAATCTGCCTCGTCAGTCATGTATCGAAACATACATGTACGCCTAAGCGTGTATCCCTCATGGCACATAACTCCCAGACAATGAACTCCTCAATCTTCTGCTTGTTGATAGTGATTATATTTTCAAATGAATTTCAGTATTAGGAATTTCCCATTCTATTTCATCTCTTATGGTACAGGCGATGAAAGTGATAGCCGTCCCAAATAAAAATTCCTATAACCGGGTTTGAATTCCGCTCTTGTTCATTAAAAGCACTTACACGCAAACAAATATATTAAGAAAGGTAGTATTGTATCCCACGGCTTAAATAGCAATGCAGACTGTTGCCTGTAGCAGTGTTCGGTAAACATTCTACTAGACTCTCGACTGTGTATTCGAAACTGTGACACGTGTTCATATCCCTGACCATCAGAAATTAAGTTTTTATGAAGAAAAAACAATTCTATTTTAGCATGTGGAATGGGATTCAATAGGTTCGAATTATTGCATGTAGTTGAATTTTCATGCGAAATTTACATAAATATGTACCTCTTAATTGCTGGTTTTTCCCAGGTCCACCCTGACCCGAGGTGGTAGCACCTGTTAGGGTCCCAGCTATGGGAAAATAGTTAACCCCGAAACTGAGATGAAAAGCATTATAAAAGTGTAACAATATGATTTAATACCAGAAATACTTTGTAAAAATATTATTACCAGAAATAAATTTTTGAAAAAAAAAAAACTAATACCAGCAATATATTTTTTGAAAATAATATTACCAGCTATACATTTTTGAGGAAAAAATATTACCAGAAATAGACTTTTGACAAAACAAAATATTACCAGGAAAAAAAATGCTGTCGGCATTAAATAACCCATTGAGGTTGATATGCCGTAAAACACAACAAACCAAACCAAAAATATGTTGTCGATGTGATTATTATTAACACCTGGATGAATTGCGCTGAATAGAATAAAATAATGCTGAAAATAATTTGTGTTTTCTTAAAAAACAAAGTAATATTTATTTTTGTCATTAGGTTGCAAGATTGGGCGTATTATATCATGGAACATGGAATAACTGTAAGCGTTATAACTTATGTTTGAATCATCTTTGCTTTTTGAATCATCATTGCTTTTTGTATCATCGTTGATTTTTGAATCATCGTTGCTTTTTGAATCATTGTTGCTGTTTCAATCATCGTTAATTTTTTAATCATTGTTGCACTTAGAAAAATCGTTGTTTTTTGAATCATCGTTGTTTTTGAATCATCCTTGATTTTGAGATATTGTCGATTATTGTATCATCGTTGCTTTTTAAATCATCGTTAATTTTTTAATCATCGTTGATCTATGAATCATCGTTGCATATTGAATTATCGTTGCTTTTTGAATCGTTGTTGCTTTTTGAATCGTCGTTGTTCTATGTATCATCGTTGATTTTTGAGTCATTATTGTTTTTTTGTATCATCGTTGCTTTTTGAAACATCATTGATTTTTTAGTCATCATTGCTTTTCGAATCATCGTTAATTTTTTAATAGTCGTAGCTTTTTGAATCATCGTTGCTTTTTGAATCATTGTTACTGTTTGAATCGTCGTTGATTTTTTAATCATCGTTCATTTTGAGTCATTGTTGATTTTTGTATCATAGTTGCTTTTTGAATAATCGTTTTTTTAATCATCGTTGATATATGAATCATCGTTGCTTAGTGAACCATCGTTGCTTTTTGAGTCATCGTTGCTTTGTGAATCGTCGTTGTTTTATGTATCATCGTTGATTTTTGAATCATCGTTAATTTTTGAGTTATTTTTGTTTTTTTGTATAATCGTTGCCTTTTGAAAGATCGTTGATTTTTTATTCATCTTTGCTTTTTGAATCCTCGTTAATATTTGAATAGTCGTTGCTTTTTGAATCATCGTTGTTTTTTTTATCATCGTTGATTTTTGAATCATCGTTGATTTTCAGTCATTTTTTATTGTTGAATCATCGTTGATTTTTTAATCGTCTTTGCTTTTTGAAACGTCGTTGATATTTGATTCATCGTTGATTTTCCAATCATCGTTGCTTTTTTAATCATATGTTGCTTTTTTAGATCATTGTTGCTTTTTGAATCAACGGTGATTTTTAAATCATCGTTGATTTTCGAATCGTTGTTGCTTTTTGAAATATTGTTGATTTTTTAATCATCGTTGCGTTTCGAATTATCGTTGATTTTCCAATCATCTTTGATTTTTTTAATCATTGTTGCTCTTTGAATCATCGTTATGTTATGAAACTTCCCATATCATAAATGCTCTTTTATTCACCGGAAATGATATCGGAAATGTTATAGTCGATTTAATCATTGTCAGTGATAGTTAAAAGCTAATCTCTCAGTTGATATTCCTGGGCATTCATTAATATTAAATCATCTGGGATCATGAAAATAATAATTAAATAACATGATTTTTATTGTAACATTACTTTGTATATTCTTTTCTTTTCCAGTCGATAATACATTTTTACTTATAATTATTATTCATTTTTAACTAGTAGTTACATACAATTGAAATAGTTGATATAAAATTATCAATATTATCAGCTTATGTTCGCTTACTTGAATTTCTTTGCGGACTAGTCTTTCGCAATATATCATCGTATTATTGATTAATTGATTCTCAGTTGTCGATACAAATATTGAAGCTGTCTGATCCAAATACTTCTTTCGTTCAAAAATGAAATGTTCAAAATGACGTATTTTGTTTCTGTAAAATTCAAAATAAACCATGATCGTTTTAAGCTGTATGCTTCAAAAAGCATATCCCATTTGAACTGTTTTCAACCGGAAGACTCTAAGAGAGATTTCCGGTGTAGGAAAATGTGCAAAACGTTACATTTATGCATTTAAACAAAACAAGTCTTGAAATAAACACAGAACTGGAGATATATGTGCCTGGTGTTGAATATTTGGTGGATAGGTATTATGTACAATTTAGAAAATATTTAATACTAAAATTAGTATTTATTTGTAATTTATTCACCACCGTCTGTCGTTAATCTTTCTATAGGTTATTGATTTGCATGTTAAAATTAATTGAGGATTTATATTAACATCCTCTTTTCACGTCATGGTTCCTGTAACGCATTAGTGTCGGAATAGCATAGTGGAGATAGCGTAATATTGCTTTGATAGTGGCATAGCAACTGTGAGTTCGATCCTTCGGACGTGTAGTGCGATGTTAGAACCTGTGCAATAAGGACTAGAATAAGTGTAATCTACTAAATAAGAACTAGACGAGATATCCGTAGGCATGGAAAGCGGAACAAGAATAATCTGTAGCTGTAGATTATGGAATCGAGGCTTCAGTCCGATATCCCCTGAAGGTTTACCGGATCAAGTGACACAAGAAGAATTTCAGGGAATACAAGTTCGAAACATTGTGCTAATAAAAAATGAGGTCAATAGCCTGAGTAGAAATAAGGGAAACTAGTTTTTTTAGATCCTCTTTTTTAATTTCAATAAAACTTTTTAAAATGTAGATATTGAAGCCTGTCTTGGCGCTGGAATCTTAACGGTTATTTCGAATTTGTGGTGGTTTGAGTTTTAAAAAAGAATAGCAGGATTCTGAATGCAGTAGACATGTATCCGAACGTTAATGGTTAACATAGCATTATTTCAATTTCATTCTCATCAAATGTTTTTGAAGACCCAGACTGTGCGTATTAAAACAGTAAGCTTAAAATATAGGTAAATATTACACATTTTGAATTAAAGAGGCTTTAGTATCGTTTATACCAATGATAAAGAATAACATTCAAAATGACTTAGTAATGACTTTCCTATAACAGACAGTGTTGAATCAAGTCACTGAAGTAATGTTTAGCAAGCAGTATTTTTTAATCATTGCTAACGAAACATGAGATCTTTCCACACTAGTTGACCCTCAAATCTGGTTATATACAGAGACTATGCTTCACTTAGTAAATAATAATATTAGAAGCAAAAATTACTATTTGTGTCGAGTGAATTCAATTCTTTATATACGTGTTTGAAGTATTTTAGGCGGGAAATTTTGATAGGACAGGTTATATTCTTAGTGGTTCTGGCTGTTGTACAATTGGAGTTGATGGACGAGAGAGAAAGAGAGACAAAACGCCCAAAAAAGAAATAAGGTCAATATTTATGATAAATTATATTGGAATTTCGACTGGAAAGCAGCAGGCGGGTATCTATAATTGATCTTCACTGCCTGGCAATGTGCGTCAGGCTTCCTTAAAAATGTGGATCTTTATCTGAAATGACATGGAATGGTAATTCTATTTAGCAATTTCGATTCATTATATATTTATTTGCCTATTAATGTTTCTATCTTACCATTTCTCTCTCTCTCTTTTTTCTTTTGGTAAAAAAATCAATGAAACATTTCAGCAATGATGCGCATGCGTATTCAAGGCGACGATCAGACGTGTGTATATCGATAGGTGTATTGCTCTGTATTTTCTAACATCTAGATCTGTGTAAAAAAATAAAATGAACACAGGCAAAAGAGAGAATTCCCACGCAAGAAAATATGCAAAGCGTTACATTTATGCTTATATCCAAGAAAGTCTTAAAATAAACACAGAACTGGAGATATATATGTCTGGTGCCGAATATTTGGTGGATAGCTATTATAAAATATTTAGAAATATATATATAATAATATTAAAATTAGCATTTATTTGACTTAAATAGGTAAATTAAATCAACCAATCTATCGATTGACGTCTGTTGATCTTTCTATAGATATTTCTTATCAGCGCTTGTTAGTGTTGACTTTAGTGCATTTTACCGCCAGAATTAAATGTTTAAGTTATTCATAGGAGTGTGGTTTGGGTAGCGTTCATTGTACCACGATTTAATGGATACCAATGGAACATGCTATGGATGAGAGGGCTGGTTTCCAGATCGCAGTATAAGTTGAATACTTACTAATTCCGAAGAAAAAAGGTCTAAAGGAAAAAATCAGATTTGAAACTATGGTGATTATGTTGTCGCTATAAAAAAAACACAGATACACAAACATATATATATAAAAATATATGCATCTATATGCGTTTGCACGTGTGAATATTTTAGTAAGTCTAAGCACCTGTTTGAAAAGTAAAGGTGCATGTATACACCAACGATTAAAAAAGGAATTTTCAAACACCTGCAAATCTTTCATGTTTCTCACACTTGAAAAATTAAACACAGCAGATCTTTGGGGCGTTGTTAAAATTTAATTACTGTAATCAGATCACTCGGCTTTGTTCATTTGTTTCTTTCGAAAAAAAACTCAAACAGATAAATTATTTCTGTTTTTTTTTTTATAATGTTTCCGTTATTTTGAAACTTTGTTTTCCTAACTTAGAAAATTTATTTCAGCTTATGTTTCGCCCTTCCAGAAGAATTGTTTTTTATTTTTTTTACTTTAGACTAAATTTCAGTGATTCAGAATCTAGTAAAAAGAATCTAAAAGAAAGCTATTGTTATGCAAAAATAACTGGAAACATCAAATTCTTTGACATACTTCCTGATAGTATATTTGTCCATAGTTTTAATTCACAGAAAAATAAAGAACTCATTGTCTGATTCCTGTCATTAGAAGACATTTTGTATCTTCTTCACTTGTTTCGTAAGGTGTGGACCATTCTCTCGTTCAATGCACAATACTATCTTTCTTAATTGTGACAAGTGATTTTATGAATGGCGTTCAACTGGATAGCCAAATTTTCGTTAGCTTCTTTTTGAAGTACATTAAGATATGCGATTTTCTTTTTACTTTGGGAATAAGAATTGTCTAATTGGAACTATAAGACTAAAAGAGAATAAATTACGTCTTGACATATCTTAATTAGAGAGTGCAAAATCTAATTTATATCTTATAATAGAAAAGAGAATCTAATATCTAAAAATAATTAAATCGACAATTATGCTCCTAAGCAAGCTGGAAGGAGATAACTTCCTTGGATTTTCGTCGCTTTAAATAAGGAATATTAAAGCATTTCAAGAGGTAATATATCCATTTCGAATAAAATAACTTTCAGAAAAAAAAATATCTAACCCCTCTACAGATATAAAAGCCTTAATACTGAATCCTTATGAGCGAATATTTTTTTCCGTGAATCCAAATGTTATTTGACAGAAATGGAAATTAAGAGGAGCAGAAATGTATTTATCTGTTGGAATAGTAAAAGAGAAAACCAAAGTAAATTGAAATGTCTAGGGTAATTAAGATTTAAAAAAAAACAGCTTCAGTTTGATAATGACCTTTTGCAAGAAAGAGAAACTCTATCATTTCACATTTGTTTATTGTGTGTGTGTTTTTTTTTCTTTTATCAGGGGCCTACTTATTTTGCTGATTAGCAATTTAATAAGAATAACTTAATTTACGATAAAGCAACAACATTCAGACAATCTGGACGGAAAGAAATGCCTGCACGAGAAAAATAATTTTAGAAACTATTTTGCTAAACCTCCCACTTTGACGATCACATTGAAGTATAATCCACATATATTTTTAAATTACATGAACACAAGGTTGTAAAACAGTTTTGTTCACAAGTCTTTATCTTTTAACATTCAATAAGGATATATTGAAAAATATATATTGTACAATGATAATGAAATCCATGGTAATATTTGAATTCGTATTTCATTATAAAGATGTTAGATGGAAAACAGAGACAATATCGGTATTAGTTTTATACAGTAATACGTAGAGATGAATGAAGCTATATACATGGTGATGATGGCCGCCTAATCACTTTTGCTTCCCACCTCTCACCTCTCTCTTGCAAGATACCGATTATGAGTTGCCAGGCCGGCTGCGGGCTTGCATGACTTGTTAAACGATTAAGAGAAACACTACGTTCTTGCCACGATCTTGATGGATTCCCACCTCTGTGCCTGATTCCTATGCAACAACAATGGTTGAGGCGTATGAACAGAATGAGAGATGTCGCAAACAGGCATCTGTACATCACTTGATTATAATGACAAACGCTTGTACGACACGAGTGCCACTCTCTAAGCCTCTATGATTATGACCTGGTGACAAGCAAAGGCGAGATGACCAGTCAGCATTTCAGTCACAGGCTTTAGTTTTCTTTCTCTTAGACGGATTGACATAAACATGACTAAAGAGCCCCATCTACCCATATACGTATGTACACATATACATATATACATATATGCATGATGCAGATATCCCATATCCACGGTACATATATACACAGCCTCCCCACACGTGAAAACACACACACACACACACACACACACACTACAGACACGCACTACACACGCAGTGTATTTACATATACACATACATATACATATGAAGTATATTAGCATACATTAAAGCTTACGACCATATCAAATATCACCGATTCCCGTATGATCCCCGAAGTTAAGCAAAGTCGCGCCTGGTCAGTACATAGATGAGAGGCAGCTTAGAACTAGCTTGAGTGTAACTTTGTATGTGTGGTGCAACTGATAATGTACCGGAATTGTTAATCGGAGAACTGAGTTCAAATTACAGTTGGGTTCGCTCTATTCACTTACGCGTAAATCCCCTTGAGAAATGTATAAATCCCCCTCTACTCCTCCCAACTATGGGTCACTAAATTACTTATCAGAAAGAAAAAAAAACTTCTTATAATCTGAAAATACTTTTGGCTTTAAATAACGTGCAACGGTTGATAAACCGTAAAAACCGAAGCATTCAACCATATTCATTAAAGGAGTACATATATATTGATATATAAATTCCGTTACTAAAGAAATAATCGATTTTTATTTATTAATCTGACATATTTTAAACTTTAAACAATATTTTTACTGGATACCCGTGTTTGTGTAGACGCTTCGTTTATTTTAAACAGTATATTTATTTACGTCTACTGGCCTGAATATTCCAGAAATATTAATAAAGAAAAATGCCACTTGCGGCAGGATTCAAACATCCGTCCCCTGTCCAGGACTAAAAGTCCTTACATCTCACGTCCTTTAACCTTCTCGGCCAGGAAGATCAGCGCGATTAAGCAAAGTTGTATGCTTTATCATATCACATTTAGATACCCGAAAGTTCATAACTGCTCAGTTTCGTATCCCAAAGTTTAAAAAAATAAATTCAAAAGAAATAATTGTTTTTATTAAAGCACATCGGATATAACGATGCTAACGACTGCAAAGGATATGTGGGTTCGAATTATACCGAGTTGCATATTTCGCTTTATTAAGATTTCTGGAATGTTCAAACCGGTAGACGAAATAAAATATTGTTTAAAGTAATCGGAGCGTCTACTTAAATATGGGTATCCACAAAAAATAATGTTTGAAATGATAAAAATGCCAGTCTATATATTCAGTAGTATTTACTTCTTTCAAGTACCTTGTGCGTTCATGGCTCTCCAAAATTTCTTGTCCTGGGTAGCTGACGGGTATTTTTGTCACCTGACCATCAATGACCAGTTCCGCCCTGCACAAAGTCATTAAACGGGTTACTCGTTATTTTTCTGCCATATGTCCAAGATATTTCAACTGCCTCTTTCTTATTTTAATTAAAAATATCCATAAATATTTCTTGGGGCTCATATATTCAGTCCATGGTATTCTCAGAAATTTTCTGTAGAACGATGTCTCTGTTGCTTCAGCTCTCCTCTTCATCAGCAATGAAATTATCAAGCATTCATTTCCATCTAGAAAGATTGAGATGGCATCACAGTTCAGCACTCTTTGCTTTGCTTCTAACGATTTCTGCTTCTTCTGTCGTTCCTTACTGCAGCGAATGTCGGACGATTTCCTCAAAGATGAAGAAGACACTCGAGGCAACGGAGTTGTGGTTCTACAGATATGAACTGAGCGTGCGAGCAACGATGAGGTCTATGAGAGGAGGCAAACAAGGAGGAGGCTTATAATTAACATCAGGAAGGGGCAGCTGAAGCTTCTGGACACATAATGAGGATAGACGGCTATCTGATACTCACAGGTCGAACAGAGGGAAAGAGAATGCTGCTAAGGATATCATGGACAGAGCGTGTGAGCAACGATGAGGTTTTGGAAAGGATGCAAACAAGGAGGGGGTTTATACTTAACATCAGGAAGGAGCAGCCGAATTTTCTGGGACACGTAATGAGAAAGGAAGGCTTAGAGAATCTGATACTCACAGGTCGAACAGAGGGAAAGAGAATGCTGCTAAAGATATCATGGACAGAGCGTGTGAGCAACGATGATGTCCAGGAGGGGAGGCGAACAAGAAGGAGGCTTATAATTGACATCAGGAAGAGGCAGCTGAAGGTTCTGGACAAATAATGAGGATAGACGGCCTAGAGAATCTGATACGGGTCCAATAGAGGGAAAGAGAGGCAAGGGAAAACCACGGATAGCATACCTAGTGGCTTTAAGCAAGTGGGTGACAAGTTGGTCTGTGGGAGGTGGCAGAGGGAAGGAACTTGTTGAGAGCTGCAAGGGATATAGGAGGGTGGAGAGCCATAACCGCCTACGTCCTGAAAGGACACGGCACATAGAAAGAAAGAATATTTTGCTTAGTTTTAGAAGACATTTTTATTATTTTGTACAAAATGTGCGCGTGTGTTGAAAAATGATAGAGACCAAGAGAATGTGTACGGCTATGTCCAAAATCTAGTTATGTATTTATATATGCATCGATTTCTTTTCATCCATCTCTGGTCGATTTCATTCCAACCCGTTCTTTATCTATCTATATACTTTGAAATGAATCATACTCGTAAAAAATTCATCTGACGGATAATAAGATGAAGTAGTGACTGACTTTGCTCGTGTCTTCATTTCTGACTACACCGCCAGAATACTGATTCCAAACGAAACAACACAAATACGTTGATATATTGAAAACTACAAAAGGAAAAATATTTATGTATTCGTTGATTTATTTTGGTTTTATACCCCGGCGGTTATCTAAGCCGATGCAACTGTATCTATGAAACATTTAACTCCCAAATCCTATCTTTTCTGAAATGCAATTTGTTTATTCAATGGTTAGAGTTCTGACAATAAGACGTGGATTTCAAATTTCAGTGGATATAAAAAAATACAAAGAGAACTGAACTGTTATTTGATATCTGCCCTCCTATACGAAAACGAATGCTGGACAATATCTTCAAATATGAAGAGGAGACTTCAAGCAACAGAAATGTGGCTCTACAGAAGGATGCTGGGGATACTATGGACGAAATACCTGAGCAATGACGATGTTCTGCAGAAGGACCTTCAATCTGTGGTTAACTATGGCAGGAAATGGCTTGTAAACATTGATGTCTCTAAAACGAAACTGCTCTCAGTTACCCATCATAGAGAACCCTCATCAGGATGGTTGATGGCCAACTACACGGGAGCGCCTCTCTGCGCCTGCTTGGAGTCACGATGCCCACCGACCTGAAGAGGAACACCTACATTGAATCTATAGCTTCATCTACCGCAAAGAAATTTGGTTCTCTGTGTCGCACCAGAAGCTTTTTCTCGCTTGAGTTCATTCTTCAATTCTACAAATCGACAATTCGTCCTTGCATGGAGTACTGCTGCCATATAAGTTCTGGTGCTCCCGCCTTTTTATCTCGACGTCCTAGAAACAATCCAGAGACGGATATGCAAAGTGGTTGGTCCTGATCTGGCATCCCGTCTGCAGTCGCTATCTCACAGGCGTGCTACGGCTTCTTTCTGTCTTTTCTACAAGTATTTTCATGGCAACTGCTCCAATGCGTTACATTCACTTGTTCCCAAACTGCATGACTTTAAGCATGCTACTAGGTTGGCTTCCAACAGCTTCTTATCTCGCACTTCCCGACAGTGGAACTCTCTTCCTTTTACTTGATTCCCTGATAGCTTAATATTCGAATATCCAAATTTAATATCAATCGACATCTTCTGATGCTTTGACCTTGATATCTGTCCTTCTCTTTATCCGTTTCCAAAACAGTCCTCTTTAATCTTACTCTGACTCGTTGTAAACCCTTGCCTTTTAGGGGCACTCCCCTCTTGCTTGGGGTGATTTGCTGAAAAAAAAAATGGAAACAAAAAGGAAATTTATACTTAATACCAGGAAGACACTGCTGAAATGTCTAGGATATATAATGAGGGAAAACTGCTTGCAAAATCTGGTCCTCATAGGAAGACTAGAGAGACAGAAGAGAACAACATATAGTATACTTGGTGAGCTTGAGTAAATGGGTGGCAGAACAGGCTTTGTGGGAAATAGCAACATTTATTGAGAACAAAAATGGACAGAACATTGTTGAGAGTTATGATCGCCTTCGCCCTGAGGGGACATGGCACATAAAGATGAATAAGTTTATTTATATCACCCAGGGAGACGATCCTAGCGTGCAGCAACGCTGTGGTATACAGCAGGTTGGACCAAACCTTGTGAATATAACTGTATAAACCTGTGATTCCCAAAGTTGGTTTGACATGGTATTTTGGTTTGGTTTGTTTTACGGCATATAAACCTCAAAGGGTTATTTAATGCCGACAAAATTTTTATTAATATGTTTTCAAAATCTATTTCTGGTAATATTTTTTCTTCAAAAATGTTTTACTGGTAATATCTTTTTTTCCCAAAATGTTTTGTTGCTAATAATTTTTTACAAAGTATTTTTAGTATTAAAACCTATTTTTACACATTTATAGTATTTTGACCCCAGTTTTGGGATTAACTATTTGCCCATAGCTGGGACCCTAACATGTGCTACAACTCTGGGTTTGCGTGGACCTGGGAACAACAGCAATTAAGAGGTGGTTCCACGCTCCGCAAAACCTCCTGAGCAGAAGCCTTGCTGTTGGACGTAGTTTATCGTCTAACCCAGGACGCAGATGCAGTTCATCGTCATACCCAGGACGAATTCTCAAACTAGGTATATCGTTCGCCCTATGGGGAGGATGGAAATATACAGGAGCTGGTGAGAAAAAAAGTTAGCTGCCAAAAGGTAGAAGTGGTTCATCTGAACCATAACATACGCCACACACACACGTGTATCCTATTTACACCCATGTGCAAATTAATTGAAATAAGACGAATAATTCTGTTATTGTTTACTCTTTGTTTCGTATTCCTCCAATGAAACATGACCCAGTGCACATGTTAGTATTTCATATGCCCATTCCACGAAGTATTTCCTTGCAGATTGACCACAGATTCTCGATTGGATTTAAATCAGGAGAATTTCCGGGCTAATCTATAATACTTTGATTTTCTCACTGGTAAGACTTGCCGGTGTGTTCGTGCAGCGTTACAATTTCTGTACGCCTCCTTGGTGTAACGTCCATCGCAGACAATGGCCGTAGAACAACTAACCGACAGTCGAGATCATGGTGTCTGGGGGAGATAAAAATCTGATGCAATCACGCAATATTTTTCAAGGCCAAACAAATTTCATCATACACCCCGAAAATAGATTAATATAACTGCACACTACTGCAAATGACGTTATCTAAAGAAAAACTAGAAATCAATTACATCCTGTCGATCCAGTGGGTCTAAAAATGACTGCATAGTGAATGAAATGAAACTAAAATAGTTGTTTCAATTAATTTTTACAAGGGTGTATATAACAATTATTATGGGAACTACTGAGAAACTCATCTGACATGCAATACCAGCAACAAGAACTTAAAGTCGAAGCTCGGCTATACATTAGGGGTGGGGTCTTAGGGTTGTGTTAGTACATTCGGGGGGTAGTGTTTTGTTTTATTACACAAAGGAACAGCAACCCATAAATGTTTGGGAACCACTGGTTTAGACGAAATTGTTTGGAACCTGTCAACGATTGTACTAATAGACTGATATTAACTCTTTCTAATAACTGGGTGGTAGGGTCATAACTTTTATCCTGAGCAAGGAATGGAGTTTGGGAAAACATTTAACGCGTCAAAAGAGCGAAAGTTTAAAATGAATTGTGAAGAGTTTAGAAAAATATCCTAAAAAATTAGACAACAAAGCAGACGATGACGAATCGATAAAACAAAAACCGTCTTCAAACATCCTGTGTCATTCGTACGGATGTTTCGGTCCACTTATGTCACGTGATTTGCGCCATCTTCCGAAAGAGGAGTTTTTATTTGTCTAGCGCGGATATTTTATTAGCATTCATTGTTTCAGTGAGAATAGAAAATTTAGTAAATCTTTTCATGTTAAAAATCAGTAAACCGTTGTTGAATGCAACCATGTACATCTTAAAATACAGGGTGGGGAAGAAATATCTCCCACCCATACCTTCCATAAATACTTCCCACATAATGGTGAGACATTCATGGTAATGACATCTTCAGCTAACTAATATCTTAGCAATATGTGGGAGGTATATGTTGGAGGTATCTGTGGCGCACCCACTATTATTACATACGCAAACTCATATCCAACAATACAGAAGGAATATATAGCAAAGACTCTAAATGATTTCAAGAGATTAGGGAAATTTAGATATACAAATGAATTATAAGGGAGCATTTAAATTGAGCTGAGGTGGTGACCAACTCAATCTATATATGTCGTTTAAAAATCGTAGAGATGTTGATTCACTCAAAATGGGCAAATAGATATGGTCGATAACATTACTCATCAGGCTAAATCACTGCCGATGTTCTTGAAGAGTCAAATTGGTCAGGATCACGTAACTATTCATTCCAGCTATTGGTAGGAAAACTTCAAGGAATCCTAGATAAGGTACCGAAGGAAAGCGAAAAGTAAGTATTAATTTTTAAATATAAGACAATGAATGCTCATCAGCGAGAGAGTCAGTCCAAACATGTGATCTTCACTTAGGAGAAATCAGCAGCAATTTAAGTGACTGAGTAAAAGATGTCAAAACGTGTAGAACAGAAATCTGAAAAAAAAATCCTGCGACGTACCGTTTCCCACCCCGCCAGAAAAGGCGAAGATTCAGGGACGCTGAGGCACCAAGACCCGGTCGTGGATGATAGTTAAGCTTTGCATAGGTCATACTCCGCCTACCCGAAGCGCGATAAGGCCACCACGTACGCGCTATTCGTATGCTCCACACCAGTGTTAGATCGGACATGGAGGGGATGCAGTAAAGACAGGCAGGGGCGGGCATGAACTGATCGAAAGAAGTGGATGTGGAAGGCTGCGAGAGACGAAGAACGTGGGGAAGGATATCGGCGGCAAACTTTTAACTTTCAAGAGATCACAGCGAACGACCAGCGTCGGCAACAAACGAGGTATCATTAATCTGCACGCCAACCATGGTTACTCGACCTCGCGGTCTATAAGCGAGTGACAAAACCGCGCTAGAATTGGCGAAGACGCTGAAATACTCGGAATAATTCAGTCAGTTATGTGTCATGCGTAATACACGCTCAGGTGATCATGTATCGAAAGATACCTGACTGACGAGGCAGATTTTTTCCCGTAGTAAACCAGTTGTCATCAAAGGCTATAGAACCCAGTCTGTACTGTTAGTTACCCATAGCTTGTGGGGAGAAGATGATTCATATCTTTCCCATTATTATTAGCACGTAAATGAATGTAATAAATTCGACTGGAATTCGAAATCGGTTCTCCCATTCCTCAATCCGAGCCGCTATGGTTCGTTTATTCGGAAAGAACTAAACGATGGACTCGTTTACGCAAACAGCATTTGAACCTCCCACCATCCCTGATCACAATGAATGATTTTTCCCAGAAACTAAGCCAAGTAGCAAGAACAATGCAAATTTTGTTATAAAAATACTGAACTAATACGTAATATCTATCCACCTTTATGACAATGAATGTTGGATGATTTCGTTATAAGTGATAAAGATAATCAATGTCATAAATATTCGATTCTACAAACGGACACTGAGAAAACCATAGACTGAACACGTAGACAAAGAGGAGACATTAAATAAAATACGAGAAAGCTAACCATATGTAAAATCAGGCAGAGGTAGTTGAAATATCTGGCACACTTTAGGATAAAAAATGATTTGTATTGGGATTTTATCGCCGAAAGGAAGCATTGAGTAAAATACATTAGTTTGTGTAAATGCAGATATGATATGGAAGGAGGGGGGATGGAAAAGACTCAAAGATTACAAGTTACAGAGAAATACATGATTGTCGAACAGCGACGGAAGACATAAAATTTGAGGATAACGATACCCCAAAAATATATTAAATACTAAAATACAATTGCTTTAATAATTGACGCGAAACATGCATATTTTATATCTATAATTATATAATTTCTTGGCAAGGTTTTTGAAAACGATATGGTTCCACATAGCCTGATATTTAGAGATTGAATAGATCATTTGTAAATCTAAAGAAGAACGATGTAATATTTATACGGATTCAAATAATATAGAAGAGTTTGTTTTTTCCGTTCAAATAATTACATGAATATTTTCCAGGCAAACTCACTTAACTTCCGCTGGAATACGAAACAATGACAATATCTAATACAATGAGACGGTTTTTAAAAAAAAATCTTTTCACCTCCAAGCAATGCAATAATAATACTAAAATTTGTGACGAATGTGGTCAGCTCTCTCTAAGTAGTACATGTCTAAAATATCATCAAAGACACCTAGCAGTAATGAATCAGTCATTGCACGTTATGCGATATTTTTGTCACAACTACTACAGAAGATGCCAGCTTTGCCACATCTGTTCAGGGCAATACAAAACCCTAGTTATAAAATAAACACATCGGCGCCGCCCATATTTGAGGACAGATCAGTTGATGAGATTGGTCGAAATCTAGTCTCAAGAATCTATCTATCTATCTATCTATCTATCTATCTATCTATCTATCTATCTATCTATCTATCTCAGTTTATTAATTATCCATCCAAAGTTATTGATGTTCATTTACCTGAAAAAGCTGCTAACCTAACGTGTAATGAATATGATCACCTCTACTAATTATTCCAGTATTAAAATATCATAATAGACGCCAAGAAAAGTGATACATCTTTTGCACGTTATGTGATATTTATGTCACAACTAGTACAGAAGGCGCCCGACGACGCCACATCTAGTCTAGGCAATGTAAAACCCTAACCACAAGCAGCTTATATTTGCGGATGGATCAAGCCATGGTATTGCTTGAAATCAAGGTGCAACAATCTATCTATCTCTCTATCTGAATAGATGCGTAATATCTATGGGTGCCTGGCCAAGTCTTTATTGGTAATCGGTTTTGAGTGGGGATGATCTCAGCGTGCGGCACTTTTGGAAAGTGCCTGAAAACCATAACACGATTGACCCAAGCGAAAGTGGGTAGACAGAATACTTGTGGGGCGCTGATAGCTGTGCTAGGATGATGTCACAAGTCAACCTGACCGAAGCTTTGAGTGTGCTATCGTTGTTCAGATTGTTGATCATGCTAGATAACGCGATGTCTCCCAGAAACTGTAACTAAAATCTGATCAGCATAGTTGTTTTATAATGCACAGGTTGGCTCTGTGGGTGTCGAACAAAAACAAATGTGCATGAGCGGGGGTCTGCAATAGGTTTTGGCTAGCCTCCCTAGTAGAGGGTATCCGCGAATACGAGTGGCCAGCTATTGTCTGTCTATCTATCTATCTATCTATCCATCTATCTATCTATGTGAATGTATACATTCTATGCATTTAAGCATTTATATGTAGGCTCAATAATAGTCCGTCCAGATAAAATCTTAATTTTCAATAGAAGAGTCAATATTAGAATTGTTAAAGTACGTTAAAAAATAATTTAATTTTGCAGACATATAGACATGGTTTTAAGGACTGAAACTCAAAGAAGATAAAATGACAGCTTGATCTTGGAGATGGTAACAAATAAGTGAGTAAATAGGAAAATAATAAAAAAGGAAAGAGGATGACAGTAAATAATTTCTATACACAGGAATCCTCAGTCTTCGAGATTTTCATTCTTTTGTTTTTTGATTGAGGTCGCAAAGCATTCTAATTAAAGAGTTGTCCTGAAATGAGAGCATTACACACAACAGAAAATGGACAGCTATGTTCTTGTTTACCTTTGGTTGATTGGTCTGCAGAAGCCGAAGCATTAGCTACATGCAATGCGGAAACGGGCCACACAATGTTGACAGAAGAACGCGTTCTACTCGTATTTACCTTTTACTTACTTATGCTAAGAAACACTCTTCAGTATGATTTCTTCCTATCCTTCATTCTCTCTTTAATTTACTTTCTTTTTTTTCTTTTCTTCGTCTTTCTTTCGTTCTACCTTACTTTTCTCTATGTTTTTCTTTTTTACTTTTATCTTTCTTGTTTTCTTTCTTTTCTGCTTTCTTTTTTTCTTTCTTTATTTCTTCCTTACATATGTTACTATTATGGCCTGAAAAAGAAAAAAGATGATATTATTCTTTGTCTTTCTCTTGAAATTCTGAGATAATCAATTATTAATATTTACATTCGGACTAATGGCTTTATTGTTGTTATTATCACAAAATTTCGGCTGTGTCCTCCGACCTTCTTCAGGCGTCTGAATAACCTGAAATGAATTTAGAACTCAAAAATTGATTTAATTTGCTGCGACAGTCTCTTCTTGTTATGCTATCTATAGATTGATATCTCGTCCTATGATATAATAGTGCCCAGTATTTTGCTTACTCTTTTTCTAACGAAATATTTTTTAAGCGTTTCACCCCAAGCAAGGCGGGAAGCGACTAGCACGCATGGGGTTACAGAGAATTGGAGCGAGAGCAAACAGGAGTGACAGAGGAAAGGGTGAAGAGAAGGATAGGGGATAGATCAAGGCATCTGTAGACGTCGATTGATATTGCATATGAATAGTTAGAGATTATAGCTATCAGGTAAACAAGACAAGGGGAGGGAGTTCCACAGGCGAGAAGTGCGATACATGAAGCTATTGGAGTAGAAGAGATGGCTATATTTAACAGTTTCGACAGTGAAAGGGTGAGAGCGAGATGCCAGCCTAGTTGAACGCTTAAATTCATGAAGACTGGGAACCAGCGAAAGCAGCACATCGGAGCAGTTACCGTGAAAGTATTTCCAGAAAAGACAGAGAGAGGCGACGACACGTCTGTGAGAGAGCGACTGCAGACGAGATGCCAGATCAGGGCCACATACATTGCAAATCCGTCTCTGGATTTTATCAAGGACTTTGAGAGAAACAGATGCGGCTCCAGGCCATATATGGCAGCAATACTCCATGCAAGGGTGAATGGTTTATGCTAATCACATTAACCGGATTTGCATTCAAAAAATATTTGTCAAAATTTAAACGACAGATTTAGTCGTCAAAACAAAGCTTGAATTATATTTTTAGATATTCCCAACAGGTTTTATTAAAGTTATAGTATTTAATATGAAAGAAAAACTTCCAATTTGAAGATATTATGCAGATTTAACTAATATTCAGGCAAGGCATCTGAAATCTAAGAACACCTTTTTTTTCCATAATATATGTTGAAACATGCCAACATCGAAAAAATGCTGAACAAATAACAAGTATTATGTGAAAGGTTGTGTATACTGGAATTATCAAAGGAGCTTCGTAAATATTATCGAACGATAATGGAGCTGATCAAATATAAGTGGGTTAATAAGTAGAATCAATAAAAATGCTTTAAGAACTCGTCTCCTCGATAGGAACGCAAACTAAAGCGAGTTATAGCGAAACAGCAACTTTTAATTAGAGCACAGATCTTTGATAGGCTGGAATAGGGGGATTCGAGAAGGACAAACGGTTTAGAGTACTTCGAAAACTGAGATCTGTCAGAAAATCTCATAGACAACCCCATCTTACTAAAGCAAGTATTTCAAACCCTCAAAATTCGGCCAGTCAATATATTAAAATTGTCTTTTCTAAAGTAATTTGCACGGACGAATCTCTGTTGACATTCGATGGACCTGATGAATGTGACAAAGGATGGATTTTATCTGATGCATATCAGCCTGAGGCTAAAGGAATGCAGCAAGGAGACGCTAGTGTGTTGATATGGACTGAAAGAAAATATTTTTTTAATGGTCCCAGCGTTGCAGTTTCAGTGCAAAGTGTATATTTATACAGGACAATGCTCCCTCTTATTGTATCTAAGGTTACTCGTAAATTGTTTAAACGTAGACGGTTTATAAAAGAAAGATAATGGAATGACCACCATCAAGTCCAGATCGGAATCCATTTGAAAATCTATGGTCAATTATGAAAATGGAATTACATGAAGGTAGTGAACAGTATAACAGCAAAGTCGATCTATGGAGAGAAATTAAAATTAACATATCAGAAAATGAACTTGCAGCAGTTTTTAAACAGTTATCAAAAGCAATGAATAGTAGATTGCTGGCTGTTATTATGAAGAGTCACTATATATATATATATATATATATATATATATATATATATATATATATATATATGCTCCAAAGATTTATCATACATATATTTTCTATCAATTATATTATAGGTGTTTATGAATTGTTGATGATGTTATTACTTTGTTAATGAAGTACAAAAATTATTTTTTAGTTTTGCTACTATAGACAGTAGTTTTTGTAATAAATCCAATAAGTTTAATAAAAACATATTGAAAATACCTATAAATTTAACTCAAGTTTTGCTTTAACGTGTCAAGTAATCGTTTAAAATTTTCAAACCAATTTCGAGTTAAAGTTTATGTGATTTACTTCAAATCACCTGTGTATTTGTCACAGTCAGTCTAATGATTGAAAAATAAAAGACAATTAGTATGTCATTTTAATTTCCGAATCAAATCTTTACATCATGCACGTGGGGCGATGTAATACAGATTTAATCTCTGTGTAAAGAAGACAAACAAAAACTGAAAAGGAATAACATTGTCCAAGTTGAGGAAGCTTTACATCTGAATTCGAAATTGCATGGGGTTTATAATTATTACGAATGTAAATAATAGATTTTGACTCATCGAAAATGCAGTATTTTGTCTAATTGTGCCATGCATTCTTTAATGTAAGATGTAAGCTCCTCTCCCATGAGTAAAACTATTGCCTTTGGATATAATTAATAGTAAATACTATGTCGCTCCAAAATGTCGGCCATTTTTGGAAAGTGCCTGAAAACCATACGACAGGTTGACCCAAGCCTTGTGAGCGAAACTGAGTAGACAGAACACTCTGGGGTCGTCGATAGCTGTGCTAGCACGAAATTATTTTAATTTCTTATATGAAATTATTTTGGGAAAGAATATAGAATTGTTTTCTGTTGCCATCGCCACAGCTAGGAATTCATTCCCTTATAATCACTGCAGAGAACAAGATTTCCCATCTATTTAACCCATAGTGAGGTGAAGAATAGAATGATATATAACTTTCGCAAAGGATCAAGGATTTTGAAATCCGACCTCTGATGCCAATTTCCGTGACAATATCGCTTACATTACCTGTAAATCCTTTGTCTATGATTATAGTAGAAACGGTATCAGACTGAAAATCCTTGCATTGAAATAATTCTTATGAATAAATATACATAACGACAGAAGAGAGATAATTCCACTCCTTGGAATAACAAACGAATAAGGAATATGACTGGATATGCATTTCAGATTGGATGCTTTGGATTTCTTTTTTGTTAGTTGTATCGTTTGTAACGGTATTACAATGGAAACGCCTTTGTAAGACATCGCTATAACCTGATTCATTCTATCTCCGAACATGGTTCCTTATAATAATTTATTTTTGCTTTGTCCAAGATTTATAAAGTGTACTGTTCGCCGTAGAAACGTGACGTTATTTGCATGTATACATGTAGTTGTAACATTGTCATGGCATTTATAGAAATTCATCACGTAGATAACGTGATCTTACAAACATAATATAGTCGCAAATATGAGTTGATTCAAAAATGAGCGGCAGTATAGAACTTACCAAGAAAAAAAGATCTTTCTGAAAGCGAAGCTGAATTTCGATAAACAAGCGGTGTATTATTATTATTATTATTATTATTATTATTATTATTATTATTATTATTATTATTATTATTGTTGTTGTTGTTTGTGTATGTTATATTTCCTGCTTTGTATCATGTAGAGCCGCGTCGAAACTATGGCCCTTAGGAACTATGGGAAAATTGTTATTTAATTGATAGCACTTTTTTTTCTTAGTATATGGAATGTTGCTAGTAAGATGATCTTCTGGGCAACTGATATGTTGATGTCACCAGAGATACTGTTTCTAAAACTGTCTATAACTTTCCTCATGAAGCCCAGAGCTACGATTACTATTGGTACAGTCTCAGTTTTAATTCCAGATATTCTGTTATTCTCGATCTGTAAGTCCTTATATCTGGACAAATTCTTGATAATTTTCATGGAGATATTTCTCTCAAATAGTACTGCTATTTCAATATATATACACTTCCTGGATTTCTTGTCTTTTATGATAATATCAAGTCTGTTGGCATTTATTTCCCTGTCAGTTTGAATTGCCATGTCCCAGTGGATAGTTACATCGTTATTTTGGTGTAACTGTATCTGGTTGGTATTCATACCATATCTCAGTGGTTTCGATTTTGTGCTTCTTGCATATCTTCCAATGCACATATAAGATTTAAAATTGGTAAAATAATTCATTTTAAATGCTATTCGATTATTTTCTTGCTATACCGCGAACAAAATTTTTGGCCTTCAATTAAATGAAGATATGAAAATTACGAGCAACCGTCAGCTAGACAGACGTTCAAGTCAAGATATCTAACTCTAACGAAAAGAGGACATTACTTCAAACTTTATTTGGAGTTGTTTTAGCCTATAAAAGCTAAAGATCATTGCTACTATCACATTTTCGATGTGAATTTCTTTGTATGATAAATATAAAATTAAAAGGTCGCTTTGAATTGATGAGCTAGTATAATTGGCTCACCGATTTACACAGAGATGCAACCTCCCAGAATAAACAAAAAAATATGATAAATTTACTCTAACAGCAGCGGTACGTCTTAGCTCATCATAGTTAAAAAAAATCTTATGTACATACATTTCAACCACAGATACAAGAAGCATATTTGGATCACCTCTTATACTAAGAAAAGAGATCAACGAACGAGTTAGCTTAACCATAATCAAGATCATTTTGAAGAATTTTTTATATAAAATGTCTGTAAATATTCGTTTCCAGCTGCATCAAATTGAAATAATAAACTTGGTGAAAACAATTAAATTTTCCCCGTGACGTAATTCTGAATCCACTCTGCAATAAGATAACACATTTACTATATACAGGGATTCACCATCATATTTCTCTGGTGGTAAAATAATATTAAGTGTCTGTCTATACAGGAGTAATTAAGAAACTTATCTTGGTAATGAAGAGAAAACGAATAACCTAGAAGTGTGGTCGATATTGAGTTGTGTTTATTTATACATACATACATACATATATATATATATATATATATATATATATATATATATATATATATATATATACACTATATAAAATTTAAATGATAGTTTTTTTGTTGTTTATTTTTAATTCGGGGTGTTGCGCCACTCAGACGTTTCGCTGCCAGTAGTTAGATGTATGTCGCGTTTGAAAATTAAAATACCAAAAAAAAGTTCAACGTTTTTATCCGTATTGATAAGTGTTATATAACATTCAATACCCTTAGACGATCAGCAGAACTTTCGATAGGATTTTTGCAAAACTCTCAACCTCTGTGTTAAAATGTTCAGGCTCTAATTCTGGTTAATATTATCTCACCATACGTGTCTTCGCTCTGCAAACTCACTACATCAGTGACGAAGCGTCGGAGAACATTCTCCTTGTGATTTCTTGTCAGCTTGCAAGGCACAATTAAATTGGACAGCCCTTTACCGGTGTAATAACACAAAAAATACATATATAAATGCACTCATGCAAAATAGAATGAAGAAAACTAATGACATTTAAAATACGTTTTAAATCTTCAGCCTGCGGCGACGTTCATTTTATTCAGGGCTCAAAGATAAAAGCAGTCCCTCGAGCGTTTCGCCCTGGACTGAGTAGAACTAAAACGTCTCTCTAAGGATAATAGATCAAACAAGGGGTACCCTGAATGCGTTGTGTCTTTCAGTATGTTTTCTGCTCTAGAGCGGAGAGGACATTGTGCTCCGAAGAGGGCAGCATGTAGGCGATTATTTCATGGGCAACATCTATAATTCTGCGGATGAACAAGTCAGATAGCTTCATGTACAATACATGTGATGATTTTTAAGAGATATTTTCAAATACCTTTTCTCTGATGAGGTACTATTGTTCTTAGGTATTTTGATGAACATTGAGATGTAAAACAATGTAAATAGTGTACTATTGTTCTCACTCCTTAATAAATCCCTATTTTTCTTTTTCTTTGTTGTAGTAGGATCCACCTAATCTGCATAGGTGACTACCAACTATATAAATAATGGTTGGTACCGGAAGACGGAGGAGGTGGAATCACGAGATCCAACTAGAGACTCTGATCGACTGCGACTAGTCAACACATTCTCCAGGAACGTCTTCCCAGAAATATACAGAAATACTATATGTACTTATTGTGTACACTTTCTTGTTATAATACATTCTTGTTCTAAGTACATTTTGTGTTGCATTATTATTCCATGCAATAGGCGAGATTCAACATTGAGTCAAGACTCAACATTCTTTCACACTTAGAAACCTCTTGTGTCTTAGTGGCTTTACTGCCTTGCATGAGGTGAAATAATTAAAAAGATACATATATATATATATATATATATATATATATATATAGTTGTATATTTAGGAAGAAATCCTTCATTTATGCATGTTTCATAAAAAACGATAGACAAGGTACTAAAGTTAAGCTTTTTATTTAATTTTTCTTGTATTCGGAAAAGAGCTTTCCTTTCTGGACAAAGAGTGTGTAAAAACTGTTCAAATGTTTTATAATTCCGAGCGCTTTCGGCTATACCTTTAGCCATTATCAAAGATGATTCAATTTTTCAGCTTAATTGAGTGTATGCATTATGTGTATGTTTTTAGTGTGTTGTAGAGATGTTTTTAATTTCCGAATACGGTTAGCACATGGTGGCCTTGTTCGTAGTAAATATTGTTAATAGTTGGCTTTTTCTGTTTTATTATTAAAGTTTCCATAATTTTTAATCTTTTTTTACAGGTGGATGCAGTTATTATTTGTCCAGAAAAGAAAGCCCTTGTTCGAACACAAGAAAAATGAAATAAAAAGTTTTACCGTAGTACCTTGTCTGTCGTTTTTAATGTAACATGCATATATATATATATATATATATATATATATATATATATATATATATATATATATATATATATATATATATATATTTACATTATTCGGACTATTGTCCTCATCTTTGTCGCCATATTTATTATAACGTTTCGGCCGTTGTACGCTCCGGCCTTCTTTAGGTCAGTATAAGTACTACCCTACAACGTAACAACTACGCTGGGTACATGGCAGCAGACCCCCAAAACTGGGATAGACGGGGACAAGAGGAGGAGGACAACAACACTCAGAAAACATTCTGCCTGCCTCATGTGAAGGGGTTATGAGAGAAAATACAATGTATCTGCGTTCCATATAACATCAGGACAACCTTCAAAAGCTTGAAGACACTTCTCAGATATCTCTACCGAGTAACACCCCCATAGAGGAGAACATGACTAAACATTGTGTGTACGCTATGCCGTGCAGCTGCGGAAAGAAATATAAAGTAAGAGACAGGTCGCCCCCGTAAGGTGAGGCTTCAAGAACACAAGAAAGCTGTAACAGGGAAGTGGAAAAATCAGACGTGGCTGACCACATATGGAGAGAGAAGGGAGATCACCGCCCTCTGTGGGTTCAAGTTGAGATCATAGACAAGGAAAACCATTGGAAAATTCGTAAAATTAAAGAATCAGCACATATGTTAGGCCACGAAAATCTTCTGAGCAGACCAAGCATAGAAATGAATACAATATGGGAACCAGTAATAAGGAGTGCCAGAGAAAAGCGATAAAAACAACAAAGTTGCGATATGAGCGCTGGTAAAAACTGCAATGATAACAGCAAAAATTGCAATATGAGCACTGGTAAAAATGTTTGCTGGAGACATTAGGTTTATAATACCCAGAAATTCATACACAGATGGCACAGAGGATAAAGGCGTTGGTTAGATCCAGTGACCGGTGAGTTCAATACCCGGTGATGGCAGTGGAGAACGTTCAGAGGGAAAAATTAACAGGAGATAACTGATAACTGACATCCATTAAACATGGCACGTGGATGAACAGTCTACCCCAGTGAGCGAAATAAAGAGTTCAGTTCGACATTCCAACCACCTGAAGAAGACCGGAGCGTACAACGTCCGAAACGTTGTAATAAATATTGCGACAAAGATGAGGACAACAGTCCGAATAATGTAAATAATGTACATAATACCTCATCTCAGAAATATAGACATATATATATATATATGTATATATATATATATATTCCTTTCTATGAAGTTATCAATCTTGCTATGAGTCGATCATCATCTCTATTGAGTGCTTCACGCACGTAATCTTACTTAGCATTTTTCGGAACAGACATAGCTATTTACGTTGTGGCGAGTATTTACACCGCTACACTGATTCGTCTTCTAAAATCTTAATTCTCAGGAACCTTCAGAAGGCAAGTGATTTTTTTCTATGACGTTGGAGATCACGGCACATCACAATTTCCTGTCCTTTATATCATTTAATGGACTAATTTACTGTCTCTCGTAGACCTTATTAGGTTATGCTTTGTTTTCCTCTGTCCCTCTTTCCTTCAATATGTCCTGTGAGTATCAAATTTTCCAAGCCTATTTCCTCATTACGTGCCCAAACCATTTCAACTATCTCTTCCTTTTATAAAGTATCTTCTTCTCTATGTGCCCGTAAAAAACTTAGGCGATCATGGCTTTCCAAAATTTCCTGTCCTCTGCAGCTCTTAATAAATTTTGTCATTTCGTTATCTCGTAAAGTTCGTTCCGCCATCCATTTACTTAATCTCGCCAAGGTATTTTATGCGATGTCTACTTCTGTTTCCCTTGCCTTCACTCTGTCCTATGAGTATCAAAATTTCCAAGTCCTCTTTCCTCATTATGGACCTTATAAATATCAACTGTCTCTTCCTGATGTTGCATATAAGCATCCTTTCTGGTTCCCCTTTATCTAAAGATCTATCATGCTTTTCCAAGTCTTCTCAATATCCATCTGTAGAATCACATTTCTTCAAGTTGCTTCAATAATCTTTCTATCTGATGGGATATTGTCCAGAATTCACTGCCATATAGGAGGAGTGATATTATGTAACAGTTCAGTCTTGTTTTTTTTGTTTTTTTTTGTTTGTCTTGAACTTCTTTTGTTTCTTTATACTCTGCTTAGCTTTTGGAAAGCATCTTTGGTCATCCCAATGCACCTTCGGATTTCAGTGACGGCCTTTCCGTCCTCTGTTAAAACATTTTCCAGATACTTAAATTGTTGCATTTGCTTGATTTTGGTATCTTCAATTTGTAATTCACATCTTGATATGTTACTTTTGATGACAGCCATACATCCTGTTTACTTTCAATGGAAATTTAGTCATTTCCTCTCGCATTCCCCCCATGACCTTCTGTAGACGTTCTTGAGGTTTCGTTTCTCTGACTTCTGTCAACACAGTGTCATCTGTATATCTTTTGTTGTGAAGATTATGGCCGTCAATGATGAACACAGGTAGGACCCCTAGTTCTCGCAGAATCGCATCACATATAGGTTGATTAAATCACGTCAGAAGTCGCATCCTTCTCTAGTACCTATTTCTATTTCTGTGTATTTACTGAATTCATTTTTCTATCCGTATTTAGGTGGTTTGCTGCCAGTATAGGGCCTGGGTGATTCTTATATCCTTCCCAAACTGATTCTTGCAGATACAAATACGTAATTTTGAAATCGATGAATATTCTTTGTAAATTGTCCTGATAACGGAAATCAAATCTCTGAAAATAAAAAGTATAAGTAGAGTATAATTAAGAAACTATTGGAATATTGTAAGAATGACTGTTATGTATTTGAATTAAGAATTTGAGATCTGTAGCGGAAGAAATAGTCACTTGCCGCGAAAATGTGCGTTCTATACGATATAACGAAGAAAAATAAACAAAATAGAAACAAGTTAGTCGCAGATGTTGCCACAAATGAATGACGGATATGGCAACAGTGTTTATCCTCTCCAGACGTCGACCAATGAAAAAAAATGTTCCGTCGATAAAAGCGGTTGGTGTTCTCGAAGTAGAGAGCAATATTTTTTACCTCGTCAGACGTGTTGCGAGTGACTGTTAGTGTCGCTCTGTGCGTTTGCTTTCTGACCATTTACCTGTATTGTCATTCAACACTTCTTTCTGACCCCTGGATCTTCGAGTTTGGATTTGCGGTTTGTTCATTTCCTTTTGAAACTGAGATACAATATCAATTTCTACACAAGATCACTTTGAAAACAGATATACACTGTACGCTATTCGAATCAGACATCCAAAGAAGGCATATACACCATGAGGTTAACTGGGGTCAGTTCCTGTCGCTGAATGGAGAATCACGTGATCTTATTCCTAATTCATGCAGAATTAGGAACGATAATGTTGGACAGGAATATATATATATATATATATATATGTATATATATATATATATATATATATATATATATATAACCAACCGCCCGAGAGAAGACGCTCGATAGTTCTTCTGAGACACTACTGAAAATGTGGCAAAAATGCTTCTTTGTGTTGTAAATGAAACTAAGCTAGATATATTGCTTGATTCAATGAAGTAATATTATTTTATTCACAACAATATTTAATCTTTATTTAAAACCTAATATATTATAGTCATCGTCACAGTATATTGTCTTAACAAATATCATCATTTTATTAGTTACTTATATTTTGTACTATGAAGGATCTCGAAGAATCAATTTTCGTAGTATTTATTGCTACATAGTAACTCTGTTCTACCCGTGTTTTGTTATGTCAACGAACATTCGTTGCTACTTTTGTAATGTCAACGAATACTCGTGATTCCCGTTGTAGTAGAGACTTTGTAATCGTAGATACAACTATAGAAACGCGATTGAACAATATTGGTGTCAAAAGCCTACAGATAACACTCGCAGTAATAGTACTTGATCGATAATACTCTCTCGAAAAGTAACCACCGAATCGTGATCCGAATAGAAATCCGTATAGTGATAAGTACATAGAATAGCGTAGAGAAGAGAATCGCGAACTGTATAGTAATAGAGGATAGAGTAGAAATACTGATCCATTAGACGTCACGCTAATTACCATATATACATTTCCTTTGCCATCACGTAATTTACTCATTCAAAATGGGATCGCCTGTGTTTGCTCTCTGGTGATCCGTGTTCAAACTCCAGTGCCGGTAGCGACTCTTTATTCTTATATAAGACTGTGAAACTCTTGTTTAACGTTATTGCATTCGTGTTTGGTCGATTATGTTGACGAAAAAGATGAGAAGTGAGCGAATAGCATTTCTCTTCGAACGTCAATTTTCGTAATGGGGTTTGATAACTTTAAGACGTTGGTTGTAAATCTTTCCATGGTATAAATTGCTAAAGACTTAAGTTGTTAAATCTGAAAGAAAATGAAAAAAATCATTAGACGCTTAGAATTAATTCACATTTATAAATAAAAAGTTAGTGGAACGCCCTTTATATATACAGGGTGTCCATAAAGTTTGTGTGCACATTAAAAAAATTATAACTTTATTTGTATTTGCGATAGAAATAATCTGTAAAAAATGTCATAAAGATTAATGTACCTAGCCTTAAGTATAGCTGAAATAACTGATGTTATTTCAGACATTACTGTAAATCAGTTGGCAAATGTTTTCAGTGAACTGCAAAATCGTATTACCTTTTGTATGGTTAATGATGGAGGACATGTGGAAACTTAAGTAAAATTTCAATAAAACCTTACAAATTATAGATTTACTTCTTTCTAATCCTTTTTTACAAATTATTTCTATTGAAAATACAAATAAAGTTATAAATTATTTAAAGTGTACACGAACTTTATGGACACCCTGCATATATATATATATATATATATATATATATATATATATTCTAAATCCTGAAAACGTACCTTCGGTAGTTAGGTAGGGTGATAAGACACTCTAAATCGACGTCTTTCTCCTCAGACAACTTAGCGATAAGTGTGCCATATCATGTGCTAAGTATGCTCATTGTGACCGAATAGTAGTCGAGGGAGGAAACGAAACAGGTAGGGTTAAAAATTATTATACATAGATAATAAATGAAAACAAAACTAATTTCAATCATTTTTATCATACGAAAACACAATATATTATGCATTAAAAACTGAACCATTCTTTTTAATCCACCCTTCATGTAGATGTTCTTACTCTTACCAGCATCAGTGTAGAAAGAGTTTTGAACACCTGCTGACCCAAGGCCAGATAAACTGAAGATAATTTTACCTTTAAGTTAGTTCTTTTATTTGAAGAAAGAGAAACCAAATGCAGTCACTGATAAAATATTTTGCAGCTAATATTAGCGCTTATCGACACAGATAAGAACGCAGTAAAGATAATTCGCCATAAAGTAGTTTAGTGTCTACAAATAATAATAAACAGATATCGCAGTTATAATTTTCTTTTATAAAAATCTATCACAGGCAGAAATATTAAAAGTGGGAATTGTTTTACAAAATGGCATATTTTTATGAGAAATTTTGAAGAATAACTATTTGTTAAATGTTGTAAACTATCAACAGATTCAAGCCTAAACACGCATACATGAAGTCACCTTAGCATTATCAGGTTTGACTTTTTTTTTATTTTAGCAGCATATCAACCACTATGAGTTATTTAATACTGAAATCTATATATATATAACACATTTTTATGGCTTCAACTGCAGATGAAATGTATTGTTGGACATTTGCTATAATGTTTATTGTTAGCAATTCTGGTTTACAAATGTATCGTTGGTAATTCTCCGATAAATATGTATCGTTTTTTTTTTATATATATATAATCATACCTTGTTGGTATTTATACTATAAAAATGTATTTTTATACTTTCATAGCGTGTTGTTTTTTTTTTGGTTTTCAGAATTTGCCCATATCTGGGTCCGTAATAAGTACTACCACCCCGTAGCAGTACGGACACGGAAACAACAGAAATTAAGAGGTGGCTACACGCACCTCAAAACCACCAATGTCGCGATTGGAAAACTTGATACTGTAAGCATTATCATGAACAAGGACAATTACGGCGAACTATAACAAGAGGGACAAAGGGGAAAAACGCATACACTTCCTAATATATTTGAGTAAATCAAGATGTTTTCCGAGAGAGAATATTAACACAACATTTATTAAATGCTAAAAAGGATAGGAAATTGTTGAGAGCCATGATTGGCAACATCTGAAAGTACAAGGCAGATAGAAAAAAAAAGAAGTAAAATTTCATATCTAGTATATTTGATGATTTTCAAGTCTGTCCTAACTTAAATGTGACACATTACTTACACGTTAGATCATTCTGTGCTAACATACACAGGGAAATTAACATTAAAATCCTTACGATCATCGTACTTGAGTTTTTTTTTTCTTATTTAACACGATGCTGTTCAATTGTACATATATACATGATGATTGTTGACTCGTTTCTGAGTTTGCCTGTCTACTGGGACGGCTAGTTAGTCCTTGTGCCACAGGCAGAACCATTTTGTTGTTTATACAGAGACTATACTGAGCTTACTTATTTTAAGTTTCTGTGAGATAGCGCACCGTGTGTTGGGATCAACAGTCACAAGAATACCAACACGCTTAAACTCTCGGCTTTCACACGTGTTCTTCTCTAGGCTCATAACTCACCCGGACACACACGTGTGCGTGTGAGTATATATATATATATATATATATATATATATATATATATATATATATATATATATATATATATATGTAACCGAATGGGTAAATATATGTAGATGTACGAGTGAGCGATCGTATACAAATGCATATGAATACTCTGATAGTGTAAGAAAAAACAACTATTTAATATATATTAAGCAATCAATATAAGGTATTTTGTATATTCCTTAATATATATATATGTGTGTGTGTGTGTGTGTGTGTGTGTCAGACACACTGAGTTGTGTATTAACATTTTTTGTTTCATTATTTCACTTAGGTTCCTCGACTAGTTTCGACCAGCATGGTCATCATCAGGAGAGAAAAATACCTGATTGCTAGTAGCAGTGAACTACAGTAGTGAATGTCTGTTTCTAAAGAAATTAACTTTATCTTCAGTTTTTATTTGTTTTTTATCGTTAACTTTGTTCAGTCTTTGAAGTTCTTTTTTTACATAGAGGATGGGAGATTCCTGACTTTCATGTCAGGGGCTTATGGCACTGGTAATGATGCAATTTGCCGTTTTCATTCAAGAAACAGTCGTCAATCATTGATTACCGTCCGCGAAAAAATTATAAAATCTATTTCTTAAAAAGACATTTTCAAGATGTTAGGTTTATCAAGTTTACAAAATGTTATGGCTTTTTAAAGAGGAATAATTAATTGGTTGATATTTCTTTTTAAACGGCATATCTAAACTGTCAGAGAAAATGCCGAAAATATTTTTATGCATTAAGGATATGGCTTGTAAACAGTCCTTTGTGGGGTTGGTTCGATCACTCTCCAGTTAGCCATTTAAATTTTCCTGCTTGCTATAATAATCAAGAAGGTTTTTGAGCACCTAAATATGAACAGCCTCTTGAGCGACAAGCAGTACGAGTTTCGATCGGCACGATTCACTGCTGATGTCCGAACTAACAATACTCACCGAATCAGTAAGGCAAGAGACTACAAATACATATTAAGGGCCATAGGATTATATATTTCGAAGGCCTACGGAATCGCCGGCAGTTTCTTCTCAATAATAACGTCTTTCTTAACGGGTCAGTCCCTGAAAGTAATATTAACGGTCAATCCTCCGTTACCATAACAATCAACACACGCATCACTCAAGACCAACCCACTTTTTATATTACATAAATGATCTGACTAAGAGATCATTTCTAAATGTCGATGCTGTGTATAAAAGATTATTTGTGTGCAACTCGAGAAGTTGTGATGCCCAGAGATTGGCAGCTGATCTCACTTCCTCTATGCCTCCAAAATTTAATTGTGACAAAAACCGGTTGGTTGCATTCAATATCTCAAAAACAAACTAGAT